>LR812521.1:40892826-41492826 GCA_903798195.1 Danio kyathit | reverse complement strand
AGACTAGACATCTAAACGTAGACAGCTTGGCTAAAACAAGGCTAAACTTGGGCTGTCAGTGTCAGTGAAAATCGAATAGACATCTAAGAATAGCCCAAAACTAGACTAGTGGTCAAATAGACAAATCAGACAGACTTTATATGTGTAGTCATTCATTTCTGTATATTTGACGACTAGTCTAGTTTTGGCCTATTCTTAGACGTCTATTAGATTTTCACTGACAGCCCAAATTTAGCCTTGTTTTAGCCAAGACAACTATGTTTAGACGTCTATTAGACATCTTATTAAATACAAAAAATGCTTGCTCGTTTTTGTATTTTAAACAGAGTTGGCAAACAGCATTTAATCTCCTCACATATGAGCTTGTCAGTGTATCTGTTGTTTTTGCCATCTTGAGTAGTACAATGTAGTTCTTTAAGCAACTACTCTATTTCCATCTATCAAGTACCATCTATCGCTATATTTAAACATATTTTAAAGACTGTCAATTTAGAACAGTGCACATGTTTTAACAATTGATTATAGTTTAACCTTTTTTGTTTTGTCTATGTGTATTTTAAATTTTTTTGTAACTCTGTCCTATGCTGCCGGTCTTGATCAGGACTGCCAGGTAGAAGAGATATTGTATCTCAATGGGACATTCCTGGTTAAATAAATAAATAAATATTTATAATATATAATATATAAATATATATATATATATATTTCCAATTGAAACAATGGCCAGATTCAGTATTGAATCCTTGTGACACACTAAATAGTGCACAAACAATTCAAAGTGAGTGTGCAAACTGTGCGTACGATCTGGCTACCAAAATACAATACACACCTGCTGTGCCGATAGCGAAATTTGTGTCACATTTACAGTAACTTTACCATAGCGTATGGATAAAAACAAAGTATACTTTGGGCTTTGTTGCATAGGTACCTCACACACACAGACACATAAACACATGGGTACACACACTCACACACACCTGCTCTGTTAATCTCTATGATTTCCTCCTGTGCAAGAGGACAGTCTCCTGCCATGCTTCCAGAGACCACCATACTGCCCAGCACATTACCCATGATCCTGTGCGGCGAGGCAGTGGCCATGGCCAGGGCATCTGGCTTACAGTAGTTGGGCGATCCAGGCTGTGGCGCCCGTGGGATGTGCTTGTTCTTCTTCTTGGGCAGCTTCTGTTTGGCCATAGCCAGAGAGTAGTACATGCCGAAGTTGTTTACAATGACGGGCACAGGCATGGCGATGGTCAGCACGCCTGCCAGGGCACACAGGGCGCCCACCAACATGCCCGACCATGTCTCGGGATACATGTCACCATAGCCCAGAGTCGTCATGGTGACCACCGCCCACCAGAAGCCGATGGGGATGTTTTTGAAGGCTGTGTGGGCACTGGCTGTGGGGTCGTCCGGGTCGGCGCCGATGCGCTCTGCGTAGTAGATCATAGTGGCGAAGATGAGCACCCCGAGAGCAAGGAAAATGATGAGGAGCAAGAACTCATTGGTACTGGCACGGAGTGTGTGGCCCAGCACCCTCAGCCCCACAAAGTGGCGCGTAAGCTTGAAGATTCGCAGAATTCTGACAAATCGCACCACACGCAAAAAGCCCAGCACATCTTTGGCTGCTTTAGAGGAGAGGCCGCTCAGCGCCATCTCTAGGTAAAAGGGCACGATGGCTACAAAGTCGATGACGTTCAGCGAGCTCCTGAAGAACTCAGCCTTGTCCGGGCAGAAGATGACACGGGTGAACACCTCGATGGTGAACCAGACCACGCATACGCCCTCCACGTAGGTCAGCCAGTTGTCAGTCACTACCTCAAACACAACCTCTTCCCGCGTGACGTTCCCCACCGTCACGTTCTCTGTCTTATTGTAGATGGTGTTGAAGGCCTCGTGTGTCTCCAAGCAAAATGTTGAGATGGAGATGAGGATGAACAGGAGCGAGCCGAACGCCACATACTGAAAACAGAGAGAGGAAGACACAGAGAGAGAGAGAGAGAGAGAGAAAGAGAGAGAGACAGGGAGACACAAAAAGAGATGAAAAGATGAGCACATTAATATTATACATTGAAATCAGTGAGGTCTCTATTTGATTTAGGATCTGTTACAGTGCTTAAAGCTGAAAAGTGGCTGAATTGCAATAAAAAATTGACAGTTTGAACTAAAATATTCATATTAAGAATATGTTCTGTTTCATCAACAATTGGGAAAATAAAAAGTACTATAAATTATACTAATAAATTATTGTTAAATAAAGTTGTGTCCTACTTGACATACGTTACACTACTACTTTCTCATCCAGCACAGTAGTCTGATGGCTGCCCGCCTCCACTATGTAAATCAGACAGTTGAGTGCATGAAGTGTCCAACATTCCACACTTTTGGCTCGAGTGCATCATCTAGCTATTTGTACTTTTTCCTGATGGGATTTTCAGTGTGACCCCATTTCTCACTATGGGAGTGCCATAGTTATGGTCCATGATAATACAGTTTTTATTGTTGTTGTAACAATGCACAAGCTGTCATTATTGTGTATGTCACTCACTTTGCACAAAACAATCCTAAACAAAGTTAAACACTTCAAATGCATGATGAAGACTATCATCACATTCTATTCACTATCATATTGACTTTTGTATATTTATAATGATATCACACAAGCAAAAGTGCCATTTGCTGAATGTATTTAACATGTTTGAAAACGCGATTTTGTAGAACATTTTTCAACAAACAAGAAGTTTAGGTGGAACAAGTTACATTTTAAACACAATCATACATAAATTTTCTTTTCGGCTTAGTCCCTTTATTAATCAGGGGTCGCCACAGCGGAATGAACCGCCAACTTATCCAGCATATGTTTTACGCAGCGAATGCCCTTCCAGCCGCAACCCAATACTGGAAAACACCCATACACTCTCATTTACACACATACACTACATCTAATTTTGCTTACCCAATTCACCTATACTGCATGTCTTTGGACTGTGGGGGAAACCGGGGCACCTGGGGGAAAGCCACATGAACATGGGGAGAACTGTGCCACCATGACGCCATAATTCAAACAAGTTTATAATTTTGACATTTTCTTTCTCTTTTAGCTTTTGAATTCAGACATACTTTTATGACATTGTATGTGCTTTAGGATGCAAGCAGTCATTTGTTTTGCTTCTAAATGAATCAGCTGGTTTGAAAATGGTTTGAATTAATATATATATATATATTTATATTTATTAGGGGTGCACGATATTGGAAAAATCTGATATTATAATATTTTATTTTTGTTCAGTAAAAATTGCGATATGAATACCGTTTCACAAGATAGTTTGAATTTGATTTTGGGGAGAATCTAACAGTTTTCAGGTACAGAAATTAAATAACCACAATACAAAAAATGCTTTTCTTACTTTGTTTTGTCTTGTTTCCAGTGCAAATATCAAAAAAGAGCAAGTAAAAATATTGTTTTGTTTTCGTCAGAATAAGTCACAATTAAGAGATATTCCTTAAAACAAGCTAAAATACCTGCCAGTGGGGGTAAGTGAAATAATTAGATTTTCACTTTAAATTGTAGACATTTGGACTAGAAACAAGACAAAAATCAAAAAAGTGCATTAAGTACATTTTTTTTGCATAAATCATATAAATGCCATACAAATACAGTGATTAAATACAAATCTGTAGCTCCTGGTCAACTATAATTCAGACTCAACATTGCAAATCTTTGCGATGTGACTATTGCGGATCCGCACATTGAGATATCGATGCTAAAATATATTGTGCAGCACTAATATTTATTTAAGGGCATAGGTTTGCTCTTGACATTGGTGGGGACTGATGTATGAATTTCTCACACATCAGTATTAATAAAGACAAACAGAGCACAGGCTGTAGTTTTTCTGACAAATAGGTTCAACCGCAATTCGACGTGCTAGCATACTCTGAGAGATTAGGAGAACTGACTGGGATCATATTATTTATACCTTTACATTTAGCAGTTTAGTTAGTTTTCAGACCATATTATTCACAGACTAAATCAGCCTTCTATAACGTTAGACTGTGCATCAAAGTGGGAAAACACTAGCATAATTCATTAATTAATTCATTTTCTTTTTGGCTGAGTCCCTTTATTAATCCGGGGTCGCCACAGCAGAATGAACCGCCAACTTATCCAGCATATGTTTTGCGCAGTGGATGCCCTTCCAGTTGCAACCCATCACTGTGAAACATCCATACACACTCAATCACACACATACACTACGGACAATTTAGCCTACACAATTCACCTGTACCGCATGTCTTTGGACTTGGGGACATGGGGAGAACATGCAAAGTCCACACAGAAATGCCAACTGACCCAGCCGAGGCTTGAACCAGCGACCTTCTTGCTGTGAGGCGATCGTGCTACCCACTGCATCACCGTGATGCCCACACTAACATTAATGGTACCATTATTATGATAGACAGTTTTATTCAGTAGTGAACTTGAATTTATGCTGCCACCATCCTTACTTGCGTGTCACCCACATCACACACCTTATTCTAGCATGGGAAAATTCCCCTGTGCAGTTTTGGTGCTGTTACGTCTGAATGCAGCTACAGCCTCTCACATGACAGCACAATGTTCATATGTTTTTTGGTGCGACTCGAATAAATCTTGACAGACAGCATGATTTTTTTAAACTGAATTCAATTACTAGGGGGGGCATTTCAGTAGTCGGTGGATATTGGTGGGGACACCCTTGTCTATGCTAAATCTACGCCCCTGATTTATTCATATATATTTACATCTGACAGGCCAAAACCAGCTGTGGCATCACCACAAAAACACATTCAGCAAAATGAATAATCATTACTGAACACAGATTTACCACACACTCATATTAATTACACTATAAACAGTACACTACAAAATGGCATAGGACTAATTATACAAACAGTGACACACCTTGATTTAGTAACCAAAGCAATAACCACAAGAAGCTAATGTATGTACCACTAATCCCATTACTGTAATGAAAGTATCAAAGTATGTAAATGCATTTACAAGAATTTACCCAAGCGCACAAATGATTGGACTAAAATGTGACACTTGATTTTAACAATACGTAAAAGAGGATCTCTGCTTTGCCTCAACACAGATTGAAGACCTGTAAGCATGCTAGGCCTCTTTTTCAACGCGCAAAAACCATAAGTGGTACACAAGCATACGAAAAGACCCTTAAAAACAGAATAAGCTGTCAAACATCTCTGCAAAGAGCTGCTGTGATGCAGTTCAGACCACTGCAGAGGTCTTTCTCCATTAAAAAAAAAACATGTACTACAGATAGAGGGCGCCAAACGCTTCAACAAAACAGCACAAGTGTTGCGAGAACATTGGGAATGGTGTGAATGCAGCAGTTTCATTGACACGCTGCACTGAGGAAACACCACACAGGGGGAAGAAAGAAATGAGCAGAACGGATGAAGGAGGAAGAAAAGCAGAGCAGAGATGGCTATGTGTATAAAGAACAGTAATGGACGCCCAGAGGAGAAAAGAAGTGTATATTTGGAGCATAAGGAAATGGGAGAGGAGGAGAAGGAAGGGCTGGTGAATTATAGCGGTGTGCGTGGTCACCATTCTCAAAACAGAGATGTCATGTCGGCTCTCCCGCAGATAGATGTGCATTGATTGGCCACTGCACGTCTCTTGTTAAAGCCCACGGCCTCTTCTAGCATCACCTGCAATCAATATAATCTGTTTATCTCAGTCCACCTCAGTGCCAGCATCCATACTGTCCTTTTTTTTAATACGTAGCCCGTCATTACAGCCATTTATTTGGTGTGTGTGTGTGTGTGTGTGAAGTGCTGCTGTTGCTGCAGTGCTCACATTATTCACACACACCCCCCGCTTCTCATTTCTCTGTGGCTCTGCACTCGCCCCTCCTCCCTGTACTGGGGTAAACCATTGCTTTTGCAGAGGAACATCTTTCCACCTCCTTTCCTGGCTCCTCTGCACTGACCATGTTTTCAGTTTCTCCGTCTCTGTGGCTTTCCTGCAAAGTTGCCCAGATGCTGTCCCACTCATTTCTTGACTGCACGGCAATTATTTTCGTAATCTGTATTTTTAGCTCGTCTGAACTCAACACATTTAACTGCTTTTAGAGTATTGATTGTAAATATAGTTTACTTTACCAAGGTTGTCATGGTTAAAACTAATCATTCATTCATTCATTTTTTTTCGGCTTAGTGCCTTTATTTATCAGGGGTCGCCACAGTGGAATGAACCGCCAACTTATCCAGCATATGTTTTACGCAGCAAATGCTTTTCCAGCCGCAACCTATCACTGGGAAACACCCATACACTTTCATTTACACACTACGGACAATTTAGCCTACCCAATTCACCTATAGCGCATGTCTTTGGATTTGTGGGGGAAACCAGAGCACCCGGAGGAACCCACGCGATCACGGGGAGAACATGCAAACTCCACACAGAAATGCCAACTGACCCAGCTGAGGCTTGAACCAGCGACCTTCTTGCTGTGAGGTGACAGCGCTACCCACTGCATCACCGCGCTGCCCTAAAACTAATTAATTTGATATAAAATAAATACCAATCAAAGTTGTATATATGATGTAATAAGCAAGTTGAGAATTATTTCATTAAGTACTAAAATGAGTGAAACTAATAAACATAACAAATACTAAAACTAATAGATCAATATATATTCTGAAACTATTGGGTTTATAATATACAATAGCTACAAACTATATAAAAACTAAATATAAATACAAAATAACTAAAACATTAAGTTAAAATAAAAAAAATAAAAGTAAATTTAAATAAAAATCAATTCCTAGAATAAAATTTACATTCTTAGCATCTTACGTTGCTTTCTGTTTCTTTTTAATATAATAAATACAACTGAATTGTGTTCTATTTACTCTTGTTCTTTAAACAAGAACAAACTTTCCAATGGGTAATTAATAAAAATATAAACAGTTGAAGTCAGAATTATTAGCCCCCTTTTGAATTTATTTTTCTTTTTTAAATATTTGTTTTATTTCGGCTAGAATAAAAGGAGTTTTTAATTTTTTAAAAACCATTTTAGGGACAAAATTATTAGACCCTGTAAGCTATATTTTTTTTCGATAGTCTACAGAACAAACCATAGTTATACAATAACTTGTCTAATTACCCTAACCTGAATAGTTAACCTAATTAACCTAGTTAAGCCTTTAAATGTCACTTTAAGCTGTATAGAAGTGTCTTGAAAAATGTCATTTACTGTCATTATGGCAAAGATAAAATAAATCAGTTATTAGAAATGACTTATTAAAACTATTATATTTAGAAATACTGAAAAAATCTTCTCTCCATAAAACAGAAATTGGGGAAAAAAATAAACAGGGGGGATAATAATTCAGGGGGGCTAATAATTCTGACTTCAACTGTATATGTATTTTGTTTGACAGCTTCTTTAATTCTCTTATTTCCAAAAATCAAGATGAAATAGAGGTAGAAACAGGTATTGCATTAAAAAAAAAAAAAAAAAAGAATTGGAAAAAATGAAAATAAATAATTGACAAAATGAAAAAAGTGCAAGCAAAAACTTGGTTCTGTCCATCAGACGTTAATTTTGAGATGTGAACATTGAGATTTATATCACATTTACATATTTGATTAAACAAGATCAGAAATATACATGGATAAATTGTTTACTACAGATCTATAACCGGAAAGATTTTCATTTCATGCCAATGTATGCCTCTACACACTACACAAGCGTAGTCCTGATTTTCACTCATTAACAATATTCTGAAGAATCAATGATCAATCGTGACTGACCTTAGCAGTCTTAGTCCTACACCAACTCCCATATCAATTCTCACAAACACAAACGTATTTCAAACAAGTTTACGCCAATCTGTCTTATATGTTCAAGCTTCAGCAAGTTCATGAAACAAAACTAGAGCTGCGCCAATAAACAATATTATATCGAATCACAATAAAATTTATGTTGATAACAATGATAAGCTCTGGACTTTTTTACTCTATATTGATGATCTAAAAGCCAATCACACAGCAGAAATGTGCAACAATGGGAATCTAGAAGTGTGTTGATATTAGAGATGCACGGAATTTTCATCCGCCAAAGATTATCGGCCACTGAAAATAGGTTATGATATTTAATGGACCCTCTAATTTGTAACTTCAGTAATTATTGTGATACTCTTTTTAAATCTGCAAGCATTAACAACTGATATTGAATTATATATCCTTATCATTCAATATCGCCCAGCCCTTTTGTAGTGTGAAAGAACAATGATCCAATGACTCTAAAAATCATGAAATGTATTCCCAGTATGATCTAAATATATCTTATTAGTAAATGTATATCATCTTTATTGTTGTTTTTTACATTTAAATAAGATGAAATTCTGATAGCTAAAATGATTTTTGCAGTCCAGGTGCACAGATAAACCACTTTCAGTTCTTTCATCACATACAAAAAATAAATAATAGCAATTAACACCAAAAGAAAGCAGACACACAAACACAAACACAGTTACTTAACCATTTGAATTAAGACACCTAAAAAAAAAAAACGTTTTAAGGACATTTCTCAAATAGCTGTAGTCAGGTCAATCCTCCAATGACGAACGACGAGCAGTCAAATGAAGGACTGAGGCATCCTGGGAGAATTAACTAATTCCCCAACCCGATTAGCATGAACTAATTTAACGAGCCCATCTTGTCGTGCCCTCAAAATCCTGATGAGGGGCCCGTTTGTGTGTCAAGCAGAGACGGCATCACGCACTATCACTCCACACGTTCTGCTCCAGATACAAGAGAACTCCAATCCCTCAACCCCCTGATAGCAGATGGGATGAACTGATGGCAAAAATAAGATGTCATTTGATTTTGACAGAAAAAAAAATGTTTTCTAGAGGGGAAATTATTTGTTGTAAGAGTGTATAGTCCATCATATTGTGGACAATGTTGTCAGTGAAATAACGTATTTTGACTGCCAACTATTTTTGATAGGGATGCTCTGATTGTTTACTAACTGGTTGATAATCACATTCTATGACTCGATTGCCAACCTCACAATCCAATCACAATTTGATAATGTATTATGTAAGTACCAGGGTTTGGAAATGAATGAGGCTGAATTGGATGCCACCAAAATGATCAAAAATGCCACACTATTTCAAGACTGCAGCATTATAGAGCATTATAATGAATCACGTTTCTATGTAGCTTATCACTGCAGCAGCCGATCAGATGCCAAAACGAGTTTTGTTGTTGTTCTGCATCATAAAGCATTACAATTATGCAATTAGGACATCCATTTCGTAGCGTAAGTAGCTTTGTTTTCATCAAAAGGTGCAAACTTTATGTATACAATTTAAATACTGCATACTTAAGCACAGTTTTTATCACATGCATTCAAGATAATGAGACCACCACAAAACTAGCATGAAAATAAGTTATAAAATTTGACATTGATGCAACTGGGGGAATCGCTTTAGCTTTTATTCCTCCACAGCAAAGAAGCTGTTTCACAGAGCAGCAGATGACACAATAACTCTGTCATGTTCTGCATTTGGAGGTAGTTCCTGAGGTTTGGGAAAATAATTGTGTAAGAATTCTAGCAGGTAATTCAAAATCATTTTGTGGATGGATTTTTGCTCAGGTGTAAATAAAACATCACAGACGTTGTGCAATGTGATCAGACCTGTAGTTAGCTTAGCTAATCACATCACCTGTTAAAGCTTTTGTGATGTATATCAAGGACTTTATTTGATAAATGTGATTTCAATGTGGTTTATTTTGATCTTTTTATTGGATGATAAATTGTATTCAAGACAAATGACAGAACATGTTTATTTTAATGCACATGTTTTAAATGTACAAGCATCTTGGTGTTTCAGTTCAGCATTTTTGAGTTTTGGAGTTTTTGCAGAACGTGCACAAGACTTTGACCAACATGTTTTCTTTGTGTTGTCAGAATATGACATGCTGTTTCTCCAAATATAAAAAAAAAATATACAGAAACAACAAATTATGTTGAAGTTTGTTTTGTTATCAGCTACAATAATGAAAAATGTTAAAGTACATCGTATCAGCTGCTGTTATGAGTTTAACACAGTTTTTTAGCAAGCAAAGTGTCAATTCAGTTCTAATTGAATTATGCTAATATGGTGTTTTGCAAGCCCTATTTTTTATTTCTGTTGTGCTTATTTATTGAATTCTCCAATAAAAAAAACACATATTACTCTAAATAAAAAGTCAAAGCAAAATCTTCAGTATAACGTCTGAAACAATGTTAACAGTGACGAGCTTCACTTACACTTATTACTTGTATAAAGCTTAATGATCAGTGATCTGTACTGGTCGATCATGGCAAGGAACTGGTAGTTGTATTGACTGCTGCAAACCTTGATTTAGGCATAAGTCTTCTAATTCGACACAGGCTCAATGGAAATGCATGCTTTAGCCTACATTTTTATGAAATCATAAATACGTACTTCAAAGTATGTTTGACTGCAGTTTCTACCTAAAGTAATGTTATGGGGCAGTAAGATGCCAATCAGTTTGTTCTTTTTCATACCAATGATGTTTACAGGACAATATTACTGAAAAATAAAGGATTATTTTCTCGCCGTCCTTTGCACAACATCAAATAATGCCACAAAATAACGTCACAATTTCTATGATTTGTAATGAAATATGCCTTATCTTTCTATCTCCATATGAATGACTTTTCTGGTGTGGTCAGTTTGTTGGGTAGCTTACTTTGAACAGTGTTGTACTTGTGATACAGAGTGCTCGGGTTTCAATCTGGTGAAGCAAGGTTTCACAAAAGAGATAAAACAATATGAAATCAGAGTAAAGGTACGTGATCACAGTGCATTTTTCTCTTGGGTTTGCTTTTGAAAACACTATTGGTTGGGTTTAGGGAAGGATTTAGATGCGTTGTTTTGCTCGTAATTTTACGACAAGCCCCATCTTCTCATGAACATGTACAAGAAGGACATGTATCTGAAATGTAATTCGCAAAAATGTACACAGAGCCCTCTAGGGGAATTTGGCACCTGACAAGTTATAGTTTACATTCTGCAAAAATGTAGGCTTAGGCATGCATTTTTAATGAGCCCAGAGTTGTTGTTTTTTTTTACACAAAACAGTTTCAATCTTAATTTTTCGTATGTCATTATATATAAAAATACTAAATGTCTTAGATTTGCCTATCCCCAACTACAGTATCTTCATGCCATTCGAAAATCATCACCTAAAGTTTGCCACACCACTTCAAAAACATCACAGAAATGACTAGAGACAAGAGATATACGACCAATGAAAAGCTCTCGATTTGTTTTCTTACTGCAGAGCACTGTACGAGTGAACGTGCCTTGATTCTTGAAGGACACCAGTCCTTTGCTCTTATGCAAGAACCGACCTGACTTTTTCTTGTATCACTGCAGTCTGGCTCCACAGTTGCAGAGCAAAGTCTAAGAGCATCACTGTTTAAAGATTTAGAGGATGAATAAGGACTCCAGCAGGAGAGACTCTCCTGGAATGAAGTAACTCTTCACCATAATGCCTTAATGCCACTCCTGGGAGTGTGGACACGCTCCTAATGGCTGTTTGCTGCCCACAATTCTGCTCTTGTTCCTGTATTCCATTACAAGATCCACCGCGGCTATGGACATGTTCATACCCATCATGAGCAGCTTTTTCTGTAAGAAAGGTTGTGTGAAATATGACCTCTGGAGACGGTGCCTGCTGACTCCATGCTGTCCAACTTTCCAAAAACATGCTGAAACATAACAGGCAAAAAAGTTTGTGCAGCTACAAATGACTTGCACATATTTGAGTGTGCATTTGCATGCATCTCAGGGTTGTGTCCTAAAACCGGTCTCCAGAGATTTAATGATCTATAAGACACGAATGAAGAATGAGAATTGATTTTACCCCCTTAAAGGAGTGTACAGTATAAGCATGACTTCCCCTAGCAAACCAATCAAGACGATCATCTAGGTTTGACATCAAATTTCACACTCTTTTAGACCTTACATCTTTATTTTTTAGCATGTGCATTAATGTTCAAACTCTAAAGGGACATTTGAGGAAAAAGACTCAGGTTGGGGGTCTGAATAAACCAAGAGCTGCCAACACAACTTATAACCTGAGTGCTTTATTTTATCTGAATCTCACAAGGAAAATGTGTATATTGCACATTATTAAATTCTCATTATTATGTTCCTTCTGATAGAGTCTTATTATTTTAATGATCATTGCATGATGTATTACAGAAAAATATTTTTGCATTAAAGATAAAAAACCGCTACATTTTAAATCTCTTTACGCATTATGAAACATATACAGTTGAAGTCAGAATTATTAGCCCCCCTGAAATTTATTTCCCCTAATTTCTGTTTAACAGAGAGAAGATTTTTTTCAACACATTTCTAAACATAATAGTTTTAATAACTCATCTCTAATAACTGATTTATTTTATCTTAATAAAAATAATGACAGTAAATAATATTTAAGTGACATTTAAAGGCTTAAGTAGGTTAATTAGGTTAACTAGGCAGGTTAGGGTAATTAGGCAAGTTATTGTATAACGATGGTTTGTTCTGTAGACTATCGAAAAAAGTATAGCTTAAAGGGGCTAATAATTTTGACCTTAAAATGGATGAAAAAAAATTAAAAACTGCTTTTATTCTAGCTGAAATAAAACAAATAAGCTTTTTTCCAGAAGAAAAAATATTATCAGACATACTGTGAACATTTCTTTGCTCTGTTAAACATAATTTGGGAAATATTTAAAAAAAGAAAAACTAAAAAAATGGGGTGGGGGGGGCTAACAATTCTGACTTCAACTGTATATAAAATCATCAGCTTTATTATTGTAAGTCGTCAATTCAAAATCTTAATGCACATTCATGAGAAATCTATTTGATATATGCGAGAATGCACCTGAAAGTCCGCACTTAGCATCAGCAAAATCAATGTTTTCTCTCAAAAACAGCAGAAACTGTTCCAGAAAGCTCAGAAGAACCTTCACCGTTACTTGGCTTGAGAAAGGTTGAGCAAGTAAGTAAAGTGAGCTATTCCAAGAGGAGCATTTAAGTGTTGCTTTTCCCAGAGACACTGTGTCAGCTCTGTGGGACACGCCTGCTAGCTTTCTGGAGGAACTGCCTGCAGAGCAAATACTAAAAAAAAACACACTCTAGCAAATCAGAAAGCCTGATGAGATCAAAAACCAATGCATCATGTCTTACAAAACAACTATATTTTGTTGTATTGTGCAAAACACTGCACAGAACACAGAACTGCACATTCTCTAAAGCACGAAAGGTCAAAGCTTTGGTCTTATAGATTCCTCTGAACACTGCTCTTAGATCAGTGGTGTGTGTGTGCTGTATAATATCGCTGTGACAGCTAACAAAGCATCAGCTTCCTTTGAATTTCTTCAAAAAATGTTCAGAGATGTTACTATCAGGGTTTCCACTCAAATCTAAATGTCAAATTCCATGACTTTTCCTGGACTTTCACTGCCTTAAAAACTGAATTTCTATGACCTGTAATGAGCACTGAGCGGACTAAAAGAAAATAATATATTTGATTGCATGTTTTCAAATCACATCTGTTTAGGAAATGGTGCTAAAACCCGAAACAAAACTGGACTGGAGATTTGATTGATTTAATTGGGTTTTTTTATTCAAGGGCCTTGCTAAAGTATTGTGTTGAAGTATAACATTAATACAACATTGATTAAAACATTCAACATTTTATATAATTACACAATTCTGAGACTTTAAATATGTGACTAAATACTGGTTTTAAAGACTAAAAAAACTAAATGAATTTAACTTGCAACGTAATTTGATATTGTCAAATTCTGTCAGAGGTCACTAATATCATCTAATATGGCTTACACTTAAAAACACACAATAAAAAACATGTAGTAGAAAAAATATATTTTGATGCATGAAAAGTAAAAAATAAAACAGCAAACAAAAATGATATTCCATGACTGCTCTTTCATGATATTCCTAATATTCCACGACCTGGACAAATACTACTACTACTACTACTACTACTACTACTACTACTACTAATAATAATAATAATAATAATAATAACAATAATAATAATAATAAAGCTTCCCAGACTTTCAATGTCTGGAACAGTACTTTTAAAATTCAGTGATATTCCAGAAATTCCAGTGGGAACCCTGCATTATGTACATGTTGATTTTGACTGAGAACAGCCAATGCAATCTAACAGCAATTCGTAACTTTTTGATTTAGTGGCTAATTCGTATGAATTCATCCAATGACGGTTGGGGTTAGGTGCCACGCCTCCTTTTTAAAATCGTACATTTTCGTACGACTGAACTCGTATGAATTAGCCACTAAAATGACAAAACGTAAAATACTTACATTTCCTCGTGAGAGCAGGCTGGAACAGCACACATTTACTGTCAGCTATATTGAGTTCAATGCAGAAGTTAAAACCCTTTGTTACACACTAATGGGTTGTTATGCAAATCTCGTTACGGCCAAGTTTAAATATCTGAAACCAATTGTGAAATACGGACAATGTCACACATTTGATTAGGGACTTAAAAGTAGACAATTTCTTACACTGATACACAATGAAATATTGTATATATAACATAATTGAGGGCCCCTGCACATAGAACATGCATATGAAAAATGTAAATAAATAAAAAAGTATTAAAACTTGACAATGCATCAAAAAAAGTGAGTGAAGTTGTGCGGGGTCCTATACTCACAATATGTGATCTACATTAAACCCATGCAAGTAACCACACACACACACACACACACACACACACACACACACACACACACACACACACACACACACACAAACACACACACACACACACACACACACACACACACACACACACACACACACACACACACACACTGTGAACACACACTCTGAGCAGGGTGCAGCTATACTGGTTCTGCACCAGGCGGGGAGAAGTTGGGGATCCGGTGCCTTGCTCAAGGGTCTCAATTCAGATGTGGTATTGCATGAGCGTAGGTTATTCACACCCCTATCTGCAATCTCTGACAGACCCCTATTCTGGCTCTCTAACCATTAGGCCACAACTGTGGTAACAGCAAAGTGAATGTTTAGACACAAAAACTATTGAAAAGCCATGTAGAAGAATGCAAATATACAGTATGTACTGATTTTTTACAAAGCACTGGCCAATCAGAGGTGTCTAAAACAGAAACCACTCAGTACAAAAAAAAAACCTATTACCTTTAATAATAAGTATTTATATATTTTTTTATTCCTTTTTTTGTCTACTGTGTTCTGCATCCTTGCAAATCCTCTCATTATAAGAAAGTGTAGTCAACAAGATATTCATTGTGCAGTGCAGAGCTTTAGTAATAATAACGAACAAAAAACTGTGTTGAATCACGATGAACTAAAGTGAGTGAAAGCTTTTAGTTTTAATAATAGGGAGTGGACCTTCTAAGCAAAATAAAAGATATATATATATATATTAGTGCTGGGCCGTTATCGGCGTTAATGTGCTGCGTTAACGCGAGACTCTTATCGCGCGATAAAAAAAATATCGCCGTTAATCTATTCTCAAAGTTGGGTGAAAGCTGGGTCTTTTCTACGCAGGCTATGATGACTTTCACCTTGATAGTTTAGCGTGGATGTATACCTGACCGGTGAGCGGTCTGGGAAAGAAGTGCCCTTCTGAATCAAATCAGCAGGATGCCTGACTCTAACTGCAGTTGAGCAGTTTCACTTTAACTCACGAACATTTAATTCATGCCTTCGTGACAAACTGGGGTATTAGACGCAAATAAATGAGTAAGGACAGGTGAGAGGGTTATGGAATTTAATAACGCACGCCAAATGAGAAGAAAAAAAACTTCCGCATTTCGCGATGTGTGTCTGTGCAGTCCTTTACTGACAGCCGCCTGTGTGGATCTTGTCGGAAAATATGCTCCACGTCTCAATTCCATTTCTGTTTAGTGCAGTTATGACTTTAGTCGCATTAAGTAATCAAAAATCGCTGTTTACATGGTAGACTCTTAATCAGAGTATTGTTTTAATCATATTAAAATCTTATTAAAGTATTGTTGCCCATGTAAACATACTCAATGTTTGACACCGTCAGGGCTCCGTGAACTTGCCTTTGCGAAGCAGCATTTTCTGTATGTACGTACATCAAAAGCAAGTAGAAATCGCTGTTTGGAGCTTATGTAGGCCTACAGCTCAACATTCATGTTTACCTGAATAAACAGTTAGTAAACACAAGTACATCTTATTGAACATCATTTATTTTCATCACCAATTATCATAGTAGAACAGTTTCTCAAGCAGTTTGTGATGCATTTTGGAAACAGGAGATGAGCCCCTGGTCTAATGCGTCACCTGGCTTGAGAAACCCGTTCTCAAAGACTTATTATTTGGGTAGCACACATATTCTGAATGCCTTCGGCAGAATTCAAATGAGCCATTTTAATCTAGATTAATCTAGATTAATTTTGAAATTAATCTAGATTAATCTAGATTAAAAAAATTAATCTATGCCCACCTATAATATATATATATATATATATATATATATATATATATATATATATATATATATATATATATATATATATATATATATATATATATATATATATATATATATAAATAAATATATATATATATAATAATATATATTAAAAAAAAATTGATTTCCATGCTATTAAGATTATCAGTGTGATAGGAATAGCAAATGACACGACAAAAATATCACATGGAAGAATAGAACACTAATTCCAAAAGAGTCCTCTGTGATTGTGTTCTGGAACCGAGACTGGTAGCACACTTCAGAAAATAACATGCTAGACAAACTTGCACCATTACATTTTATGAACGCAAACTAAACCTTACTATTAAACCCACTTCCCGTTTCTGTTCGGATAAGCTATTATTATTTTTGTGGCTCAAATACTGCACTTCAAACCTTCTGTGTAATCTGCCATTTCGTCACCTTAGAATTATAAGGTTCTATCTAACATTTCTGTCAAAATTGAGTTATTCACATATTCTTATTAAATGACAACTTATTTACATGATGTGATGTTTTTTATAAGTTGTTTTACATTTTAAGACTTTTATTTAAAAAACAGTTGAACTCTAGCTTGGCTCTACAAGATTCTTTTTGTGAGCCAATCAGCATTTCAAATGCACACATAAGAACCAATCATGATCAGCTTTGTCATTCCACTGGACTGCTCCACTGACAGCGGGAAAGACCAAAAAGAAACACAAAATCAGAGTTGACTAAAAAATGCCGCACCACAAAATTGAGGAGAAACCTGAAACTAAAAAGATATGTGTAAATGTGATGATTTAGAAGCATTTTTGACATTAGGATGAAATGTTAAATTTTACTATGTTGAAAAAGAAACAGTTATATAAAAAGTGTAATATATTAAATGTGAAATATTTTTATTTGTGTGTATATATAGTCAGTGAAATATTTTTCAGTGTTTATTAAACGTTGTTAAACAACTCATTTGCTCATCATTTGTTTTCTTTAAATTTAAAATTTCTTTAAATTTGTTAAATTTTAAATTTTATATTAAGCCTTGAAAGGAAAATATTTAATTTAATTTATGAGGCATATAATTCAATACATATAATTCATATAAAGCATATAATTCTATAAATGTTACCATCTTAATTACATAAAATGAACATCTGCACTGGACAATATATTTAGCACAGCCTTATATGATTAATTTGAACAAGAAAAAATATTCATCCTAAAACATAAAATAAATGTTATAGAAAGCTACATTTTTACTTTCTCAAACATCAACATATTGTTACAACCCCAATTTATATTTTTTAAATTAAATTATTAGGCAGACTGATTGTGTTTCTTGATAAGTAACGCTTCAATTAATGATCTGCCAAATAAAACCTTATAATTCCAAGCGGAAAATGACTTCTTAGAATTAGAAGCTTCTATCTGCATTTGCCCTGTTTTTTACCCTAACTTGCAAATTTAAGAGAATTTTGATCATTTACATTTAGAGTACATTTAGGGTCTCTGCCATGTTAATGTATGACAGAGAACTGTTAGACGCATATCTCAAAATCATTTAGAACGCAGATACAACCTTATAATTCCAAGGCGACGATTTGAATTTACTTCATGATATGAGAGCTTGTTTCTGTCACAAAATAGGAAAATTAAAATAGTAATTGTAATTTTTTACCTCAGAAATGAGACTTTTTCTCCTACAATGCTGATAGTATTTCTAACAATATAACTTTTACAATAATTTCTCACAATTCAGAGTTATATCTCTCAATTTCAAGTTCACAACTTGAAAAGCATTTTTGTAATTTGTTGAAGAAAATGTCCCGTGTTGAACTCACAGTTTTAAAACTGCAATGGGAAAAATAGTCAGAATTGTATGATAAAAAGTTGCAATTAGTTTTTTTTACTTTGAGGGAAAAACAAGCATGTGTGGCTTCACATTTCTTATGTCATTCTCAAAAACATGCTGTTTGAATGGACCCATAGTGCAGAATCTCATTAATTTAAAACTATATAATTTCTCTGTTTTCCTTTTCCTGATTTTTAAATGCAGTTTCATCCTTTTAAAGCACACTGTACATACTGTTCAAAGCCACTGCACTTTTCATCTAGCACTAACTCTGCACCACAGAGAAGAGAGTAACCACTGAAATGAATGGGATGGTCCTTTTCATGAAATGCGGAAAACCACAGCAGAATATTTTCTTTTCTACCATTAATAAATAATGTGCAGTTGGTGTTTATGAATATACATAGGCTGTGGGCTAAAAATAGAAGTCTAGATTTGTCTGGGGTATTGGAAACAGAAGGCAGAGTCTCTAGTAAAAAGAGCAATCTGGCCGCAGGCGCGCAAGTTTAAAGAGCAGATGACTGGAGAGGAGATGGGAAGAGGATACAATAGAGGAGGCAGATGTCGTGGTTTAGAGAAGCAGAACTCTATACCATCTATCACATCCCTCCGCCGCTCACTTTAATAAGCATCGACAAAGTGTTTTGATCTTCTCTGATCTCTCGGGAGAAAATCCCTCCTTTATTTCCAGCCATTTCTGTATCCTCATTCTCTTCACCCTCCTCCTCCATCTCTCTGTTTTTCCCTCTGTCCACATCTTTCATTAGACATGGAGTGACCTAATTTTTATTAGCAGTGTGCGGTACACCATAAATATTACACACCACGCTGTCTTACACTCCTAGCTGGCAGGACTCTGACTTTATCCTCTAATCTTGCTATCATACTTTGTTTTCTTTAACTCTCGCCAATATCCATCTCGCTTTTCTTGTCTTCTTTCATCATGAATAATGGATATTATTCATGGTGAAATGAATACTAGCAATAGTTACATGCATAACCTCTTAGGCAAAAGACCACTCAGCATAATTTACAGAAATTATGCTTTTTCCTTCCTTTTTTATTTGCTGTGTTGAAAGTATTTCTTTTGTAGAATGCATTTATTTTTCATCTTTGTTCCAGAAGCAGCTTTTTCATTTTAAACTAGACAAATCAATCATTGAAATATTACTTACAGTTTTTTAAATTGTGATAATCTGTACAACGAGTGGGTGAACATAAATCCTTTTAATATTAATTGTGCTGCTATGAAAATGTTGTTTTATTATCAGATGTTGTTAATTTTGTAACCAATACGTTTTTTCTATACTTGGTTACCCAGAGGACAGGAAAGAGATCAAACAAAGGCAAGGTAGATTACGTTAAAAACAATTTGTGACAAAAACAGAACAAGCTTAATTTACAACTAAGCTGTAATTTATGTTTATTTTAGATATGTGAATCTCTAGCTATGAAAATAACCTAAGAAAGTCTGTCATTTTCTGCTAAAAATATTTAAAATGTCATTTCCACCACATAATGTCAACTATTTTTGCACTAACAATTACTGGAGTGTATTTTCTGAAGTTCCACAAGGCCAAAAGTGCGCAGAGTTGAAGAAACACCCAGTTAAATGTGTTTAGCCTGTAAGATGACACGGTCTTAAAAATAAAGGTTCAAAGTAGGGGGGTTTAAGTGTTTGTGAGTTTATTTTAAAGATAAAAGTATCTAGCTAAAGCCTCTTTTTCCATCCAGAATCTTTTGTGGAATGAAAAGGATCTTAAATATTATTCAAAGGTCCATCACTGCTAGTAATGAACCTTAATTTTACAACTGCATGTTGTATTATAAAAAACAGTCCAAGTACCAACAGTCCAACGCACTTAAACTATTTGGAAATAGGTCAAAAACTACAATGTGGGAAAAATCTTCTGACTTATAGTGTAACCTGATGTGTTTTTTAATTATCTTTTTTTAATTAACAATTTTCTCAAATACACTTCAGATATACAGTTGAAGTCAGAATTATTAGCTCCCCTGTTTATTTGTTTCTCCAGTTTCTGTTTAACTGAGAGAAGTGAGAACTGAGAACTGAGAGTAGAAATGTTTTTTCAACACATTTCTAAACATAATAGTTTTAATAACTCATCTCTAATAACTGATTTATTTTATCTTTGCCATGATGACAGTAAATAATATTTTACTAAATATTTCAAGACACTTCTATACAGCTTAAAGTGACATTTAAAGGCTTAACTAGGTTAATTAGGTTAACTAGGCAGGTTAGGGTAATTAGGCAAGTTATTGTATAATGATGGTTTGTTCTGTAGACTATCAAAACAAATTAGCTTAAAGGGGCTAATAATTTTGACCTTAAAATGGGGTTTAAAAAGTTGAAAACTGCTTTTATTCTAGTCGAAATAAAACAAATAAGACTTTCTCCAGAAGAAAAAATATTATCAGACATAAAATTTCCTTGCTCTGTTAAACATTATTTGGGAAACATTTTAAAAAAGAAATAAATATTCAAAGGGCGCTAATAATTCTGACTTCAACTGTATGTCAGAGATCATACATCTGAATACTCACAAATATAAGCACAAATTCTGTACATCCACTTTCTCTTTCAGCAATATATGCTTTCCTTTTTGTGCGCATGTAAACTAATGTTATACATAATAAAAAAATTATTATAATTCAATTAAATTAGGCGTCACGGTGGAGCAGTGAGTAGCATGATCGCCTCACAGCAAGAAGGTCGCTGGTTTGAGCCCCAGCTGGGTCAGTTGATATTTCTGTGTGGAGTTTGCATGTTCTCCCCGTGTTCGCGTGGGTTTCCTCCGGGTGCTCCGGTTTCCTCCAAAGACATGCGCTATATAGGTGAATTGAATAAGCTAAATTGGTAGTAGTGTATGTGTATGTGTGTGTGTGTGTGTGTGTGTGTGTGTGTTTTCCAGTGTTGGGATGCGGCTGGAAGGGCATCCGCTGTGTAAAACATATGCTGGATAAGTTGGCTGTGTTGGTTAATAAAGGGACTAAGCCAAAAGAGAATGAATGAATGAATGAATGAATGAATGAATGAATGAATGAAATTAAATTAAAATAAATAAATTTAAAAATGTAAAAAAGTGGCGACGCAGTGGCGCAGTAGGTAGTGCTGTCGCCTCACAGCAAGAAGGTCGCTGGTTCGAGCCTCGGCTGGGTCAGTTAGCGTTTCTGTGTGGAGTTTGCATGTTCTCCCTGCGTTCGTGTGAGTTTCCTCCGGGTGCTCCGGTTTCCCCACAAGTCCAAAGACATGCGGTACAGGTGAATTGGGTAGGCTAAATTATTCATAGTGTATATGTGTGTAAATGAGTGTGTATGGATGTTTCCCAGAGATGGGTTGCAGCTGGAAGGGCATCCGCTGCGTAAAACATATGCTGGATAATTTGGCGGTTCATTCCGCTTTGGCGACCCCGGATTTATAAAGGGAATAAGCCGAAAAGAAAATGAATGAATGAATGAATGAATGAAAAACGTAAAAAATAAAAAAGAGAGTAAAAATTAAGTAAAAATCAATAAATAAAATAAGATATACATACACATCAGCAATAAAACTATGTACATGTAGGGAGTGATCCTTCCGATTTTAAGCTGACAGAAAAGTTCAGGTCTATGGGATGTTGCATAATTGGTCCATTTTTCCCAGAATTAAATAAATTGTTTCATTTTCTGATTTACAAATGCGGTGATTTGCTCCATTTTTATAAATTTCCATTGTATTTTCATCCATGCATTTAGAGTAGCCCTCTGGTGTGTTTTTAGTAACTGATTTTATTCATTTACCTCATTTACTTGCACTGTAAATAATTCTGAGTTCCACGTAATTCCTTCATGTTATCCCAACACAATCCGATTAAGTTAACTGAATTTTTGTTTTACAAATTTAAGTGGACTGAACATAAAACAATCAAGCTGTCCCAAACAATCCCTCAAGAATTGTGACGATTCAGCTCATTTAGTAGTTGGAACAAACATCAAAAATATATTTTAAGTGTATATTTAGTACTTTAGTTATTTAGTTTCCGGACTATTGTATACTGAAAGAGTGTTTAATTATATTTAATTACATCCTAGTTGTGAACTCAAGGCCTTAGTCGGGACTAGATTGGGATGGGTTTTGTAATTGGGTTAAAATGTTGATTCTGTACATGAGATACTGCATTCTACTCTGCAATTAACTTAAGAATCAATAAAACTATTAATCACTAAAACTGCACATGTAAGTTCAAAATACTGCAGTTCAACATAGCAGACTGCCTAAGAGGAAGTGAATGAGAATAATGACTGTTTGTCGGTCAAATACTTAACCGAATGAACAAATGCTGGAGAAGGAAAAAGCAAGCATAATGGACGAGTGGAAAGAAGTACAGTAGGATTAAGGAGAAGAGAAACAGCATTTCAGACAGAAGATTACAAAAGACTATTAGCATCAATTAACTGGGATGTATAAAGCCCTACAGAGAGGTCCATGCTAATCAGAGCCTGGTGATGCATACGTGACCTAACTATGCCACAGAGATAGTGATACTGAGAGAGGAATAGAGGAAAGAAATGAGCAGAAGCAGGACAGGAAGAGAGGGAGACGGTACATCAGAATTAGTTAGGAATAGACCAGAACAAGGCTACAGGAGAATGAGAATTCAGAACGGAGAAAAAAAAAAACATGCTGTCATAAATAGCAGCGTTCAGCTCCCAAATGCATTAATGAGTCTCTACAACACACACAAACAAATGCACTAGCAAACATAAAAATAACATCATTGTTACATTTCCAGACAACAATGCTATTTTAGGGATATGATTCTCGTGTGTTTTCAGCTATTCTGAATTCAGAAGCAATTGTGTGCAGTGGTGTGCGCTTAAAGGTACGCTCATTAAAAAATGTAGTGCAAGTTTGAAAACAAAAATTTGATGTGTAATGTGACAATGTGTCCATTTACATTTATGCCATGCACTTTTTTATTATATAGGGTTTTTATGATCCAGGACTGGTTTAGGGTTACTGCATTACTATGCTACTATAGTAAGTACATGTAACATACAGTAAGTACATCTGCTAAACATGCTAAACAAATGAACATAATGATAATTTTCAGGGGGCGACAGGGTGGCTTAATGGTTAGCACTATCACCTCACAGCAAGAGGATCACTGGTCGAGCCCCTGGCTGGAATTCCTGTGTAGAGTTTGCATGCTCTCCCCGTGTTTGCGTGGGTTTCCTCTGGGTGCTCCGGTTTCCCCACAGTTCGAAGACATGCGCTATAGGTGAATTGGGGTAAGCTAAATTGTCTGTATGTATTAGTGTGGTGTGTGAATGTGAGGGTGTGGGGGTGTTTCCCAGTGCTGGGTTTGCAGCTGGAAGGGGCATCCGCTGTGTAAAACATATGCTGGATAAGTTGGCGGTTCATTCCGCTGTGGCGACCCCTGATGAATAAAGGGACTAAGCCAAAAGAAAATAAATAAATGAAAAAAGGCAGTTGTGACTTTTTATCGTCGAATTCCGATTTTTATATTTTCTTTAAGTTTATATTTAGTTTTTTTTTTCACAGAATTGCAATTTAATATTTCTCAAGAAGATAATACATTTTATTCTCAGAGTTGCAAGTTTTTTTTTTCACAATTCTCTTCTCAGAATTGCTATCTAGCTGTTCTGATAACATCTTTGAGATTGCCTTTAAAGGTCTCGTGAAGTGCTTTGAAATGTGCATTCTTATTTGATGTTGTACGTAAACTCAACCGAAACATGAAGAGAGGGTGGGCCATAGTGTAGCGTTTCCCCTTTAAAAAAAAACATCCAATAGCGTTTTGTTTTATCATCGCTTTGCCAGTAAGAATGGTTGAAATTAAACACATCAAAATGCAAAAAGCAAATGAGAAGCATCTTAAAGGCGACAGGGCATGTCAGACACTAGAGAGCATTTGATAGGTCAAGATTTAATGAGAAACTCAAGTATGAGGTAGAGATGCATGATTAATCGAAAAAAGATTGCGATCTCGATTCGACCCACTAGACAATCTTAATCCAGCATTTCTACGATTCTGTCAATCATATTTTCAAGTTCTGAAGAGAAGCAAAGTCTTCACAATTGTGTTTACATACGTTGCTCAGCAACGTGGACACCTCCAAATTGTTTTGAAAGAGTCACATACTGTATTTATAAGGTATAATTCACTAAAAAGATGTCATTACTGTCTTCATGTAATGATGTATTCGCGACCGCAAAATCACGTGAACGTGAGTTGAACGTGAGCTGTTACTACAGAGGGGGCGGGCGGCGCGCCTGTGAATGAAGTCTACTTTAGTGAACAGAACCTGCATAGGCTGTGAATAACAGGTAATAAAAGTTGTAAATAACATTCAGTTTGTGGCACAGAGTGATCGTTTGGGAGCTGCGTGGGATGTATGAACCGCACTTTGGCAGTTAAAATGAAAACCAAAAGCACGCACAATCATTTAAATAATCATGTCACATTTTAGAGTTATGATTATGACAAGCATTTAATATGTTTTTCTTTCATAGTGAACACAAAGTGTTGTGCATGAGAATAAATGTTTAACAATGGTCATATAAGTACTGTAGCCTATTTAATGTTGAATATAATGCAAGAGGGAATCTGATAAATGACACGTCTGATTTTACCAGTAGAAAAAAAACAGTCTAATAATGTTGTAAATGACAAAAATGTCTCAAACATAATATTCAACTTCAAAATGATGAATAGTTGTATTCTGATGTCATCACTTTACTGTGCATTAATGACCAAGACAAATTTACAGTCTGTTCAAGTCCACCGTCAAAGTCTAATCAAAATTTAGCATTTACCAACAGTAGACCTACACATAATCTTATATTGTTGTTTTACCATACATTTAGAAATAACAATAAGGAAGGCTACTCATATTATCTTTATTTTACATCTACAGAATCGTGAGAAAATCATGATTTTTAGTTTAAGCAAAAAATCGTGATTCTCATTACAGCCAGAAGCATGCAGCAACCCTAGTATGAACAAAATAGTAACTTGACTTTAGATGATCATTTGGTATCAGAAGTTGCTGATATGAAAGGCAAAGGCGTCTAGATTATGCTTATTTTTCATTCATTCATTCATTTTCTTGTTGCTTTGTCCCATGCGGGTCGCCACAGCGGAAGGAACCGCCAACTTATCCAGCACGATTTTACGCAAGGGGATGCCCTTCCAGCCGCAACCCCATCTCTGGGAACTTCCACACACACATTCACACTCATACACTATGGACAATTTAGCTTACCCAATTCACCTGTACTGCATGTCTTTGGACTGTGGGGGAACCGGAGCCCCGGAGGAAACCCACGCAAAACGCAGGGAGAACATGCAAACTCCACACAGAAACGCCAACTGACCCAGCCAGCCGAGGTTCTAACCTGCGACCCAGCGACTTTCCTTGCTGTGAGGCAACAGCACTACCTACTGCGCCACTGCGTTGCCCTAACGCTTATTTTAACAAAATAGAGATATGATCATGCCATGATATGATTTTGTATGTTTTAATTATTTGCTTAGACAAAAGTCTTGGCACTTAGACAGAAATAATATACAGTATAGAAATATAAAGTCATGGTGCAGTGAAAAAAGAGTTAATATTGTGTATTCTGCAGTGACTGCAAATAACTTATTAATAAGTCATCTGGAATGGCAAAGAAAGCGTTCTTGTAGGACTCCCAGAGTCATCAAGATTCTTTGGATTCATCTTCAATGCCTCCTCCATCTTAACTCAGAGATGTTCAATATGTTCATGTCTGGTGACTGGGCTGGGGCCAATCCTGAGCACCTTGACCTTCTTTGCTTTCAGGAACTTTGATGTGGAGGCTGAAGTATGTGAAGGAGCGCTATCCTGCTAAGAATTTGTCCTCTTCTGTGGTTTGTAATGGCAATGGGCAACACAAATGTTTGATACCTCAGGCTGTTGATGTTGCCGGCCACTCTGCAGATCTCTGCACAAACCCCGTACTGAATGTAACCCCAAAACCATAATTTTCCTTCACCAAACCTGACTGATTGCTGTGAGAATCTTGGGTGGTCCATGCGTGTTCCAATAGGTCTTCAGCAGTATTCGTGATGATTGTGGTTGCAGCCAGTGGTGTAAAGTAACTAATTATAAATACTCAATTACTGTAATTGAGTAGGTTTTCTCAGGAATTGTAATGTACTGAGTAGTTTTATAAAATGTGTACTTTTACTTTTCAATGAGTACATTTTTAGGGCAGGATCTGTACTTTTACTCCGCTACTTTCCTTCAACCTGCAGTCACTACTTTATTTTCTTGTCTATGGGGATTAGAAAAATACAGTCCTGAGATTCCTGTCCAATCAAATCGCACATACCTAAGAAGGTAAATCACATCTAATTAACTACCTCAAAGACAGGTTCACTTTATAAGTGCAGCAAATTGTTTGGAAGTATTAAGTGTCCATGAAGATGTTTATCTTTACGCGCATTGACCCAGAGATGGATTTAGATGCACGTCACTGATGAGAAGATTGACGGATGTTTACTGTATGATGACCGAAATGGCCTTAAAAAACACCCAGCAGGGCACAGGAACGTCAACATGACGTCTGATTGACGTTGAGACCCTAACGTAATGAGGACTTTGTATCTTGTTTGGAAATGAAAATCGAGTTGATGTCAGAACTCAACGTAAGGCCAACGTCAATATCCAACCTAAAACCAACCAAATATCAACGTCTAATGATGTTACAACAGCTTGACATTGTGTGAACGTTACCCCCGGACCCCCCGATGACGTCTATCAGACGTTGGATTTTGGTTGCCGCACCTGATGAATAAATGTCAGCATTTGGATGTCAATATGACGTTGGTTTAAGATGTTGGCTCGACGCTGGATTTTGGTCACTTTCTAACAATCTAAAATCAACCAAATATCATCGTCATTTGACGTCATTATTGGACATCAAAATAACGTAGGTCCTTAGCTGCGGGTTTGACAATTGATTTTGGTCACACTGAACATTACAAACCTAAATCTAACCTAATATTAATGGTATCATGATGTTGTGTGCCTTCTGAGCAATAACTAAATGCACTACAGAATTGGTTACGTTTGCACACACATGCACAAATTACATGTAACAGCAATGTAAACATGTATCAGCTTCTTACAGCATAATACTCACTACTCACTGCTCTTGAGTACTTTTGAAAGGGCAACTTTTACTCATACTTTGAGTAATATTTACAAACAGAATACGTTTTACTCTACTTGCACTACATTATTAGGCAAGTAATGGTACTTTTACTTGAGTATGATTTTCAGTACTCTTTCCACCACTGGTTGCAGCTCAACAGATGATTCATCAGAAAAATCTACCATCTGCCACTTTTCCAAATGATCAACTAGAAGTCAAGTTATTATTTGTTGCTCTTACAACTGGGATCAACGACAAGACTTTTGTCAGGTAGTGTAGATATCTTAAAAACTAACAATACTGATATAACATCTAAAAATTATATTAATTTCATGGGACCTTTAATTCTGCAATTGCACAAAATAAATTCAGTCAACATATAAATTCATTCAACTATGTTATAGTTCTTATTTAAACTACACACTTTACACATTGACTAAACTTGAAATTGTAAGGCAATTTGCTGCACAGGGTGTCACGGTGGCGCATTTGGCATTTCTGTGTGGAGTTTCCATGTTCTCCCCATGTTCACATGGGTTTCCTCAGGGAGCTCCAAAGACATGTGGTACAGGTGAATTGGGTAAGCTAAATTGGCCGTAGTGTATGTGTGTGAATATGTGTGTGGATGTTTCCCAGTGATGGGTTGAAGCTGGAAGGCATCTGCTGCGTAAAACATATGCTGGATAAGTTGGCGGTTCATTTACGCTGTGGCGACCCAGGATTAATAAAGGGGACTGAAGCCGAAAAGAAAATAAATGAATGAACTTGCTGCACAGCTTTTTCTTTTTTTTTTTTTTTTGCATTGGCTCAACTTAAATTGAGGGGCAACTACAATACTTGTTTTTAAAGTTGAGTCAACAACTCATAAAAGCTGTGCAGCAAGTTGCCTTACAATTATAAGTTGAGTCAACTTTAATTTTTTTACAGTGCAATCAATTAATTGAGACTGGAGAGGCTTTACACACCAAAAATGCTCCATTCAAAATCATTTGTACAACACAAGATCATTTACTATAAACAGCAAATACTGTGCAAGTCAAATCACTTGACGTCAACATTATTTCTCACACTTCACAAAGTCTCTTTAAGAATTTAATTCAGTCTTTTTTTGGAACAGTAAGCATCTGTTTTCTCTTCCGTTTCCTCATGCGCAACACCATACAGTAAACAGCATGTAAGTGTGAATATAATTGCAGTGTGTAATGGTGTGTGTGTTTGCTCCCTTAGGTCTCATATCAGTTGTCTGTTTCTGCTTGGTTGTGTGCGTACATGTTGCTGCAAGCCACTGCAGCAATAGTAGAGTTTGAGAAAAGATGGAGTGGAACCAAACCCTGGGTATGAAGGCATTTATACGTAAAGTGTTCATAAGACACAGCGCCTTCTGCATGCGAGAGATGGAAGTGCAGTGTC
The DNA here is from genome assembly GCA_903798195.1 of Danio kyathit. Classification (NCBI taxonomy): domain Eukaryota; kingdom Metazoa; phylum Chordata; class Actinopteri; order Cypriniformes; family Danionidae; genus Danio; species Danio kyathit. Next base: position 41,463,743 of record LR812521.1, on the reverse strand, counting down.
TCTGAGGTCTGACACGGGAAAACCGAGGCCCTGCTGTTCTTCCCACACAGTGCTCATGTCTTCACTGCCTGCTGTTGCTCCTGCACCCCGGTCTGTTCTATCATATCCAGCGGCGCTACGTGTGAGAGCAAGAGAAAGAAAATTCTGCGCTACGCTAATCTGCTATACTGTTGCCTGTGCACTGCAGCAACCGTCTGATGCAATACCTGCACAACAGGACAAGAATGCTGTCGATCTCATACGCAAAATGAAATGAGCACAGATACACACACACACACACACACACACACACACACACACACATCAAGTAAAGACATAGTAGGAATCATTTTGGCACAGACAACACAGCTTGCAGTCAACTCTGTCACACAGGATTGTGGTCTGCTAACATTGCAAAACATCTTGCTGGTGGCAATACAAGCATGCTAACAGCTAGCAACATTCCCTTAGCACTACAAATATGCTACAGGTTTGCCTTATAACAGGATATCAGTACCTTAAAAATGGTCATTTAAATGGATCAATTGTTCATTCACAACAGATATGGCCATCTGATCAATCAGAGACGACTGAACTCGTCAAAAAAAGGGGTTTAGAGAGACCAGATCATTGAATTTCAGACAACGTGAGAAAAGAAGTGATGTCTGCACTGTGTTTTATGAGAAAATGAAAAAGTGCTTTGCTTTTTTTTCCTGAATCAAGTGTAAATCTAGTGTAGAAAACCACAAAAATTAATTAAAACCTTTAAATAAGTATAACTGGGACACTGGCAGGTAATAGTTTGACCAATAGTTTAATGAACCAGGTTTATTAATCAAAAAATGGTTACTTTCACAAAATCACTGTTCACCTATAAACATTGCTCATTCAATGTTTCCATCGTATCCCTCACTGACAAATATCATAGCATGTAATGCGTGAACTGAATATATTATTTCATAAAATTGATAAACCTTTATGTAGATGTAAAGCAATATGCTACTGAAAGAAGTTTAAAAAACAACCAACTTGGAATCTGGAGCAGGATTCATCAAAATCTTCTTAAGAAATAAGACAATTCTTATGATAAATATATGAATTAAGTATAAGAATTAATATAAAATTATTTTATAATAAATAAGAATTGTCTCTATTGTTATATTAAGATAATCTGAAATTTGTTCTTAAGAACATCTCTTTTTTTCTTTTGAATAAAATTAAAGTATACAACGAATTAATTTCAGACATATCAGTAACACTTAATACTGTAATACTGTCCTGTTTTTAGTAGCAGCCACATCCCCGGTCTGATTTTTTCAATTCAAAGCTCGTACAATGTACTTGTTTACACCCATTAACCGTCAAAAGAGAATTTACTCACAGAAAAGGATAAACTACAAGAAAAGAAACTAAATTTTCACTCAGAAAAAGCTGTTGACAGTCCCATAGTATTTTCATCTGGAAACAAACATCTAAGATGCCAAGTTAAACTGGTTTAATATTATCTATTAGATTGAAGTTGCTATTTTTCAGTTGTCTATTAACTTTCATTCACATTATTCATTCATTCATTTATTCATTCATTCATTTTCAATCCGCTTTTCCGGGGTCGGGTCACAGCGGCAAGCAGTCTTAGGAGAGAATTCATTTTGGCCGCTTGTATCTGAGATCTTGCCCTTTCGGCCATGACCATAGGGTCAGAGTAGGAACGTAGACTGGCTGGTAATTCGAGAGCTTTGCATTTTGGCTCAGCTTCTTTTTTCACCAGAACGTACTGGTACATTGACTGCATTACTGCTGCCGCTGCACAAATCCATCGATTAACTTTAGGAAACTGTTAATTGATTTTTAAGAGCATTCTTTTCAAGAATTTGAATTTTCCTTAAGTTCTGTCATAAGAACAATCTTGGTAAAAAAAAAAAAGAAAAGAACATTCTTAAGATGATTTTTTTAAGAAGACAAAATATTCTAAAACATTTAGGGAAGTCAAACAATCAAAAACTTTTCCTAAGAAGACGTCATAAAAATAAAAGTGTCAGTTAAAAAAAATTCTCAGAATGTTTTGTGATCTCATCCTTGGTAGTTCTTAAAATCACAGACGCTTCTGAAAAAGTGAGAATATCCAACAGTAATTATATGTTGATCGATTGCTTTGGTAATTGTAACACTACTGCTTGCTCTTTAAACTATGGTCTAATAAAACCTGTTATGTTATTGTAAATTGTACATATAACTAAGGATGTTTTCACAATTACATTTATGTTCTTTTGATTTCTTTTAAACCAAAAAAGAAACTGATTTATGAAATACCTGCTTAAAAAAAAAAGCAATGCAGTGTGCTGGGATAAACGCATGCATTTTGCAGACATATGAGAATTTGTTAAGAGCTTATGATTTGTGTAAAAAATGTAATTAAATATGAAGATCAGCTGCAACAAAACTATTACAATGTTCAAATTAAACTGATATAGGCAACATTGTGACTACAATAAGGAAACCCAGTTAATAATAAAAATAATTCCTTACATTTATGACCGCAGCCATATTGCACCACACAACACGTGAGCTGATTGGTGGAGAGGAGACAGAATGATGAAGCCAATTATGATATGGGGATGATTAGGAGGCCATGATGGACAGAGGCCAGTGGGCAAATTTGACCAGGATGCTGGGTTAAAACCCTACTCTTTTTGAAGGACATTCTTCAAAGGACATTCATGGTTTAACGTCTCATCTGAAAGACTGCTCTAACTGAGAAGTATAGAGTCCCCTTCACTATACTGGGGCATTAGGACCCACACAGACCGCAGGCTGAGCGCCCCCTGCTGGTCTCACTAACAACTCTACCCGCAGCAACCTCGCTTTCCCATGTGGTCTCCCATCTAGGTACTGACCGAGCGCATCCCTGCATAGCTTCAGTGGGCGACCATGTGAGTTGCGAGAGCTAGCTAGTCAGCAGGTGTGGCTTAGGTTGCATCTTATGACATCACAATCCTGCTTTTGCTTTGTATCCGACTGGTCAGACCATCAATAAAAGGAATGGTTCACTATCATTTACTCTCCCTTATGTAGTTTTAAACCTTTATCTGTTTCTTTCTTCTGTTGAACAAAAAAGAAGATATTTTGAAGAATGCTGGCTGCCGGCACCCATCGACTTCCATAGTAGGAACAAAATGACTATGGAAGTCAATGGGTGCCAGCTACCAGCATTGTACAAAGCAACATCTTGTTTTGTACAGGTTAAGTTAAGGGTGAGTGAATTCCAGCACAAACTATTCCTTTAACTGTCTTGATTCATTTGTTTAGTGTGCACCAAAATTCAAATAGCAGTGTTCACACATTTTCAAATCAGTCGCACTAGCGTTTGTTTCAATCGAACCGAATCTACCAAGTGTGAACACACCCTGAGTCACATTAATATTCCTGCATACAGTTTCACTTACTTCTGCTTGATAAACACTTTTCAAACCCTGTATTGCTTCGTCCAATGTAAAATCAGTTCCCTAAAGCAAGAGAATCACTGATCTAATCAAACGCATACACATCATAAACACTCACACACACATACACACACAAGCCTGTCCGGAGGGTAATTGGTAGCACTCAGTGCTAGCGGCTGATCACTGCACTGAATCAGCATGAACAAAAAAATCAATAGCATAATTTAAATGAAAAACAAAGAGTGGTAGAGAGTATTTAATTATAAATCAATTGATAAATCCATCGACTAAAAGGATCTTGTTTAATACGTCAAAAATGTGCAGCTATATGCATACTAGAGGACGCGCAGGGACAAAGCATCATATTTGGCCACTAATGTAATGTGCTAAGCAAGCATGTAAGCTAGACGGAAAGGGAAAGGTAGAGAGGGAGGGCGAGCGTCACAGTAATGTATCGCCTCCAGCCCCTCTCCCTCTTTTGCCTTACTGCACCATAATGACAAGAACCAACGGATGGAGACCCAAGGTGGAAAACAGATGGAGGAGGGGAAATGGCTTGAAGAAAGTAAAAGAGAAGGGAGAGTGGGATGCTGGAACGAAGAAACCATCCATAATGCAAAAACAACCTATAACCGGCACATGGAGTGTGTGCGGAGAGGCAAAAAAAATAAAAGCAGGGTTAGTGGATGTGATGATGGAGACAACAGAAGAGCGCAGCGCCACTGATGAAAAGACATCAGCTGAATGTGGAGGGCGATCAGGGAGGAGGGGGAGCAGCGAGCAGCGTCTCCTCCTGATTGGTCGGGGATTCTGTGCAGTGGCTGGTGCGGCGCTTTGTAAAAATGACACGGACACCTGCCAGATCCTCCTCCTCTTTCCTGCAGCACAGAGCCAAGGCCGTATAGAGCTGGGCTGCCAAACCCCCACCTCCCTCCTCTATATCGTCAGCGAGAGGCTCTGGTGCAGGGATGCTGGAGCTCCGTCTCGCACAACACGCACTTACACACACCTACACGACACAAGCATATAACAGCTACAACCGCAGGGAGGAGAAACGGGGTTTAGGGAAATAACTGGCAAGCGTGATGTTTGTACTGTAGCATATGTGTGGACTCGTACTGTACTGTACTGTACAGTACATGCTGCTTTAGGCAGGTAATGGAGGTTTATTGTGTAAACAATGTGCAATTTAATAGTTTCATTCATTCAATTTCTTTTCGACTTAGTCTCTTTATTAATCCGGGGTCGCCACAGCGGAATGAACCACCAACTTATCCAGCATATGTTTTACGCAGCGGATGCACTTCTAGCTGTAACCCAGCACTGGGAAACCCCCATACACACATACACTACGGACAATTTAGCTTATTCAGTTCACCTACAGCGCATGTCTTTGGACTGTGGGGGGGAACCAGAGCACGCAGAGGAAACCCACGCGAACACAAGGAGAACATGCAAACTCCACACAGAAATGCCAACTGACCCAGCCGGGGCTCGAAGTGAATGTGAGACAATCATGCTACCCAATGCGCCACCATGATGCCCATTTACTAGATTAGGTTGTCAAAATGAAGTAACATTGAATATTACTTTTTTTAATCTGTGGATTCTCTGTCTGATAGGATAAAAAGACAGTAAAGACAAAACTAGATTGATAAAATGAGCTTAAATATTTATTTACCCCTAAACTGTTGTTTTTAAATTATTTATTTTATTTTATTTTAATTTTTCTGAAAATTTCATAATAAACCGTGCGCATCAATTCACATTAATTTCTGAATATACTTAGCATTTTTAAAGTATAACAATATTAATAAAGTTGTATAAAGCTACTATAATGTATTATGAGCAAATATGAATTAACAATGAACAATCTAGATTATAAAATTATGTTAAATAAGTGTTGTTCATAACATATGTGATGCAATAATATGCAATATAATTGTATGGTCACACTTCACAATAAGGTTCACAATTAAAGAATGAACAATACCTATACAGCATTTATTAATAATAGTTCATTACAATCCAGTAGGTATGCTCCGATCAGGATTTTTGCAGCCGATACCGAGTACCGATTCCTTGCCATGGTGATTGACCGATATCGAGTACCGATTCTGATGCTTCAAGCTTTATAATGCATAAAGCACATTTACTCTCAAAGTATGATACTTAAATGGAGATCTCTCCTTAAACATGTCTCCATTTAGATGTGAACATGTCATGGCCAGAATTCAACATGTCTCAATCAAGAATAATAAGTAAATTTGCAATAAGTAAATTACAAGAATGTATTAATGTTAAAAATATATATCATTATATCAATATAACGATAACCGTTTTTAAGGTATACCGCGGTTTGGAAAAGTCAAGGTTTTAAAACTGCCAACATTTTCTGCTATACCATTTCTAAGGTATATGTAAGATTTTTATGTACGTTTTTTTTTGTTTTTGTTTTTTAGAACAACAGCATCTCCAGCAGAAAAGATTTCCAATGATGCCATTTTAAATTGTAAAGAAATCTGTGTTTTTGAAACTAATGAAGAAAGCAGATTCATTTGAATTATTCAGCCTGACATGTTTACTGTAACAAAATATTATAAATGTTTCTCAAAATAAAATATTTTGTGTTCAAAGGGGAAAAAAAGTTTTTGTTTTTTACCTAGACATTTTAAAAGAATACATTTTAGAGCAGTAATCACAATACCGTCAAACTGTGATATTTTTATCCAACATTATCAGACCGTCAGAATCTTATACCGGCCCATGCCTATTAGTGAACTATTTGCAACTAAGAGACCATCACTCGCACGAGTCGCACCAATAAACTGTATAAACAGATGTTGCATCGCATCTGCATGTATTTTAGCTGCTGTAATGTAATTTAATGTACAGTTAACATGATCTAACATTGAATAACTTTATTTCCATTAACTAATGTTAACAAATATAATTAAATCCGTCATAAATATATTGTTAATTTTTCTTTTAAAGGGATAGTTCACCCCAAAATTAAATTTTACTCACTATTTAGTTTCCCTCAAGTGGTTCCAAACCTTTATGAGTTTATTTATTTTGTTGAACACACACACACAAAATAATATATACATACGAAAGCTGAAAAACTGTAACCATTGTCATCGATAGTAGAAAATACTATTCAATGGAAGTCAATGGTCACAGGTTTTCAGCTTTTTTTTTTAATACATCATCTTTTGTGTTCAACAGAAGAAAGAAAGTCATACAGACTTGAATTAAGCAAAGGGTGAGTAGATGATTAAAGAATTTTCCTTTTGGGTGAACTATGCCTTTAACTAATGGAAGCTTAATGTAAATTGCTACCAGTTTAATAATATTTACTATAACATACTAAGGCTGCACAATATATTGTTTCAGCATCGATATCACAACGTGAACATTTGCAATAGTCACATTTCGAATAAACGCAATGTTAAGTCTGGAAATTTATTTACCATTTTGCAAGTGTTTTTCGAGGCCTGTGACTGTGTGAGGGTTTTAAAAACATTCAGGTCTAAGAAATGTAACCATGTCTAACTTTGACAAATTAATAAAAATCAATTGTATTGAATTGCTTATAAATAAATAAAAAACTATGCAGTATTATTTTACATTTGATTATTCAAGTACTGTATACCTGAATACAGTTCAACTTCTCTAAAAACACTGTTTATATAATTTGTATCTTTTTCTTTATTGAATTTATCTATGCCTGTAGATTGTTTCTTATATTTTATGCAGATGCACTTCTCTACAGAATCTTTCCAATCAATCTAAAGAGATAATTTCTTTCCAAACAGTTTTTCAACACATCTAGTGAAATTGTTTTCATATCACAATATATATTGCAGGATAAAAAAAATCGCATTGTTAGAATATCTAATACAATCTGATAATATATCACCTATCGCGGGGTCCTTTTTAATTCAACATAAAATGTGCAATAAAAATAATCTGATGCACTTATCTCCACAAGAAAACAGTGTTGTTCTCTTGCCATATGCTCTGGAGACTCTGACTTCACATTATGGAGCCACAACATAAGGATGTCATTATTGCGACAAAATGATCTTGCAGCCTCAACATATCATCACATTTCCGTGAGTTAATATGCCATGGACTGAGACAAAATATGCTCAGAACAGAAGAAAAGCAGTTCTTGATACATAATGTATTCACTATTATATTTTAATTGTTGTAACTGAATGAAATCCATTTGAATTGGTAATCTTGAACGCTGAAATGTTTATGAATCAGCTATTTTAGATGTTACCTAAGCATGAATTGTGTTCTATTGTTATTTAATTCAACATTTTTTTTCTAACATTGAGGTTCTGTTTATTACGATTACTTAATCACTGTTGCAATCCTGTAGTACATAAAACATTTTCTAAACCTAAACTTAACTACATAATATGCATATATCAACTATAAATTTCAAGTTCAAGTTTAGGGGATAAAACAAAATGAAAAACAAAAAAAATTAAAACTTAACCTTTGTGCACTGTTCAAATTTACTACTCTTGTGTTATGTTAGGGATGAGAACATCCACTGAATTAAACTGCTGTAAAAATGCATTAGATTAATATACTTTTTTCAGTTTTTTTTTTTTTTTTGCATACTGAATGTTTTTAAAAATGACAGGATTTTAACTCTTTATTTACCAAGTTCACAAATGATGTCACTGATTTGGTGAAAAAACACACAAAATGACGCATTTTTAATATAAAAAGTTGTGGATTGGATTTTTTTTTTTACTTTTTATCACACTCTTGGACATATGAACAATTAGCAACAACATTGCCTTTGATGCATTGCTAGATAAAAACATTTTTTCTCCCTAATTGATTTCCATTATAATCACATTTGATGGTGCATAAATACACAGTCTTGTTTTTATTTACTCCATATAGTTCTGAGAGCTGAGATATTAGCTGACATATTATGATTTTCTCAGACACATCAAGGTAAGTGTGCAAAGGTTACTCACACACTCACAGACACACATACACACACTTCAATTTGCTGTTATACTCCATATTAAATCCAGAAACCAAGTTTTTTTTTGCACAGGCTTATATAAAAGGTTAGTGGTGCCAACTGATGATCAACAGTAAAAATTACAACTTTTACCACTTCCCAACAGGGAAAACCACCAACAATCAAAAATGCATAATCATATGGTGTCATGGTTTTGCAATAAAAGAAATGTGGTTATAATGGAAGTCAATGCGGCAAAAACAGCCACCAACAGTAAATTAGGGATAAAAAAATTTAATACATTACAAACAATGCATCAAAGGCAATGTTGTTTCACATGTCCAAGACTTTAATAAAAGGTTTTAAAAAATTCAGTCCACAATTACATTTTACACTGAAAATATGTCAGTCTGTGTGTTTTTTCCTCAAATCTGTGACATCATTTATGAATTTGACAATTAAAGAGATAAATGCAGTTTTTAAGCAATTTTGTAGTTTTGAGGACTCAAGTTGATTAACATATTTGTGAACATATTTTTGGCATAAATCTACTAATCTACCTCAGTCCTGATCAAAACTACTAAATGTTTTTAAAAATAAAAGGATTTTAACTCTTTAATTACCAAGTTCACAAATTATGTCACTGATTTGGTGAAAAAACACACAAAATGATGTATTTTAATATAAAAAGTTTTTCTTAACTGCGTACTTGGTACTGTGTCCGTGGCGTTATTTACTAGCACATTCTTTGCATTTTAAAGGTCCGTACTAGCCCAATATCCCCATAAGTGGTTCTGTTCTCTCACCAGTTGAAATAGAATAACTTTTGCATAGATTATGATAGCGACAGTTTTATTTTTTCCTTTCCTCTTTTTTGGAGGGGTTTATTATAACACTGACAACATATACAATTATTTAAATCACTTTTAACAGTGTTTCATGAAAATTCAAAGGGTTTTCTTTAAAATGACACCAAACTTTTGCATTTACTCCTCTGGATTTGGGAAGCTTTTGAATTTAGGTAGGCAAAATCCAGGCGGAAAGCCCAAAATACCACTAGACTTTAAGAGATTAAGTAAAAAGGTCAATCATTTTGCTGATTTTATCCATCAAAACATGTAAACACATTTTTATCGCAGATACATCAAGTGAGGCTTCGTCTGCTTGATTTTCGTGATATATTCAACATCATCTCAACAGACAGGAAGGCCTCATGCAGTAAAGTGTACGTGTGTAATGTCCTCATATTGATCTCTCTCTGTCAGCTAAACTGCTGAGTGTACATGAATGAGGCTGAGTGAGAGAGTGTGTGCATGTGTGACAGTGTTTGATTAGGACAGTAATGTGATTGAGCGAGAAAAAAAAACAGTAGATGAAAGAAGAAAGATAAGAGCAAAAGTGGACAGAGAGAGAGAGAGAGAGAGAGAGAGAGAGAGAGAGAGCACTGCCGCAACAGCCATCTGTGAAGAGAGCAGGACAGGCGGTGCTCCACCTCCACCATCTCCATGTCCAGATCTGGCAGGACACCAGGGCGGAGGGAAGGCCAGTGTCCTGGAACCCCGAGGGATCAGCATCTGGTCTCTCCACCAGCCACGACTGAGACAGAATGTTTTCACAAAGCAGAAAGTGCGCTAAACCTTTCAGAAAATTGTATATTTCTATCAAGATTTGTTCCGCCCTAAGGTCCACTAAAATCCACTAACATTATTTTAAAGCAGAAAGAGACAGCATGCAGTTATTTACAATTATTTTTCCCCTTTTGCTGAATTGCCCATTTTTAAAGCTTCAAGAAACCCTTGAGTACTTTTTTTTATTGAAAAAGATTTGTGTGTGTTGAGCATCATAGATATTTACATCAGATGATATGCCGTTGTTGTCTATTGGAAGAAATGCGTCAATAGAGCTGCCATTTTAGTACAGGGTAGAGCTCCTTTGAAATAAATGTTGGACCAAAGTGCAGTGGAGGAATGACCATCCAGAGCCAGAAATATATATACACATATTTACACATATCGATGATCGGGGGTTTTCCCGGTGGTCAGTACGTAAATATTTTTTTAAATTACGAAAATTTGAATTTTACATCACTTTTCTACATCAATGGATAAGTGACTGCACGCGCATTGCCGACAAAGAGCGTGTGCTTGTGTGCATGGAAATGTATTATCCTTCCTCCATGTTAAATTTGATCTAATCCGTGTCCTGAAACACACCCCCTCTCCTGCTTTCACTTCTCATTCTAACGGAGGGAGTGATTCGTTTGTGAATGAATCCCAGTTATGAACGACTTGTTCACTTAAGTAATTAGCCGACAATAATACAAAAAAAAAGTTTCTGGCAGCACAGCGTCTTGTTGTCATACTTTATTTACATTGCTTGCTTATTTTATTCAACAAAACTAGCATAAGTCCAGTATTTATTGGGAGTTGGTGCTACTTTGCCCCATGGTCAGTGCAGTAAGAGACTGTATTATTATCAATACTTGTTTCGCACAAAAGTTCGTAACATACAAAAATGTAAAAGATGAAATCTTACTCATGAAATGTTCTGCCTTTGTGCTTTGTTTTGTTTGTTTGCTCATTACAACACCCGTACACAGTGCAAAAGTCCAGGATCTTCACATTGGCTTTAGTCTTAACTAGTGTGGTTGAATGACTTTTGTCCTGGGAGCACTGTACAAATGTGGCGTATGCCGTATGCGATATCTAGTGTATATATCTATGGTTGAGCATCAGTTAAGACAAAGTTTGCACCTGTCAGCTTTAATTGTTGGGGAAAACTGAATAATTTTGAGTCTGCTAATTTATCTTCCGGGTTTAATTTTTCAAAATCAGTGACGTAGCGTCCATAGAGGGCGACCTAGGCGGCCGCCTAGGGCGGTACAATAGTGAGGGCGGTGTCCGCGACAACATCGTTCATGAAGGGTTGTATGTGTTTGTTTCCCTGATCCACAGGGTTTGTTGCATGTTTTTCCCCACGATGCTGTCAGGGCCGATACAACGAAGCTGTTTGTGTGTAGCACGCATTTTTGTTGGGAGAGCTGTACAAGAATTGGAGAATGACGGACTTTGTATTTTATCAGTTGAGTTTGTTACCATTCAGACACATCGCCTATATCAGTGCTTTTGTGTTCGCCTATATTTAAAATCCTTCAGATTACCAGCAGGGTTAATGGTTGAAATAGATAGGGCAAGAGACCTGTACTGCTATCCACTGTGTCTGCATTCAGACCCGGGGGTTCAGGAGGAGAGAAGTCTTTCTCATTTATAGTGTTTATATAAACAAGATTATCTTTATAATGATATAACAAATTGTGGTTATGCATATATGAAATTATGAATAACATATGTAGCAGGGCATTAAATTACTTACTGTTTATTTCTTTGCATTATAACTTTGTAAAATATAAAATCATGGGTCTCCTCACAGTTTGTGTCTCATTTTGTAAGCCAACTAATAACAGTTGTTTGCTCCCCTCTTTTTCCCCTGCTCTGCCGGCCACGCCCACTCCTCCCTCTGCTCGCAGCATCATAAAGCATTTTTTGAAAAAATTCTGAGGTAGACTTGAACTGAAAGAGGAGTGTTTCAGGGCCCTTTATGGTTTGGTTAATTAGCATGTTCATTTACTTGAACTAAATTCACAATACATTCTAACGGATATTCATGAACCTGGAACAGCATAAAGTTTTACAAAGGCACACTTTTTACTTTAAAACATTATATGGATTTAGGAATAAAATCTTCCATCTCAACATGACTGGACTGGCTATGTTATTGATCACCCAATCAGACAGCAGAAATTACATGAAAGTTCAAATGTTTTTGTAACTGTATAAAGTATATTGCATTTTTCAGAAAATGCTTGATGATGGGCGTGGTGTGCTGTGAGCAGAGGGAGGAGTGGGCATGGCCGGCAGAACTGGGGAAAAAGAGGGGAGCGAACAGCTGTTGTCAGTTGGCTCACAAAACGAGACACAAACCATGAGGAGCCCCATGATTTTATAGTTTACAAAGTTAAAATGCAAAAAAATAAACAGTAAGTTATTTAATTCCCTGCTACATATGTTATAATAACAAAAAGCTCACAATATCAAGAGGAGTTTTATGCCTTGAATAGCCAGACTAATCTACTATCTGACATGTCTTGTGTTAGTCCAGAAGCAAACAAAAGCACTGAGGTCATGTGAATAATAATAGAGGGCAGAGGCTCAACAAAATCTAACAAGACATTAATGGCAGCATACAGTGACTCGGTAAGTATATATCATTTGCAGCAAATGAGGGCTAAAGGGGAGCCCATGGTCCAAGAGGAAAGAGTAAAGACAAAAACAAACAAACAACAGCCAAATTACAAATCATTCACTCAAAGTGCACAGAAACAAGAAAAAAGCATGCAAAAGTAAACATATGTAAAGACATATGTAAAGGTCTTGTAATAATACGTTTTCAGAGCTTTTCTGGCATCTTTTTTTATAGCTGTATATAATTATACTCGCCACTGATGAGCATAAAAGTAACCCACACTCTTTTTCTTTTTATATTTTATTTGTATCAATGCGTGAGAATCTGACATGGTTCAGACCGATTATCAAAATTATAAATGTAATTTTACCCACAGCATTCCGATTTTTTAATGTGAGCAGTTCCTGATAACAGTTTTCAGTGTCTTAAATTACACTAGGTGACAGAAGTCACCGATCCCAGTTGTAAGAGCAACAAATAATAACTTGACTTCTAGTTGATCATTTGGAAAAGTGGCAGAAGATAGATTTTTCCCATGAATCACCTGTTGAACTCAGTGCTTAATTTGTGAATTGCAAGGTCCCGGAACAGATCGGGGTAACAGATCCGGCATATTACCCGAGGATGTAGAGGTGCCGCGCACTAGGGGGTTGTCGCTGACGAAAGTAAAGTGCAGCGGAGTTTGTCGCGGATGAAAGTGAAGAGGCTTGTGGAATCGCGGAAGAAAGTGAAAGTGAACAGCGGACGGTGGCTGAGGAGCGGAATCAGTAAAATGAAGTGCCGCATCCGGAGTGTTCCGGCACAAATTAAGCCCTGGTTGAACTGCATCTCAATCATCCCAAATACCGCAGCAGACCTAATGGAACCTGCATGGACCCAAGATTCTCATAGAAATCAGTCAAGTTTGGTGAAAGAAAAATCATAGTTGGGGGTTACATTCAGTATGGGGGCGTGCGAGAGATCTGCAGAGTGGATCAACGGCAGGTATTAAGACATTTGTGCTGCCCATTACAGACCACAGGAGAGGGCAAATTCTTCAGCAGGATGGTGCCCCTTCTCATACTTTATCCTTCACATCAAAGTTCCTGAAAGCAAAGAAGGTCAAGGTGCTCCAGGATTGGTCAGCCCAGACACCAGACATGAACATTATTGAGCATGTCTGAGGTAAGATGAAGGAGGCGACATTGGAGATGAATCCAAATAATTTTGATGAACTCTGGGAGTCCTGCAAGAACGCTTTCTTTGCCATTCCAGATGACTTTATTAATAAGTTATTTGAGTCATTGCAGAGATGAATGGATGCAGTCCTCCAAGCTCATGTGAGTCATACACAATATTAATTCTTTTTTCACTTCACCATGACTTTATATTCTACACTGTACATTATTTTAATTAAGTGACAAGACTTTTGTCCAAGCAAAGTCAGACATTACTGTCCTAATTAAATAATTAAAAATCAAGGCATGATCATATTTTATTTGGTAAAATAAGCATAATCTAGAGGCCTTTGCCTTTCATATCAGACATTTCTGATACCAAATGATCAACTAGAAGTCAAGTTATTATTTGTTGTTCCAAAAAATTGGACAGGCGACAAGACTTTTGTCAGGGAGTGTACAATTACTACATAAATTAAAATATAAGTATTAGGTAAATACCCTGATGAATCAGGGACTAAGCCGAAGGAAAATTAATGAATGAAAGGTAACAGTTTAGTAAGTATTATAGTGATATTTTTTATTTGACCAATCTTTATTATTGAAAGAAAGAAAGAAAGAAAGAAAGAAAGAAGGAAAGAAGAAAGAAAGAAGGAAATAAAGAAAGAAAGAAAGAAGAAAGAAAGAAAGAAAGAAAGAAGAGAAAGAAAGAAAGAAAGAAAGAAAGAAAGAAAGAAAGAAAGAAAGAAAGAAAGAAAGAAGAAAGAAAGAAAGAAAGAAAGAAAGATCATTCATGGCTAGTAACTGGCATGTTTGGCAAAAGATTAGTTATGGGGTCTTGTATGATAGTAATACTTCTATCTATATCTTCATATTTACAGGGTGAACTTATCTTGATTTAAAGCGGAAACTGAATTGATGTTCAAAGTGTTAACACAGGCCAAAAACAACTCACTATTCATTTCAAAACCAATCTCTATAAATCAACCGTCTCATGTTACATCAATATGGATCATAGCAAACATGCTCCATTCAGCAGAGGCGTGGAACAATATCCCATACAGCTAGAAGTTATTATGTCTTACACACACACACACACAGGTCAGTTTTGCCGGTGTAGCAGAGCTCTCTCTCTCACTTTCTCTCTCTGTCTTACAACTCAGCACTTTAACAGATTAATTACAGTCAGTGACTGACAGGATGGAATGAACCCTCTCAAATCAGCGCATAAGAAAAGCAGCAGACACAGCGGCTCTGACAAACAGATATACTCAAACAATCCACCTGATTACCTCTTTCCTACATCGAGCTCCAAATGTCTAAGAGCACTAGTGAACCTGTAGAACCGCATGATTTCCTTGGCATGAAAAATGTGGATGGAATAGTGGAATTCAATAATAAAAATGACATTTAAAGTCTATGTGGAATGTCACAGAATTTGACAAATTTTGGATGAATAGTCTCCACTGATAGCTTTGTGGGCAGTGCACCAATATATAGCGCCAGTGCACTTGGGGCATTTTAAGTTTGAGTATTGCAGTACTTTCCCAATTCTGTCCTTTCTCTCTCTCTAACTTTGTTTTCAGCCTAAATACTGCCCTATTATAAATGCAAAACCTGCATGAATAAAGATAAATTAGAAATTAGACCCAATTAAATGATGAAATAGATTAGCATCTAAATGTGTATTCTGGAGCAGAATCTCTGAAAGAATTAAATGAATTTCATATTTGGGACCATGGATCATAAAACCAGTCATAAGTTTGGAATTTTTCATAGGTCACCTAAAAGCTAAATAAATTAGTTCTTTATAGACCTATGGCTTGTTATGATAGCACTATATTTGTGCAAGATACCTCTAACTGAAAATGTTCATCTGAGGGTCCAAAAAAATCTAAATTCTGAGAAAACCGTCTTTAAAGTTGTCCAAATTCTATTCTTGTCAAAGCATATTACTAATCAAAAATTACGTTTTTATATATTTTACAAAATGAAACTCAAAAAGGGTCTTCGTCTGCGCCAATAGTCTAGTGGTTAGCGCAACGACACACAGCACCAAGGTGCTTACACGACCCAAGTTTTCTGGCTCGAGGTCCTTTGCCGATCCTTTTCCTTTATCTGCTCCCCACACTTTCCCGTCTGTAAACTCTCTACTGTCCTATACAAATAAAAATGAAAACCAGAGTGCAAATTATACTCTGATGATCAGGGGGGGGGTCAACATTTTTGGTTAGTTTGTGTAATACCTAATTCAGTTATTTATGTATTTATTTTTAATTACATTTAGTTTATTATTAACCTAATAAGTATTTAAATCTTCAGTGTTATAAGGGATATTTCTCTGATTTCAGACACTACTGTAGGTCAAACTATGCAAACTGCATCTAATTTGCTTTTCCTTTCAGGTTATATGTAGATACAAACACCTATTTTATGTTTTTACATCTTGTGAACACATGATGTCTATCTGTGCTTTAAATCTGCCAGTTTCAGACTGTTAAATTACATTTTTTCTTGCATAGACTGATAGGTGCGAGTATGCATTCACAATGCTGTGAACTGTTACAGGGTGGTCAAATGTATATTTATATTACCTATTATTTTAATTATTAACATTATTATTTACAATACATATCAGAGTAAACTATTTCTCAGTATTAAAGGCCTGACCCCCATACATCTTGTTTTGATGTCCTTCAGGGGGGGATCAAGTGTTTATTAGGGGGTCAATCCCACCCAAAACCCCCTGTAATTCACACCCTGGTGAAAACCCCTGGTGAAAACAAAAAAAGTGCAACAGTCTAACAACCATAGGGTATAATTTATATAGTTATTTATTAATTTTTTTAATTTAATATTACCCTCACCTAATAAGACTGGTGGGCAAAATGTTTTCAGCACAAGTCTATTCTTGGTTTAATTTTGGAGACCACCAATTAGAGATCATTCTCCAAGTTTAGTTCTGGCCTGTTTTTATTTTTAATGTATTTGACTACCATAAACGTGTTAGAAAGTTTAACTTGGTGCTATAAAATCAATCTGCTGCAGCTGACGCTATTACTGTGTTGTTAATCTAACATAAACACACAATCCTATGAAAAAAAAATTAAAGGGTGATGGTTTTTTATTTGCATGTTGTTGCATGTTGTGTAACTATTTTGACTAGATTTGACTTTTGGAAATCCCCAAGCGACCCCCTGTCTTTGTCCCGTGACCCCCACTTTGGAAATCACTCATTTATGACATAAATAAACATTTTCCATGCAGTGGTTATAATGTCTATGTAATTGTCCTCTTTTTTTTCTTTAATTTTAGCAGCATGAACTCCACACGTTTGAGTGAAACCAGATGATAATGTTCGCCAACATTATATGAAATGATCCAAAAAACTATCTAGTACAACATCTGTGGGATTTTTGTAGAGTTGTATTCAGGTAGCTGAAGTATATGTGTGAGTAAACCTCCTCAAGTCTGTGGTGCGAGTGTGGATTGCGGTGAATGACAGCTCAGGGAGAGTAAAAGATGAACCTTTGAGACTCAAGATGAGTATATTGCATAACAGTAGATGATGTAGTGTGATGGAGTAGCTCGGGGATACAGACAAAGACAGAAAATCCACTATTGAGCTTTGTTTGCGAATGACGCATTGCTTCTCATTGTTAAAAACACAAGAGGGTCTTGGCCTAATGGAGGACAAGGGAGTGAGTCAACCTCCCACCAGATTCATTCTTTCTATATTTCTCTTCCTCATATCCACATATATAGATTCCCAAGACCTTTTTAGAACTGCTGAGACTACAACAAAGCCAGGAGAGAATTCCTATAGTCTGATCACTCAAATAGTATATGAAGATGTGTTTAAGGAGGTCTACAGCTATTGAAGAGAAAATCTCTGTTTTCAGGATTATGATTTATTGTTATGTGCTTGAGGATTTTTGTTTTATTCTGTAACAACTTTTCTGCAGGTTTCACAAAGTCAAAATTAAGACTTTTTAAAATCATTATGATTGAAATTTCAGACTTATACAGGGCTAAATACTAAGGATTTATGAAGTTTACTTGCGGAAAAGAGGCTTACTTGCACCATCCAAAAAATTCTAATGAGCTATTTCTTAGCCATGTATTTTAAATCATGTGTCAGAACTAGGGTTGTTGCGATAACATTCTTCATGTTACGATACTACACCAGCTGAAGTATCGTGATTCCAAGTAGTATTGCGATACTGTAATTCATAACTCAAATCTATGACAATGAAATTGTCAGAAAAACTATATTTTATGTTATAATAGGCTTACTTGAATTGAATTCATAATTCCCCTATTATTGAAAAAGTATTTGCACATCACTTCACCTAAACTATTTTGTAGATAACTGACCAACAAAAAAATACATTAAAATAAATATACAAATCCTACCAAATGAAATCTGTTACAAAAAGAGTTTTTCCAACAAAATTAGGCTACTATATGAAGTGGTCAAAATTTGTTTCAATGTTTCTTCCTTTTGCTCTTTTGGGTTTTTCATCTTTTTTTTTTTTTTGTCTTATCAGGTATTCAAAATTTCACTTTGTGAGTCGCTCTTTTAAAGAGATTGTTGCAGTTGTTGTCGATACTAAATCATATTGACAGGAAAAGAAATGAACTCAGATGAGCGTTCAAACTGGTACATCAGAAAACGTGCAATAGGCTACCATAAAAGGTGTGAATTCTACACAGTTTTGCAACCTTAGGGGGCTCTACAGACTATTCAAATAAAATGGGTCTATTGTTGCTATTGTTGTTTACGTGTGAGCATTTTAGTGACATTTCCACGTGCAACAACATATATTATAGATAGATAGTTACTAACGATACTACCGTTTACAAACTGCCAGTATTTTGGAGCTATAGTATCGTGATACTACCATAGTAGCGGTAAAGCGTGCAACCCTAGTCAGAACATGCAAACCCTACTTTACGTAAAACAACGTTCTTCCAAAAAAAAAACTCCTTGAAAACTATAATAATCTAAATGTAGGGACAACAGTCTGTCCATGTCAGCGACCTCACCACATATGGTCTATAAATACATGGAGAACTTTTAAGTGAACTAATTTCGAGAGAAGCACATGATATGATTGATCACGTCTGGTCTCCCATCCGCAATCATTAGTAAACCAATTAGAGTAATCCAAACTCACTATAAGTTGCCTGTCTAAAACTACTCCTTTATCTTCGTTTTCCGAAGAAACCCCCCCATCCACCCCATTTTCCCCCTTTTTCTCTTTTACCAGTGGGAGCTCTCGAGAACTACCTGATCTCGTACCCCCTTACATGCTTTTTGACCAGGCGCGAGCCCTGGGCTCAATTATCTCTGAGCTTAGGGTTCTCTCCAGGAACAGAATGCCAAACTAGCTTATATTATCAAGCAATATCTAAAAGTGAACTCTTGTGCAAGAAACATCTCATGGATGTATCCTGGGATCATTGGGTGTTTCGGGTCTCTCAACATCATACACTCTCCCCCAGGTGACCCAGCCGGGGTTGATCAAGTCCCGACTTGTGTCCCAGTAGCAGTCCACGGATCTGCCCTCTTAATCCACAGCCACCTTGTGGCCTTCTCTGCGGCTTTGCTTGCAGATCGAATGGCCCTTTTCTTTGCCACCCCTGTTATGCCCAAACGACTGAGGACTTTGCAAAGTGAATGCACTGCAAAGCCTCTACATCCTACTTCTATGGGCTCATAGAAAGTTCACCAGCCTCTCTCCCTGCACTCCTCCACTAATTCCTGGTATTTAGCACGCTTCCTCTCATTTGCTTCTTCAATACGCTCCTCCCAAGGCACTGTGAGCTCCAGCATAATTAGTTGTCTTGAAGCTTCTGAGATAACTATAATGTCTGGGCGGAGACGTGTTTTTGCGATGTGATGAGGGAACCTCAGCTGTTTTCCCAGGTCGACTTCCAGCTGCCAGTCCGAGGCTTTGTGAAGGAGGCCAGTTGTTACTTGTGGCAGGGCCCGGGGTTTTTCTCCAGCTTTAATGAAGTAGAGTGCCTTCTTCGGAGCATGATGATTCTTGCTGGTGCTGATGGCTGAGGCTAAGCTCTCAGCAATTGCCTTAAGCACCTGGTCATGGCGCCAACGATAGCAACAAATCAGCCAGAGCCTTGGGGCAGCTGCTAAGGAGGTGTTCTAAGGAGCCTCTTCCAGGGCACAGAAGGCAGGAAGGTGTCTCACTCTTCCCCCAAACATGGAGGTTCGATGGGCTTGGCAGTACATCATAGACAGCTTGTACTAGGAAACGGACTTGCTGGAAATCCGCCTGCAAGAGGCTCGCCCAGGTGGTCCTACGTTGCAGTGTATTCTCCCACCTAGTCCATGCTCCCTGCTGCTGGAGTCCTACCACCCTGCTGACTCTTCCTTCACACCTGCTCGAACCTCTTCCTGGAGTAGGTGGCGTCTTTCCTTACCATGGACCTGGCTAACCAAGGTATGTGGAAAATAGCCCAAACCCACTCTGCCTGTCGCCACAGTGCCCACCAGCGCCTTTTGCCTCAGGCGTGACTCTGCAACCTCCACTGCATTCCCAGCATTCCATTTCCTGCCTGTCTTAACCTCAATGCAGGCTGATGACACCTTAGAGTCTCTAGAGTCCCTGTACTGTAGGGCTTCTCTGGTGCGTACGACCATGAATTCTTCTGTAAGGCCACTGAATGGCAGCTGCAAGGTGTTACTCATCCCATACAGTGCAGCACTGGTAAGACTGCGTGGAAGGCCCAACCATTTTCACCAGGCAGGCCGGATTTGTCAACCCTTGTGAGCCAAGCTCCAAGTTCTTTTTCGGACTTCTGGATGGCTGCAGAGTCTTTTAGGCTGGAGTCAAAGAGCTTCCCCAAACTCTTGACAGGTTGCTCTGTGATGGTTGGGATGACACTTCCTGAGATGGAAAAATGGAATTGTCAACCACTTTCCCCTTCTTCAGTACCATGGACCTAGACTTGGAGGGCTTAAAACTCATCCTAGCCCAGGCAATGAGTCTCTCAAGTCCTTGTAGGACCCACCTGCTCCCTGGGACCGTTGTTGTTGAGATAGTAAGGTCATCCATATATGCTCTAATAGGGGGCTGTCGCACACCTGACTTGGTTAAGGGCCCTCTACATTCCACTTCAGCTGACTTGACCACCATGTTCATGGCAAGAGCGAAAAGAATAACTGAGATGGTGCAGCCTGTTATTATTCCTTTCCCAATGCGATGCCAGTTTGATGTTTCTGACCCAGATGTTACCCGCATCCTGAAATTATTGTAGTAATCCAGAATTAGGTCCTTAATCTTACTAGGAACGTGATGGCGGTGTAGAGCGAGCTCGACCAGCTTGTGCGGTATGGACCCATAGGCATTTGCCAGGTCCAACCACAAGACAACTAAGTCCCCTCTGTTCTCATGGGCCTCTCTGATGAGTTGTGTAACTACTCCAGTATGTTCCAAGCAGCCGGGAGCTCCAGGAATCCCCCCCTTCTGCACTGAAGTGTCGATATAATTGTTCTTGAGGAGGAACTCTGTCAGTCTTCGTGAGACGATGCTGAAAAACACCTTCCCTTCAACACTCAATAGAGAGATGGTTCGAAACTGGTTGATGTTTTTTGAGTTTTCCTCTTTAGGAATCCACACTCCCTCAGCACACCTCCACTGCTCAGCAACTCTCCCTCGTTGCCAAATCACCTTCAAGACCTTCCACAGATGCCGAAGAATCCCTGGGCAGCGCTTATAGACCAAGTAAGGTATGCCACTAGGGCCTGGTGTAGATGCTGAGCGAGATGCCTTAATGATCTCCTTGACCTCCTTCAGACTTGGCCCCCTCAAATTGAACTCTCTTGCTGGGGGGGCGGGGCTGATAAGAGCTTTGTTGGGCTCCAGCTCCTGCTCTCTCAGTGGATCGCTCACTGTGTCCTCAAGGAAGCGATTCACTTCCTCTATTGAGCACTCTAGCCGACCACTGCGTTTGTCCCCGAGCAGCTGTTTGGTGAAGCTGAAGGGATTGGTGATAAAGGCTGCTCGCTTCCTGGCTCTTTCTCTCCTCCTTCTCCGATGCCACTCTGCCCTGCGTAGGATCATCAGCTTTTTCCGCAAAATGTTTCTTATCTCTGCTAATGGTTGCTTCTCCTCATCAGTAGCTTTCTTATACAGTTTTTTGAGGGAACGAAGCTCCTGGCGCAGGTGATGTATCTGAGTAGCTCTACGGTTCATAGTGTAGGAGGTGGGCTTAGTCTTTCCTTTCTCTACCTAACCGAATCTTTCTAGAGCATAGCTGAAAATGATGGTAGTCATCGTTTTGAGTCGGCTATCTGCATCTCCTTTGGCTATGGCTTGAATGATGTTGGACACATCTTCATCAAACTGCAGCCACTCACTTTGTTTACTGGCTGGGGGCCATTTAATCCGCTGTTGAACTACTTTGCTTGGAATTTGAGGCTCTGGTACATGGAGGGACTTGGCTCTGTGGGTTGCCTCCTGGCCGGGCTCCTCCTGCTTCTCACCAGGTTCAGGACCTGTGCGTTGCACCTTACTCTCCTGCTCCAAACATTTCATTCTGGCCTGATGGATTTTTAGGCCCCGATGATTCTTACACAGCTTTCCGCAAATGCATGTCACACATGTTACGTTCGTCATCTCTCCATTTGCGTGGGTCGTTAACCTTTGATCCGTCCGATTGGAGATGTCATCCTCCCCCCCTCTCGGGATCTCCTGGGGGTATCTCTCCGTAGGGCCTTCCGTAGCTTGTCTGGGTTCTCTCTCATGAAAGACACAGGCTGGGGTGCTTACCCATACTGTCTTAGGTACCGTCTTTCCGTGGCGTCAACTGTCTCTCCAGTAGTCGACCAAACTAATGTTAGAAACTAATGTTATTGTAAGGAAGATAAATAAACCATATCCATAAGTAGAGTTATAAACAAAGTTCTAATATAAGTTTTATTGAGATGGATTGCTGGTGATGGGATGGGTGTCTGTCTGCCCGACTGGGTTTTATGTTTAAAATGCTTTAAGACCTTCAGGATAATAATCTATAGAATTTACGACTTTTTAAGGCCTAAAATGTTGTTTTTAAAATTGAAAACATTAAAAGACTTTTTAAGACCCTGCAGAAACCCTGTGTAAACTACTTTTATTATGTCATTTAATTGGGTTATATATTAAAAAAGTGTCATGTTTTCACACATTGTACAGTATTTGTAGACAACTACACTAGAGCTGTGCGATTTGGGGAAAATATCTAATTGCGATTTTTTTTTTTTTACAGATATTACGATTTCGATTTGATTTGCGATTTAATTTTGTAGTCAAGCTTTAGCTCAATATTCTGTATCGTAGCTTCTTACTCCTAAAACGCAGTGAGTGTTAGTAAAAAGGAACTGAAAAGATAGTAACTAACTTCAACTTTTATTCAAATTTGTGTATAAATGTTCAGAAATTAAACATTATTTTTTTCTAGAGCAAACTGCAGTGAGTTATGGCATTAGTTGTCTCCTGGTGCCTTGGTGATGTTTTCATATGGTGTAAAAGCGACAAACAACTCTGAAATTGCTGTTGTTAGCTACTAGACTGAATGTCACTAGCAGTACTTTTAGTTGCCTTTTTAGCAAACACCCCATATAGCTGCCTGTGGTGCTTTTTTGAGTGCTGGTTGTTGTATTTTCTCGTGCAGTGGCAACAATTCTGCAACAGGTCTTACAAATTACCTGTTTTTGTCAGGTGTCTGTGACCTAAAATTCCAAAACCAAAATATTCCCATATTACGACATGCTGTTTTTCTTTGATATGAAATTGTCTATTAATGCTTCTGGAGCGACAGAAGCCATCATCCCTCTTGTCCGCGCTTTCCTGTTTATTTATTGTGGGCTTTCTGCAAAGTTCGGTCATGCATTTGCTCTGGGTGGGGGAAATAATAAAATACTTAAATATATTATATATCGCAGCCTCTTACGATTAGCTAATCACAACGTTTCAAATTGTGATTGCAATTCAATTTCGATTAATCACACAGTCCTAAACTACACAATACCAAAGTTCAGAAATTCAGAATTAAAAATTTATATTTAATGCAATAATTCAGTTTTTAAGTCATAACTGAAAACTTCAGTTATTCTGACCAATTTTAATATTTCTATTTGATGTTTAGAAGAACTGTTAGCAGAACTTTGTAGAATAAAACAAATATTACTATTTTACTCAAGCCCATATCTAATAAATCCAGCAAAACTGAAAACTTTGAAGTGCACTCTTATTTTTTATTATTATTTCTTTATTTAACTGTCATACTTTAATGTATTCTTTTTTGGTAAATATTCATTACATAATACACATTTTTCCATTCCATTTCTTATTCATGTTGTCTTTGAGTCTTTGTTGCCTAAAACAAGCTGCTCAGCATAAACTACTGCACATACTCAATTCCTAACTCATGCGTTCCTGCGCCACACTTTGGAAGAACTGACAAAGAACACATGCAAAAACAAATCAAACTCCCTGACACACACAAAAACACACACTCTTTCCTTCGGCACACACACACTTGCTCCATCGAGGTGAAACAGAGGAAATAAGTAGCACAGCATTTTTTTCTGCTTAGTATTCGATCCTGATAACTGCAGCACACTACACGCATTTGTCCTTGCACATTTTCCGTCTCTGTTCCTCTGTTCATCATTGCGCTCCTCGTAATCACTCCATCCCGATCTCTTCCCATCGCTCTAACACTCTCTCCTCCTCGCATGTCACTTCTCTCCCTGTCTGAGGCGTATTTTGGCACCGGTCTCCTTCTCTCTGTACTCCATCCCATTAGTTGGGATGACAGAGTGCCTTTCCTTTTGTCCTTAATCCAAGTGAGAGCCCCACTCAGAGAAATGCTAAAAGCTAGCATGCGGTGGCTAGTGCCAAATGCACAGAGATGCACAAACCTCTCTTAGATGTGCACAAACGCTCAGGGGCAAAGTGCTCTATACATACCTGCAATCTATATGCACAATTCAAAGTTTATTCTCTTAAAACTACTTCATACACAGAATAAAATCATTCAATTCGATCCACTTTAACCTGATTAAGCCTGTTTGCAAATTTCAGCTGGTCTCCCAACTCTGTTGGCTAATTTTAGAGATGTTTTGAACGGTTTAAGGTGATCTGACTACCTGAAAACTAGGTAAGAGCAGCTTAAATCTGACCTACCAAAAAGCCAAACCTTTCAAGAACATTTTTAAGGAGAGTAATCAGTATTTATGCATTGTTTTCCAGTAAAAAAAAAAACACGCAACCATCATCCCTTTTCAGAGAAAAAGCAAGCTGTTGAAACTGTAAACTCAGAAAAAAAGAGCTATTGTATCCAGGTCTGCTGTAAGCATATAGCACCTTCTCTTTCAGGCATACTCTGCTCATCTTTCACTGTTTAAGCATTATCAAGCTCTCCTAAAGACATTTTAATTAGCCGTTTTAACCTTGTTAAACAAAGAAAATAATAGTTCTGTCAGATATATGTCTAAAGTAATATATAGCCACATAAAATGAACTATAATAAAAAAGAAAACAATGTTTATATTTGATAGTGAGCAGGTCACCTTATTGGAGGCAGACATGAGATGACCTGGCAAATTGGACACTATCACTCATGGGAAAGCAATTTTGCATGTATTCTACATGACACCTGTAACCATTAATGTTTTCTTGTGTGTTAAGCTGCATCCACATCACTAGGTATCAAATACAAACACCTCTCTGCAACATGGAGGGAAAAAATAAATGAATAAAAAACATAATAATAAAATAAAATGCATGCACCAAAAGCAAATAATTGATATTATTTGATTTTTAGAGTGCACTGTAAACAGTGATTCATTCACAAAAAACTTTGCTTTTAATGCAATTAGCTGACTTTAATTAAAGTGACTGAACAATTTTACACAAACTATGTGCACATTAATAAAAACTAAATCAACTTAATGCAATGGCTTCGCTCTCTTTAAGTAAGGCATACTATATGGGCTTAACATTAACTCTTTTGATCACCAGCCACTGTTACTTGTAGTTTATTACTAGCCACCCTCCATTTTTACTAGCCACAATTTTGTTGTTGGGAAAATATATTTTATATGCATAAATTTGACCTGGATATACTAAAATGACTTGATTTAGATTTTGTTTTTCCACAAGCCTCCTCATTAATTATACTTTTTTGTGTTGTGTATGAGCTTACTCAATGACCATGACCAAATGGGTTGTGGTTTCATAGTGTCGCATTGCAATTAGTTTTTTATTTCACATGACTTTTCAGGGCCTGAAAGCTCAATACTAAGGATTTATAAAAATTTTCTTTAGCCACCAAAAATAAAACAATTTAAAAAATAAATAATTCTTAGCCTAAAATAACTGTAAGCAAAAGAAAGCAGGGGAAAAACACAGCGTGTGCAATAATGAAAGGAGGATCACGCGAAAGGTTAAAGCGAAACGACCTCTGCTGCTTACAAAAAGACCTTTAAAGAAATCTCAAGCCTTTGATTGCAGCAGGACTTTGGGAGCATGAGTGTCGCTTTTTGTCCAGTCTATTAATTTAATAGTCTAGAGAACCAATCGTACCAGTAGGATCGCCTGTATCTCACCGTTTATTTGCTCATGCGAACACAGTTATTATTGTAATTTCTCACGCTGGCCCCTCAGTGGGCAATCCTTATTGTTTAACTCTGCTTTCACAACAAACTACAATTTAAAAATGATCTTCAACTAGCCAAAGTGGCTAATGAGAGTGACTGTCTAATCCACCACAGCTGAAATCTACACCCATTTGGCGGGTTGGCAGGTGTTAATGTCAAGCCCTGGCTATGCTATACATTAAATAAGGTAACTATATGTAATGTTGTTGTTTTTTCCCTTAGCATTTTGAGAAGTTTTGCATACATGTGAATCCTGTCAGAATGATCCCAGTGCATCTACAAAAAAAAAAAAAAAAAAACAGTAAAAATGCTGCATTATGCATGTCGGGGCAGTAGTTGATGGTACTTTGTAAAATAAAGTTCAACATGTAAAAATTCTTTTTAGAGTGGTGAAAACAATCAATCAACCTATGGCAAAAACGCCAAATGCATCAAAATATTTTGTCTGGACAGGAAAAAAGGTTGGTTTATTACTAAAAATGAGCATGAATTATATTTAATTCAATTCAATTCAATTCATCTTTATTTGTATAGCGCTTGTACAATGTAGATTGTGTCAAAGCAGCTTCACATTCAAGATTATAGTAAATTGAAACTGTGTCAGTTCGATTTTCAGAGTTTAAGTTCAGTTCAGTTCAGTTCAGTTTAGCTCAGTTCAGTGTGGTTTAATAATCACTACTGAGAGTCCAAACACTGAAGAGCAATTCCATCCATGCGCAGCTCTACAGATCCCGAACCATGCAAGCCAGTGGCGACAGCGGCGAGGAAAAAACTTCACCAATTGGCGAAAGTGAAGAATTTAAAAAACCTTGAGAGAAACCAGGCTCAGTTGGGCACGACCATTTCTCCTATGGTCAAACGTCTTGAACAGAGCTGCAGTCTAGGCGCCGGAAGCTGGAGAATGCTGGACCCCAGCGAAGACTCATCTGTCCTTGGATTATATAAACCTAACTTCAAAATAAAATCAAAACCAAGCTCTTTTCTTAATTTCTTCCTTCTCTAGATTGTATTTTCTTGTAAGATAAATTTAATATATAAGATATAATCATTGGATAAAATCATCTAAATGTAATTGTAATAGACCATTTTGAGGGATGTAAATAATAACAATGGTCCTAACCATTGATAAATAATGTTATGACAGTCGTTTTAACATTAAAATATGATTAAATTTCCTTTTGTTAATGTGACAAAATAGTTTGACAACAAGCAGGGAATGTTCTTGGGCCAGTGACATCGTCACATTAAAATGGTTTATACACAATCCTGTAGTTTTCATTGCTATTTAGTTGTCATTATATCACCTTTTCAACAAATTGAATTCACATTTTCTGTAGTACGGTAGTTCTGTAATAATGGTCTTGTTATAAAGTTAGCATTTCTAGACCTCAGAATATTGTTGTCATATAAACAAACGATCAAAATGCAAAAAAAAAATGCATTCTTTATGTGCGAACAGTGTTGTATGAATGCCCCCTATGTAAACACATATCAACCATCTTTACTCTTTCATTGGTCAGTGCATCTTCTACATATTTTCCTATTGTTTCTTCTCACTGTATCTCCAACCAGAGGTTGGTCTCTCCATTTAGCAGCTTATCTTTGCTCTCATTCAGTCTTACTCCCTCATTTCTCATTTGCAATTCCCCTCTCCCTCTCTCTCTCCTCTCTCCAGCCTACTGCAGTATTACCACCATCAGCATCTTATGAGCACTGCTCGCTTTCTCTCTCTCTCAACACAGACACACAAGCATGCAATCTAGCCACATCCATGGGGGAAAAGCTTATCTAAAACTGGTAGGCAAAAAAAGTGTTCCAGTAATAGTCTATACTGTGTGCGTGTAATGTGTGTAATGGAATGGCAGCGGATTAACATGACAGAACAGGGAAATACTATGTCAAAAGAAAAAGTGCCATGATACATTCCAGCAGCACGGTTGTTCCCTTCCCCCATTCTTTCTTCCTTTCTTTCTTTTTCTTTCCTTCTCCTTTACTTTCTAACTCTTCTGCTCATTTCCAATCATAGATCAGTTTCTCATGGCCTGTGCAAAAATGAAGTCTTGTGGGAGTGTGCCTGAGAAAACGCAAGGGGTTTGCTGGAATCAGAAGGGGTGGGGGTGGATAGATGTGTATCATGTATGCTGTATCCATTAGAGACCGCAGAGTCCCTCTTGTGACTGCTTTGGATATATTTTCAAGTGCCATGATCACAGACGTCTGAATAGATTTGTGAGTGTGTGTTAGTATTTGCGAGTGTGTGTTAATATTTGCTCCTGTCAGTTTCACTAATAGCTTTAAAGGGATAGTTAATCGAAAAATGTAAATCCTGTCCTCATTTTTTCAGCCTCGTGACAATCTAAGATTCTCTGACTCTCTTCTGGAAGGCATCGAGAAAAAGACAGCGTGTTCAATCCCGTTGAACTGCACTTAAACAAAGAAAATCATACAGGTATGGAACAACACAAAGGTTCAAATATAATATTAAAATAACGCAGTTTTGAGTGAAAAAGTACTTTAATATTTAAAATGACTGAAGTTCCAATCTGATGTCATGGGAAAATGAAAATATATTACATATTGCCGATGGCCGGCAGCTAGCCGCAACTCTCACATGGTCGCCCACTGACGCTAAGCAGGGCAGTGCCTGGTCAGTACCTGGATGGGAGACCACATAGAAATACTAGGTTGATGTGTTAGTGAGACCAGCAGGAGGCGCTCAACCTGCGGTCTGTGTGGGTCCAAACACTCCCCGAATATTGATGGGGATTCTATACTGCTCAGTGAGCGCTATCTTTCAGATGAGACGTTAAACCGAGATCCTGACTCTCTGTGGTCATCAAAAATCCCAGAATGTCCTTTGAAAAAGAGTAGGGGTTTAACTCCGGCATCCTGGCCAAAATTTGCCCACTGGCCTCTGTACATCATGGCCTTCTAACCATCCCCATATCACAATTGGCTTCATCTCCCCCAATCAGCTGGTGTGTGGTGTGATGCAATGAGTTGCAGCTGGAAGGGCATCCGCTGCGTAAAACATGTGCTGGATACGTTGGCGCTTCATTCGGAGCATAAGAGCAGATACAACCATTTCTATCTTAAATGAGCAATGCTTTCAGTATTACTAATTTTAAGTTATTTTAAGTTATGTTCAAACCAGTCATTTGTTTTTATATTGCAACTGTACTTTGTTATTCCTCCAGTTGTTTACTTTACAACAGTCAAAAAACAAAAAGGCCCGCACATTGACTGGAAAAGTTCAAAAACATTGACTAAAAAGTAATGGTGAAAACCACCCATAGATAAACTTCACTGCAAAAAAAATGCTGGGTTCCACACATTTCCTTCATGTTGTCCTAACACAAATTGTTTAAGTTAACCTAATTGTTTTTACAAACTTAAGTTGATTGAACAGAAAACAATTAAGATATCCTGCCCAAAAAACTCAAGAATTGTGTTGATTCAGCTCATTATAAATAGGTAGTTTGAACAAGCTAAATGTACAATCTAGTTTGTATCAGAGTATAACAAAATGCACAGTAGTCAACATTTAAAGTGGATCAAAACCTTTCAATCAAAAGTGTCCTAAAACTATTGAACAACACCCATTCTTGTCTTAGGACAATTTTGAAAAACACTTTTGTTCCACTTTAAATGTTGACTACTATTTGTTTTAATAAACATGTTTTGTTTTTGATTTTTATGTGAGATTAGCAACATACTAAAAACACAAAAGTCTCAGTTACATTATAATTCTACACTAGGGCTGCACGATTCTGGCTAAAATCAGAATCACAATCTTTTTTGCTTAAAATTAAGATCACATTTTCTCGTGATTCTGTAGATGTAAAATAAATGTAAATATGAGTAGGCTATTATTATTGTTATTCTCAAACATATGATAAAACAACAATAATATTAGGCCTATGTGTAGGTCTACTGTTGGTTAGATTGCTAAATTTTGTATAGACTTTGAATGGTGGACTGGAACAAACTTTAAATTTGTCCTGGTTGTTAATTCACAGTAAAGTGAGGTCATGAGAATACAACTATTCATCATTCTAAAGTTGAATTATTACATTTGAGACATATGCTTGTCATTTGTCATTGACAACATTATTAGACATTTGTCATTATCAGAATCCCTTCTGCATTATATTCAACGTTATATAGGTTAGAGTAGTTATAGTGACCCAGTAAACATTTATGTTCATGCACAACAACTTGTGTTCGCTATGAAAGAAAAAACATATTAAATGCTTCTCGTAATCATAACTCTAAAATGTGATATGATCATTTAAATGACGAGTGCGCTTGTGTCACGTCTGCCGTCACTTTGAGTTCAGTTTGCAACAAACTGTATGTAATTTACAACTTTATTACCTTTTATTCACAGCTTATGCAGGTTCTCTTCACTAAAGTAGACTTCATTGGCGGGCACGTGCATGTCCTCTAGGTAGTAAACAAACAGTGCGTCAGCTCGTGTGATTTAGCAACCGCGAATTATACCTTATTAATACAGGTACAGTATGTAAAACTTTTAACACCATTTGGAGGTGTCCATGTTCCTGAGCAACATATATAAAACATTGTGAAGACTTTACAG
The DNA here is from genome assembly GCA_903798195.1 of Danio kyathit. Classification (NCBI taxonomy): domain Eukaryota; kingdom Metazoa; phylum Chordata; class Actinopteri; order Cypriniformes; family Danionidae; genus Danio; species Danio kyathit. The sequence goes on along the minus strand of LR812521.1, from coordinate 41,432,656 downwards.
ATCTCCTTTACGGTTCTCTCCTGACCTTAAAAATATAATTGGCTGAATTGCAGAAAAGCTGAATTAAGATCATGTGTAGGGTCGAATCGAGATCACAATCTTTTTTCGATTAATCGTGCAACCCTATTCCACACTTCACCTATAAACTATAGCTGTCAGCTAACTACACAAAAAAAATGTCTATAGCAAAGAGTTAAAGTCTCACTGGACCCTCTTGGACCTCTGGGAGCAGTGCTGAGCTGAAATACCAGGCTTTTCTCTTCCTTTTTTATCCAACTGCCCCCTCTGTGACCAACGAGAGCTCGAGGGAATGGGGGTTTCCATTTGGCCTGTGAGCAAAGCGCTGAAAAGATGCAGAGGTTGACCAAAACGAGCGTGTGTTCTGGACACCGCTGTGATTATTTTGGCAGTAAACGGTCTGGCAGTTAAAAAACAAAAGCTTAAAGTAGCTGGTTTCACACTAACAACTTGTTGGCTATGACACGGGGCTGGTCTTCAACACCTATTTAAAATTCAAAGTAGCAGCTCTGCACCGCATATGGTGTCATAAGTACAAGCACACCGACTAGACTTCACTGAGGGGTGGATGAGCAGCTCACCAGGATGTCGATGTAGCCTGGTTGGAGGGTGTTTAGAAAAAGCTGAAGCAAACAAAATCTCTTGAGCCAAGAGAAGATGCCTTGTAAGAACAAATATGCTGCAACTCGGACGGACTCATTCACCGGCAAGCTGGACTGCAGCCAGAGGAGAGAGAGGGTGGAAAAAAAGGAAAAAGCTCACTGCGACTGTAGATTCAAGCGCATCCAGTGCTCTACCTCTCATTCACCGATTTATTGGTCTCAGCGTGACCGGTTCAATAAGCTTTATTATCATATGCTTTGCTGCTGCAATGTGTGGCCAGAAGACATGTGCGACACAGATACTGCATAAAAACCAAGAGGCTTTGGTGAAGTCAGTTTTGTGTGCACGAACAGCGCAGAAGCGAGATCTTGTCCCACATATCTCCTTATTTTCTTACTATATTTAGAGAGATGTAGTAAAAGTGGAAGAAGGGAAACAGTGGGGGAAGGTTGGAGGTGTGAGCATGGGTGCCAAAAAGAGGTCTCATCTGAAAAGAAGCTGGTTATAAATGTGCATGATCATTATAGGGAGCACTGAGGTAATTGCTGCTTTTAAACCAAAAGCCATTTTAAAAAGACCAAGCTTGCAGTAAAAAGGAAAGCATCACACTTGATGTGTTGTGTTGTGCACAGAGGGCTGCTGTGGTGGCCCTTGAGGATGCACTTCAAACGTGTTTGCAATGAATAAATCAAACTTTGCAAAAGAAGCAAGGAGTAATATTCATTGCCGAAGCACGCGAGGAGCGACACACTTTTCAAATAGTTTCAGGTCTCCGGAGTCCTGACATTTAAGGTTATATTTGGCACCACTACTCAGCATTCAGTGCTGCTAACTGTTTACAAACACATGGTGGGAGGACAGCGCTATATGGGTATGGGATATTTGCACTTTGTAAAAAAAAAAAAAATTGACTTATTTATTCATTCAATTACACTTCCTGACAAAAAAATTGTGGTCAATCCCAGTTGTAAGAGCAACAAGTAATAACTTGACTTCTAGTTGATCATTTGGAAAAGTGTCAGAAGGTAGATTTTTCTGATGAATCATCTGTTGAACTGCATCCCAATCATCACAAATACTGCAGAAGACCTACTGGAACACACATGGATCCATGTTTCTCACAGTTATCAGTCAAGTTTGGTGAAGGAAAAATCATGGTTTGGGGTGACATTCAGTATGAGGGTGTGCGAGAGATCTGCAGAGTGGATGGCAGCATCAACAGCCTGAGGTATCAAGACATTTGTGCTGCACATTACATTACAAACCACAGGAGAGGGCAAATTCCTCAGCAGGATAGCGCTCCTTCTCTTACTTCAGCCTCCACATCAAAGTTCCTGATAACAAAGAAGGTCAAGGCGCTCCAGGATTGGCCAGCCCACACACCAGACATGAACATAATACAAATTAAATAATTAAAAATCAAGGCATGATCATTTTATTTAGGTAGAATGAGTGTATTCTAGAGGCCTTTGCCTTTCATATCAGCCACTTCTGATACCAAATGATCAACTAGAAGTTATTATTTGTTGTTCCTAAAACTTGGATAGGCGACAAGACTTTTGTCTGGTAGTGTAGTATCTTCTAGATGAGTTGCGATCTTGTTTGTGGGTATGCTACATCAAAACAAAAAAAATGTTGGATTTTGGTTCATTCTGGGAATTAAATATTTATGTTAAACATATATTTAGCCACCTTACCTTGCTTTCACTGATATTAGCAGAGAAGAAAAGTACTGGCAAGGCAAAATATTTTCTCTCCAATATTTCCTAAATCCACTTGCGAGTATGCTAAACCTAAAATGGAATAGGATTCCTTTTTAGAACTAAGATCAACTAGTTTTAAGCTCTCACTTTGATTATAATGGACCCTTTTCAAAACACTTTGATGGCACATTTAACGCTTATCATAATTCTAAATCCTTGAAGGTTTTTAATGTTTTTTTTTTTTTTTAAGTATGAACATTAATATGTATTCAGGTATGTATTACAGAATTATCGTTTGTACGAGGTGTTTCTAATGCAGTGTCTATGGGAGCAGGACAGTAAAGTAGATTTTTTTCCTTTTTATGAAAGTCTTGATAACACCATCGTGGAGTTTTCTTTTATTATTTAAGCAAATGGGACTGTAAAAAAATTATTTGTTGTACTCTCTCATTCACTGCGCTATGCAACTATGATGACTTCCACTACTGAGAAACCCAAAAATGTGAAAGGAGTCCATAGAAACTTATTATTTTCTCCAGTTTTGCCACAAAATCTTCCTCCAAGGTGCACAAGTATTTATTTTTTTATTAAATTATTTTTCTTGAACATAAGAATGATCAAATTATGGTTTTCTGTACTTAATAAGAATGGGTTTTTTATATATATTATATATTATTTTGATTTGTCTTTCACACAAATGATGAGAACATATTTGTGGATAAACTACAGTCAGAATTAACTATTGGTAAGGTAAATTAAAGATTATAATAATTATTTTTGTATTTCATTTAATTAAATTTTATATTATTTTATTTTTACTCCTAACAACAGTACATCATCAATCCAGTGCACTGAGTAAACAGTTTGCCAAGCATACTCCTTTTGATCAGAATAGAATTAGGTTATAATAGACTGGCAATACAAACCCTATATTTATCCATCCGTCCAAAGGCAAAGAATTATACCGCTATTATTAAGCTAATGTTGATTAGAATAGGGAAATACAGACCATAAGTGCTTAAGCTGTAACAATAGCAGTGGAAAATCCATCTCTGCAACAGCCATAGTGTCTTTCAGCACTGGACAGCTCCAGCAGTGATATCATTTAATTCCTAATACTTGCTCTGGTCAACCCACAATCAAAGATGGGTGCAGACAACAACATGGCACTCAGAAATTCTATCTAGGCAGGGAGCTCACTAGCATTTGAAACACAGCCATCAACAAGGGCTTGGTCTTCTAAAGCGTCACAGATAAAAGCAGTTATTAAGTGGCAAGTGTCATGACAAACGCAAAGCAAATAAAACAAACAGTCATCCACTCCTAAATACATACCAGACTGTCAACCTGAAGCGAGGTGAATTGTGATGTTAATTAAAGGCTTTCTGCATATATACATTTACGCGTAGGAACAATATACATCGAGCACTGCGAAGCGGGATTATTTTGACTACAGGCTGTTGCTAAGAAACGATGCTAGAGCTCTGTAGTTCATTTAATAGTTGTTCATCCTTATCGAATAGGATTTTGCACGTGAATGACTATGTACCCGCAGGTTGTTATCCATCCGCTCATACAACATGTGCTGGACCACAAGACTGAGATGCTGAACAACAGCGATGACATTCCCATTACATTCTTCATACTGTACATTTAGAACCCTATGTACATGTCAGGGAGGAGTACGTTTTATTTTGTGATCTCCATTAAATATTTCTGTACTAACCTTTTCTGCAATGATAGCGCATAAAAGGGGTTTTAGTATCATACATAAGCACATCATACATATACGCTCTACGGACAATTATATAATAACTACAAGTCAAACTACAAGTCAAAAGAGATTTTGGCTACTTTCCAGATGATATTTTACACATTTTTATAACTTGTATATACAGTGCTCAGCATAACTGAGTACATGCCTGTTTTGAAAATGAATATTTGTATCCATTTCTCAGTGACTATAGGCAATGTATTTTGGTGCATTTAAACAAAACAGATTTATTGAACAGATATATTTATAAAAATAATATTTAAAGTCACCAAACATATTTAAAAATTGAAAGATAATACAATTAAATCCAAGCAATATATTGCAAAAATAGGTTACAACCTACAAAACGTCAACTAAATTTTTCAATTTTTTGCTTCTCTTGATTTTTCCTCTTTTTAAAATGTATATTTAATATTTTTCTATAACATATAAATTTGGGTGTACTAGTTTTTGGACTGTTATCGTAAGTTATTTTGTTAAATAAGCTCCAGATTTGGCTTCTGACTAATCTAATGTATATGCACAAATTGTAAAATAACTACAAATAATTGTACAATATTGTACAACAAATTGTAAAATAACTACAAAAGTCAAGAGTTTTGGATATTTTACAGTTGATATTTTACGCATATTTATAACTTTTATATATAATAAAATAATAATGAATTAAAGTACATAAGCCTAAAATAAAATTATAAGTCTTAATCTAACAGTCTGTAAGAAAAGTGTGAAATAAAATCAAATACAATAAAATAAACAGTACAATTTTTACAGTGCACGCTTAATAGAAAGTAAATAATTCCAAATTATTAATTTCATATAAATTGTGAACATTTTAATTTAAAAAAATTAAATAAAAAGTACTTTGAGTGGAAGGAAATCATAACTCTTGCTTAATTAACTGTAGTTTTTTTCCTGATTTTCCTGTATTTATTCATATTATTTCAAGAATTCACCCTTAGCTGATGATTGATAATAAAGCATATTTGCCATGCTGACCCGGGAGAGAGCCCAGAGCTCAAAAGATCCTTGAGCCTGGGGCTCCGTCCTGTTCGAAGGATGAGAGAGGAGTTTGAGCTCGGGTGGATCTTGAGAATTCCCCTGCTATAAGTAACAAATATGAAATACTACTGGCTAAAGCTTGTCTATAGTGCCTAGGCATGGGCTGCTATCAGATTCTGACGGTATGATAACCTTGGATAAAAATATATTTCTAAAATATATTCTTTTTAAATGTCTGGGTAAATAAAATAAAAATTTCTCTTTGAACGCAATATATTTTATTTTGAGAAACTTTTGAAGTATTTTGTTACAGTAAACATGTCAGGCTAAATAATTCAAATTAATTATTGACTTCTGCTGTCTTCATTAGTTCCAAAAACACAGATTTCATTTCAATTTAAAACGGCATCTTTGGAGATATTTTCTGCTGGAGAAACTGTTTTTCTAAAAAACATAAAACAAAATGTAAAAACAAACAACAACAACAACAAAAACGTAGATATATCGTAGGAACGGTATAGCAGAAATATTTGGCAGTTTTAAAACCTTGACTTTTCCAAACCGCGGCATACCTTGAAAACGGGTATCGTCCCATGCCTAATAGTGCCAGTTTGGTTTGATCAATTCACCTCTGTTGCATGTCTTTGGACTGTGGGAGGAAACCCATGTGAGCACAGAGAGAACATGTAAACTGCACAGAAACGTCAGCTGGCTTGCTAAGGACTTGAACCAGTGACGATCTTGATATGAGGCAACAGTCCTAACCACTGGGCTGCCGTGCCACCTAAAAGGAAGGAGGAGAAGGGGTGGAAGGGGGGATTCTTCAAAACGAAGATACTGAGGTAAGATATTCTGGTTATTTATAGTGAGTTAGGAATTGATTGATTGGTGGATCGTGTAATAGCTAATGCTGGTCCAGCCGTGATCAATCATAAGCACGCGCTTCTCTCGAAATTAGTGTAAAAATAAACCACACTTGTCACAATTATAAATAAAATGGAGATTAAAATTAAATAAAAGTGTAATCTACGGCGATGCAGTGGCGCAGTAGGTAGTGCTGTCGCCTCACAGCAAGAAGGTCGCTGGTTCGAGCCTTGGCTGGGTCAGTTGGCGTTTCTGTGTGGAGTTTGCATGTTCTCCCTGCGTTTGCTTGGGTTTCCTCCGGGTGCTCCGGTTTCCCCTACATGTCCAAAGACATGCGATATAGATGAATTAGGTTGGCTAAATTGTTCGTAGTGTATGAGTGTGAATGAGTGTGTGTAGATGTTTCCCAGAGATGGGTTGCGGCTGGAAGGGCATCCGCTGCATAAAAACCTGCTGGATAAGTTGGCGGTTCATTCCGCTGTGGCGACCCTGGATTAATAAAGGGACTAAGCCAAAAAGAAAATGAATGAATGAAAAGTGTAATCTAATAGTTTGTAGTAAAACATCTAGTGTCAGCCTAATAATTGTGTCAAGATAATGATTTAGAAAGATGCACATTACAAATGTTTACATTTGCCGTTTACAAGAGCAAGGTCCTATAAAAGGAGATCATCGCATCTTTGAGTCCATCACAGAATAAAGAGTATTAAACCTGTGAATTAAATAACACTGTTGCCTGATGAAAGTAGTAAAACGTTCACTGATTTCTTTAATCAAGCCAATAAGGAGCCAGTGTGGTTTGCTGCAACTGTTCATATATGTATGGGCTCACTGGATCATCCGCTTTGAAGCAGGGATTTAACCAGAGAAACACGCAGCTCAATCCTGACTCCACACACACAGATCATCTCAGATACTGCTTTTCATGATACGGGGCTTAACACAACAGACTTTTGAAAGTCAGCACATACTTGAAGAGACCTTCTATCTTCACAAGTGCCAAAATTAAAAACTGAATCAGTTAAATATGCAGCCAAAGATCATTTTGCATGCATTTGCACAGCATTGCCTGCACACACACACACATACACAGTGCTGGTGTTGCTCTGTTATTCAGTTGCTCTGCAGCAGAAATCAGCGCGCAGTCAGCTAGTATGAGACGCCGCAGTGTTACGCTATAGCACAGCGAAAGAAAGGGACATGGAGGTTGTAAGTGATGATTAGCAATCCGGCACGAGGCCCTGCACCCATACAGCAGCCTGCTAATAAAACACTGTGCGTGTCACGGTTGATAAAAGACCTCCGCTCAATGACGACGCAGTACAGCGATGACGGCATCTCTCCCTCCCCTGGAGAACTGGAGGTAACTTACAGGGGAACGCATTAAAAGCAGTTCTGCAGCTCAAAACACAAAGGTAAACTGATCAGTTAAAGGAAGCCCTAGGTTCATTTCAAGAAAGCAAGTGTGCATCGACTGCTCACGACTTTGATCTATTGACCCAGATGTGCTGAGGGAGATTAATATCTTAAATAACCCACCTGCACTGATAAAGGAGACAAACGGTCACTGTTCACTAGCTCATGAATAGGCCCACACGGAATCTGCGCGCGCAGAATTCCGCAGATTTTCTGCAGATTTTCCGCAGATTTCCGCAGATTTTTAGCCAATCATTAATTCTGTTTATTTACTTAAAGTTAACTATTTACAGTTAATCTAATTGGATTTGCATTTTAAACATTAAATACAAGTTAAAAAGATATTCTTTTTTATTTAACATATTAAGGTTTTAGTTATGATACTCCCAAAATAATTCCGCAGAAATCCGCAGATTTTTACCAAAATTCTCCGCAGAAATAGCAAAAAACATCCGCAGATTCCGTCTGGCCCTACTCATGAATGACGTTTGGAGAGGCAAAAGGTAAATTACCTTTCATGCGCTCCAGCTCAAACACCTCTTAAACACACTAGGGTCAGTGAGTGACGATGTTCCTGATTATTATTATTTTGGTAGCACATAGATTATTGTCTGACAAAAAATAAAGGATGTATAATTGCTTGTTTTAAAAGGTAATATACATCTGATTCACGTTTATAAATTCATATTACCTTCTTATGCTCGTTAACCTAAAATAAAATAAAAAATTACATTAAGCTTCAGGTCTGGATGTGGGATGTAGCCTAGTGGTTATCAGGTGACTGGGGTGGCAGAGACATACGGGACTTCTGCTGAGTAAACAGGAAACTGATTCAGTTAAAGCAAGACCCATGGGAATCTCTGTAGTTCCTGGGACACCGTGAAGATCCTGTGCTTCCCAAGCGTATACATAGCCAAGCACAACCTGACACCGCTAACTTGCATTTCCTCCTGGTTGAACACATGCCTTACCATCTGTAAGGGCGACCTCATTTACCTTGTAAAAGTAGAAAGTGACGAAAGATATGACGCTTGTGAGCATGAAAACATGTTTAATGTTATACTCGGGGTAGAATATTGTAGCAAAGCAATATTTAAGATTTGCAAAATGGGGTTCATAGCTTAAAATCTCTTTAGTGGGGTAAATGCTCTGATGACGTTCAGTAGCTATCGTACCGTTCTGCAGTATGGACAACAGCGAAAGGTAGGTACACTTTGCGCATGCGCAGTTACTGACGGTTGTGACATGCGAGTTTTAAGTAGTGTACTTTCTGCGATATCGACCGCTTGACCGCACATTATTTAACTATTAACACGCCTATTTAAATGTGCATTAAATGACGTTTGAATGGGAAAATTTGTCAATAGCTTAGAGACTTGAACGCCATTACTTCTCAGCTGGTATAGTCAGTTGTATAGCGTTGGCTTGCGTTGTTCAGTAATATTTGATCGCTGATGAATGCTCAATAAGAATGACGCATTCTAAACCAAAATGTAAATCATTTAACACGAAATAATAACATATTTAGGATAATTAAACGTTTTTCGAAAGAATTGATAGCTAAAAGCAGAACCAAAGTTTTAAAACAAGCGCAACAAAGTGCTTCGGATGCGACTGCGCATGCCGAGAGCTCGAGACGCAGTGTTCACCGGCTAATAATGCGCGTGGAGAGTGACTGACAGCGAGACAAAAAAACCGCATTAATCTCAGAGAGAAAACGCAGATCTACCGCGGAAAACTTGTCTTTTTCTCACCAAATGCAGTTAACAAACTTTCAGAAGTTCTTATGACAAGTGGACTGTAGTATAGGCTAGCCTATGCTGGAAAAAAAAGCCAATCAAATAAAGCAAGCAGAAGGATTATCATACTAAAGTTAACCTGAAGTTCACTGATACAAACTCGTTTATTAAAATAGCCTTGGCTAAAAAGATGCCGACAGACTCACTCACCCTGGCGTATTTCGAGGAGTAGGGGTCCTCAAACAGCGCCCAGACCCAGGGTTGCCAGGTACTCCACCAGCTGGGGTTTCGCCCATCCTCCTGTAGGCACAACCTCTTCAAGTCACCGTCCGCTCCTCCCGTTAGTGCCGGGTCGTCCTCTGGCGGGTCCGGCTCGGGCGTCTCGAAGCTGTCCAGCGCTTCCTCGGCGTCCCGATGCTGTCGGTAGTTCATCCAGCAGCAAGCCTCCACGTCCGTCTCGTCGATACCCCAAAAGGCGAGCTCCTCCTCAAACAGAGGACCACAGACATCACTGGGACAATGCAACTTCCCTGTGCGGTAATAGTTGAGGATGAACGCAAAGGTGTTGGGGTGACGGTCAAAGAAAAACTCGTCGGATTTGGGGTCATAGTCAAAGTTACTGAACGCATCTGGCTCCGTCAGCCAGGACAAGCGGGTCCCGGGCAGCGTCTTTAGTGTGCTGCGGTACGTCTCGTGCCGAATCCCCCCGCAGTTTATCACTATTTTCTCGCTGTCTGACTGACAAGTCATGTCTGCGCTGTAACATGCTTTGTTGGACGACTTGTTCCCACCCTTGCGCCCTTTGAAAGAGGAGACACACACCGAACTGAGCATAGAGGAGCAGGGGGAGGGAGAGGAGGAGAGAGAACCGAGCGGGGAGGGGGAGGAGGAGCCTGCGGAGGGAGAACACAGGAGAACAGAAATTAAAGATGCTCATACTTACAAACATTATCAAACTGCTCAAAGTAACATGCTTTTAACTCAACACATCATTAGTTTTCACATGTGGAGCTAAAACTTTGGTCACATCTTTTCTTTCAATAGATATGTGGGATTTAAAGGGATAGTTCGCCCAAAACTGAAAATTCTTGCATCATTTACATACTTATCACCAAAGTTTTTTCTTCTTTTGTTGAACACAAAAAAGATATTTTGAAAAATGCTGGAAACCTGTAACTATTGACTTTCCTACTATGTGAATTTGGCAACGATGGAAAAAAAAAATCAAACCTTTTGTGTTCAACCGAGTAAAGAAATTCATAAATGTTGGAACCACTTAAGGGTAGGGCTGGGGGATATGGCAAAAATGCAATCTCAAGAATTATTTTCCACATTGAACAATAATGATATATATTTCAATATCAGTTGTTAATGCTTACAGATTTAAAAAGAGTACCCCAACAATGACCGAAGCCACAAAAATTAGAGGGTCCATTAAATGGAATAACATATTTTCGGCTGATAAATTTCCGGTGGCTGAAAATTTGGTCCATCTCTAATATCAACCCTTTTTTCGAATCCCATTGTTGCACATTTCTGCTGTGTGATTGGCTCTTAAATCAATATACAGTCAAAAAGTGAAGTGCTTATCATTGTCATTGACATAAATTGTATTGCAATTTGATATAATTTAGTTTAATGGCACGTCACTACACTGTAAACCCCAAAAAGTTAAGGTAACTCAAACCATTTGAGGAAACCGATTGCAACAAACTATTTAAGTTTAAAAACTAATCCTAATGAGTACTGTGAACTTAATCCATTTGAGTAAACGAATCAATTTGAGCACAGTAAACCCCAATAAATGAAGAGAACTCAAACCAACTGAGTACTGTAAAACTCAATAAGTTAAGGCAACTCAAACCGTTTAGGGAAACCGATTACTACAAACCATTTGAGTTAAAAAAAAACAATCTATATGAGTACTGTGAACTTACTCCATTTAAGTTGAAGTATTGAGGTATTTAATGAACTCATTACCTTCAACACTGAGTTCAAAACTCTTTTCAAATGAGTAGAATTAATGAGTTAGAATTTGTCAAATGAGTAGAATTTTGAGTTAACTACACTCATTTCACTTGGTAAAGTTGACTGTTGGCTTTTACAGTTTATTTAAGGATGAGTGATTTGAGTTGATTTTCAATGATTTTCATGAACTTTGTTATGTTATGAACTTTTTCAGAGTATAAATGGTGGAAAACTAATATAAATTCAAAATCCTGTTAGAATTAATTTTGATTTTAAAAATTGCAGTGTGTAATAATAAAGTGCTAGGCAGTCTGCAGAAATATGTTGGCGAAAAAGTATAAATCAGGGATCATCACAACACACCACACAGATTTGAAGTCCAACCCTAAGCAAGCACACCCGAACAAGCTAATCAAGGTCTTATTAGGTATACTTGAAACTTCCAAGAAGTTGTTATGAGGCAAGTTGGAGCTAAATTCTGCAGACAGTAGCTCTCCGGGACCAATTCTGGTATAAATAATATTAATAGTAGTACCTATAAAGTAAAAAAAGAAATATATATATATATATATACATCTTGTTACATATTAGAGCCTTACATAACAGTACCTATAAAGTACAAAAGTATAAGTGTACCTCTTGAAATATTTCAATAACCAAATATGCACCTTTGAGGTACCAACATATACCCTTTAGGTACAAATGTGTACCTTTGGAAAAGTAATCGCACAAGTGACAGCTCTTGCACCTTCATTTCCTACACTGGATGAATCACAGATTAATATTGTCTTTCTACAATATACAGTTGACGTCAGAATTATTAGCCCCCCTTTGAATTTTTTTTCTTTTTTAAAATATTTTCCAAATGATGTTTAACAAGGCAAGGAAATTTTCACAGTATGTCTGATCATATTTTTTCTTCTGGAGAAAGTTTTATTTGTTTTATTTCGGCTAGAATAAAAGCAGTTTTAAATTTTTTAAAAGCCATTTTAAGGTCAAAATTATTAGCCCCTTTAAGCAAATTGTTTTCTCTATAGTCTACAGAACAAATCATCATTATGCAATAACTTGCCTAATTACCCTAACTTACCTAGTTAACCTAATTAACCTAGTTAAACCTTTAAATGTCACTTTAAGCTGTATAGAAGTGTCTTGAAAAATATCTAGTAAAATATTATTTACTGTCATCATGGCAAAGATAAAATAAATCAGTTATTAGAAATGAGTTATTAAAACTATTATGATTAGAAATGTGTTGAAAAAAATCTTCTCTCCGTTAAACAGAAATTGAATAAAAAAAATAAACAGGGGGGCTAATAATTATGACTTCAATCGTATATATGGCTTTTACATTTTACGATGGGGGTCCCTCTTACAAAGGTGATCATATTTGTGGCATCTAAGAGACTGAATGTATAAGAATAAAGTAAAAGCAGCACAGAGGCACAGTCTACTCATTAAGCTGGGAAAAGGAAGACACTCTAGAAATGGTGTCATTTTATCAGTGCAAAATCAGATCAAACGCTGATGCAGGCATATGAGATGAGCATTTCAATGAAGAACTGAGCTCAATATATACGTTGAAGAGTTACATAATAAACAGGAAAGAGACCCCTCCTCCTCTGCAATGCCCACCCATGTCTCCTTTTCTGTCTTTTACCATCACTCAGCCCTCATGCTCCTCAATTCACTAAAACACTCTGCTCAATTACAGTGAAGGGAGATGAAAATGACTGAATGTTTCACGGGCTCCCCCCTCCTCACACCATGCTCTCGGCGTATCCAATAGAAAGAGGGAGAGGAGGAGAACCAGAGCGAGAGGAAGGGTGGGAAGAAGAGGGAGAAAAGCTAAAAGCAGAACGATTATTTGCTGAGCTACACAAAATAGGGAGAAAAGACTGCAGAGTATTAACTCTTACACTGTCTCGCTCTCTTTCTGGGCAGTGCTAATGTTATGCAGACTGCTCAGTACAGTCTGTGTACAATATTAACCTTTGTAGCAGACGTAAAATCCAGCAAACTGTATTGTCTGTGTGTGCAATCTTTAAAATCACAATATATAGATTCAGATAACCTCTTGTGCACATACAATCACACCATGCAGGTGATTTAAACCTGGACTTACTATTTTTTCTACTTCACAGCTCTAGTGGCACAAATGAGCTCCCTTTTACCAATCAAAATGGCCCATTTTGGAAATATGGAGCAGGGAAGCTATTATCCTTCTCTCTTGGGGTCCGTATACACTGTAAAAAGTGGAAACGTGCCACCCGTTCCTGCTTTAACCTTTAAAAATGATTTCTGATAGTGTAACCTAGTCATATCGATTCAGCCAGTTTTTCAGTGGCTTTTTTTTAAGTTACTACACGAAGCAATATTTTTTATATTGCCTAGCAAAACATTTTTACCAGTGTACAAGGATCAGATTTCACCGACAAATGTCCTCCTCCCATGTTTTGCTGTGCTGTCTCTTCCTGCTTCACAATGTCTTTCCTTTATCAGCTTCTCTTGTTTGGCTGTGCTGCATGGCTGCTCCATACATATCCGTCAAACTGTCTTTCCGCATTACTTATCCATTCTACTTAGCTCACTCTTTCTCTTGCTTTCCCTTACATCCCACTGTGATTAACTGAGGAAACAACAAAGATCACAGACTGAATCAGACAAAGCAAGCTAAATAGATTCACCTTCATTCTCTGAATGAAGACAGTCAAGCTGGCCTCTTATTTCAGCACCATGGACAGCGCAGGACTTTCAAGCTTATGCCCTGGATATACAGTTGAAATAGCAGGCAACTATAGAGTCTTAAACTAACTAAAAATACCTGTTTTATGATTTATATAATTATGAAGTAACTTTAAGAGAATTTTTTGTAAAATGTTTTGTCTTTGTCTGGCCAACATAGCAACACTGACTACCCGAACAGTGTTTTTGCAAAGTGTTTCAATATGCCAAACTTGCTGTGGCTGAAATAAATAACTACAAGAAACACAAAAAGGACTAAATAAATAAAACGATGAATAGGAAATACCGAAACTGAGTGGAAACTAGAGAGGGAATAGTGCTGAGAAAGCATAAAAAAGGCTCTCACTAAAAAGGGAAATCATTGTTAAGTGTGTGTGCCTGCATGGGGGGGAAGTACATTAATGTGTGTATGTCCGTTGGGATGGGGGTTGGTTGTAAGGACAGATACGCCTATAAAAGATAACAGCACTATGCCGACAGAGCGAGAAGAGAACAGGTTACGGCCACAGAGAGGAAAGTGAGGGAATGACTGCAGTAAAGGTAAATGAAGCTCCATTCATAAATTATTCAGTTTATAGAAACATTGTCAAAGAGAAGTGATATATACATGCGCTAATATACGGGAAGTGAATTGTTTCTGCTGCTATGCTTCAGTATGTGCCGTAGTGCTTCTGCATTGTACCTGCGCTTTAACTCCCTTTCTCTCTCTGTCTGGTGCAGTGAAGCTTCTTTGGATTTTTCTACTTGCTATCCCACTGCAGTTGAAGCTCAGCGGTGCTCAAAGGCCACCTAGAGGACTCATTGAGAAACTGCACAACACAAAATACTGCAGTACCCCCTCCTCTTCAAGCTTTCTCCTCGACTGAGGTAAGGATGCCTTATGCAAACCATCTGTCAATGCATTGCATGCAGGTTTGTGTCCCATTTCAGCCTGTACATCCGTTTAATGGACTGAAATCACTTAACGAATAGCTGATTTATATGAACTGACCAGGTATTATCGCAACCTCTAGCGGCGCTGCTGGAGAGCAGTGATTGTAAAGCTTTTCGCAATCCTTCTCTCGCTCTCTCTCTCACTTATTTGTGTGCACTAAGCTACTCTCAGCTGAGTTGCTCATATTGATGTCTCTTGTGGAGTAGCACTAAAAGAAAATAAATTAGAAAGGAGGCTTACGCACACAAACACGCTTGCAAAAAGGGCCATGTCACAGCACTATTAATTAGCTCTAAACAAAATTATGCTCTGCAGAGACAAAGTTACACAGCATTTGCACATATGAAATATCCTCAGAAGGTCATCAGTCATGCTTCGACCTCTGCTTTGAAACTAATCACAGCTCTGATTGCGGAGAACTGAAGTCCTTTTGAAAGGTCCCACTCTTTATTTTCAGTCAAAAGACGAGGGGAGATATAGAAAGGGGCTTAGAGGACTCATCTTACAGTGACAGCATTAAGACGTGTATGACTATATTCCCATATCTAGCACTAACAGTGTTCTTAAGATAGTTATAACCCCACTCCCTCCTCCTCCCCACCTCAGCCTCAGCTCTCGTTAAAACCTAATTAATAAAAGTGCCCTCTCCGGTTAATTACCATCCCTTTATAGTCCCCCATTAAGTACTCAGGGAATGAAGCCGGAGAGAGATGGGATATAATTGTGTTAAGCCAAATCACACATGAACTTGATGGAAACTATTCTTAGCGGTGGGAAAGAATGGAGCAGGGTGATGAAAAAAAGAGACGGAGGACAGAGAAGGTCATCTCAGGTGATTTGGTGAGGGTCATGCTGCCTGGAAAAAGGGGTGTATTTGTGATGATGCAGAATCATGGAAGGGGATCAGCAGGAGGGAGAGTGAATGGTTTGAAATAAGGAGCTGCCAATGGGAGGCGAGTGGGTGAAGGAGGGAGAACGGAAGGGAGGGAGCAGAGGCTGAGAGAAGAAAAAGTTGAACTGCTGAAACTGATGAGAAAGTTTACAGGAGGGAAACAAAACTGAAACAAAATGTTTAAGAAGGAATCAAGACTAAAATATATTGTTTATAAATTTAAAAACATACAAAGGGTGTCACTGGGTTCAATATCAAACAGTACTAAAATTTAAACATTAAAAGGTACATTTTAGAACCTAAAAGTGACTTTTAAATAATTAACCATAGGTCACTCCTAACTCTGGTGAACAGAATGCTAGGTATTCAATGTCATATTTGAGGAGTAAGCGTCACTCAAAATTTCATTTGTTTGCATAATTGCTCTAGAATTCAGCATCGTTGCATTATATATTGCAGAGATTTATTCATTTTCTTTTCGGCTTAGTCCCTTTATTAATCAGGGGTCACCACAGCGGAATGAACCACCAACTTATCCAGCAAATGTTTTACGCAGCGGATTCCCTTCCAGCCGCAACCCATCAATGGGAAACACCCATACACTCTCATTCTCTCACTCTCACACACACACACACACACACACACACTCATACACTACGGCCAATTTAGATAATTCAATTCACCTATAGTGCATGTCTTTGGACTTGTGGGGGAAACCGGAGCACCGGAGGAAACCCACGTGAACATGGGGAGAACATACAAACTCCACACAGAAATGCCAACGGACCCAGCCGAGGTTCAAGCCAGCGACCTTCGATCGTGCTACCCACTGCGCCACCGTGACGCCCTATTGCAGAGCTTACAGCAATGATTTTTCTTATAGATTATAAAAGCAGGAATGGAACATTTTTCCTCTGACAGAATAAAGTTTATTAGATGCACTATGTTCTGGTGACTGTTGTCAGGTGCTAACATTCCAGCCATAATATTCTAACACCACTTTGTTTCAAGCTGACTGCACATTTGTCACCACACTGCAGGGGTCAGCAGTAAAAGTGGCATTACAAGTGCGATGTTTAACCCTAGGTTAAAAGTGGGGCCAAGGACTAAGAACAGAGTTTAATCGCACTCTGAAAAGCTCTGAAGTGTACATATTAGTAATTAAATTGGCACATATAAGTACCTTTTAAAAAAATACTGAAACGGTGACAGATTTTGTTTGTTTTTATGAGTTTTTTTTGACTGTTTCAGAATTTGACATGAAACAGTAATAAAAAAGTGACCTTTCACTAAATGTTATTAGCAAATGATGTGAGGGAAATGGGAGGATGAAGAAGATCCATCCACAGTCAAAACTAACTTTGACAGAGTTTTGTTTGTATTTGCCACAGAAAACCTACTGTAAAAAAATCTGCAATTTTATGTTTTTTTTCCCGGCATCTGGGGTAATTAACACGTTATATTAGGAATTTTAGGAAATTTCTGTAATTTATTATTATAATTTTATGATTTTTTCCCCATTGGTAGGGGATGATGCCACATAGAAACATTTAAAAAATAAATAATAAAAACTGCTTATGTAAGAACAGTGAGTTCCCTAACATACTTATCTACTCTCAAATAAACACAAGACATGTAGGTATCTGCTTTCAAATAAAAGATTGAGTAGACAGGTATGAAAATAATGTTGTTTATGCTAGCATACTGAAAACACATCTACATACATATTCCATCACCTACTAAGTTGACATGACTGGGGGGTGAAAAAAATCAGACACCAATCGTTGTGGGACGTCTATATATTTGTTGCACTGACAACCAAAAAATAAAGTAACAACATGTAATATACGTTTAAAATAAGGGGATAGTAGTAAGTGTGCGAATTACTGAGTGTGCTGTTCTGTCACTATTTGTACTTTTACACCATTAGCACTTATAATCTGCGAGATAACAAACATTCATAAAACGGTAGATATTCACGAACGTCTTGGCACATTTTAAATTGTACTGAAATACTTCATTTACTACTTTTTATTGTGTTATTAAGGCGGTCAGACCAATCCCTTTACATTTCTTTCGTAATTCGCACACTACTTTAAGTGGCAAAAGCAAAGTAGACCTGGCTACTACTTGTTGAATTTGTTGGCTGGCGGAGACAGAGGGTAGTCAGGCCTGCTTTGCATCAGTGCACCGGGTACACGGAAATAAAATAAAAAACTAAAGAGGTGCTCTTTTGTCACTTGTGCACAAGATCACGACACAACACAGCACAAACACCTATAACACATAGGCTACTTACTCGCTTTGGGTCTGGCTCTGTTCGCGTGCGTGCAGTGTGCGTGTTGCTGAACACACACACAGACACGAACGCACACAAATGCTACGTGGAATTTATTGTTTTCTGATTGAGCTGAGGGATCCTCTCGGCGTGGTGTCCGAATGACTGTGCAGTATAATTAAACATATGATTCTGTTTCCCTCAAAATGGCTACAGTTATAAATAATGTAATATATTCTTGCTACAACACCTGTCGGTTCAAAACGTGCTATAGTGCGTGATATCTTTAGTGATATGAAATTCTAGTCTGTAATAAATATAGCCTATATTGTACCTCTGCTATCATTTTTTCCTTAAATAAATCATTACCGTTATATACATGAGTGTTACATTGCTATTATCCAATTGATTGTGTCTAATAAAAATACATTTCTGTCATGTCAACCAATTGTTTTAAATTCCCTAATCCAAACAGATTATCCAAGCAAGCGAAACGAGCAGCGGGGAAACACCTCTCTCTTTCTCTATTTCTTTAATCTTCATGCAGTCACTCCATTAACAGTCTATCCCTTTCTTCTCAGTTTTAGCATCCTTTCTTCCGTGTCTTCACCTGTTCCCGTTGTCCAGGGTTAAAAAGACCGTAAGCAGGTCTTTAGTTGCAGACTGAGAGGTCTGTTTGAAATTATTTATGTCGAACAAGCAGCATGCCGGGCACGACTAGAAATGTTATTCCTTAAACTGCCTCTCATTTCTTCGGTTCGTTTCCCCCCCTCACCTCTTTCTCTGTCGATGTTTTTTGTTTTGTAAATTTGTATCTCCTCACAATTTAGTCCTAATCTAATGGTGACATGGGATCCCTCTGTGTTGTTCCCTCCCTTCAGCTCTTTAAAGGGAAAGGTGGCAGCTGGTGCCCCCTCCCCAAACCCCACCCTGTGCCATTTAACCATATACAAGCCAAAGAACCTGTCGCTATTTTCAGCATTTTGTCCAGGGACACGTTTTTACACTATTATTTCCCTTCCTGTTTATAAAATCATTTATAAAAACAACAAACATTAATAAACCAATCACAGCAAAACGATAAAAAAAAAGGAAAACCTTACTGACGAACATTAATAAGCAAGTTTACGTCTATGTTGCTAGTTTGCAAATTAGCAAGCTAATCAGCAACAGCATGTGCATATTACATTACAGTTATACAGGAAGTGGACTGAAAGACGTAGATATATAGATTACTTGCAGTAACATTCTTAAAAACCCGTTAACATGAGTTTGTTTTCTACCTTGGTCAGTGTGTGTGTGTTTTTTTCAGGGCTCATAAATTATCTGTAAATCATCTCCAGCCACTCCACACAGACAACAGCCTCTTTCCTATGGGTGATCCAAACAAGACAGTGCAGTTTGTATTTCTGTGAGGGGGGAAACAGCAAAGCTACCAATTAGGACAAGCAGGCCAGGTGTATTTACGCACAATTAAATTTAACATACCAAGAAAATCAAATAGTGCATGGCAAAAAACAAGCAAACACTGAAAATAAAATCACATTCTAAAGGAACACATCAGCATTTAGAAATAATGTTAATTTAGCCTGCCTTACACATTTGATCCTAGATTAGAATATCTCAACTTTATACATTTTGTAAACAATCATTTCTGCAACCAAACAACCAGAGGAGATTTAAACGTCATAGATGTCTAGACATGGTCAATAATAATTGTTCTTTTAAGACTATTAGCCATTCCTTAAACATTTTATCCTTTTTTAATAGTCCTCTAAAATAGTGTTTCTCAACCACGTTCCTGGAGGACCACCAGCTCTGCACATTTTCCATGTCTCCTTAAACAAACACACCTGATTCAGATCATCAGCTCATTAGCAGAGACTGAAAGACCTGTAATGGGTTTGACAGACAAAGGAGACATCCAAAACATGCAGTGATGGTGGTCCTCCAGGAACGTAGTTGAGAAACACTGCTCTAAAAGATTAATCCACCCTCATTAGCATAAAACAATCTTTGTTTTCACCTGTTAAGTATTACTCATATAACACCCATATAAAGTCTTAAGTCAGTCTCTCTTGCTCTCTGGCACCCTGCCGGAGACTGAGCTGGGGGAGGAGCGAGATGTCGCAAGTGCAAGTAGGTGGAAAATACTAGGTGGGACAAAATTTAGACAAAATTGCAATATTGTACTGTATACTCTTTTTTTTTCTCTTCTCATTACCACCCTCTCTGTTTTGTTCTAGGCTTGATTCATGAGCACAAGAAGTGTAGTGTTTAAGTGCACACTACTGTGAAATCCTCATGGGTTGTCTAGGTGTGCAGCCAACTGCCTGTTCAGCGATATTTCTGGCTCTTCCTGGCCTTCCCTCTTTACTTGCAGCTTTTTTTTTCCTGAACCCATTTCTACTGGGTTCCACAGAAGAAAGAACATGATACAAGTTAAAAAAAACATGAGCACAGAATGTTTATTTTTTTAATAAATCAAACCCTAGCCCTATAATAATTTTGGTTATTCAAATTTTAATTTGAATATTTGGTTATTTTGGTTAATATCTGATTAATATTTGAAAATTTTGGTTATTCAAAAATTAATTAGGACTTAAAAGGTAAAAATAGGCTGTAACAAAGAGAGTGTGTAATAAAGTGCTGAGTAAACTATCCCTTTAGGGACAAAGAATATATATATATACACACCCAGAAATAGGCACATGTTCCAGATCAATAAATCAATAATGTTTCCACCAATCACGTCATACATGTTTTTGTTCTCTATTTATTTCTGAGTGACAAAAGGACAGAATGGAAATTAAGCAATATTGACGAAACCATTTTTGTGAAGTTCAGAACAATTATAGCAGAACTGAAAACCAAAGCACCCATACTAATTTGTCTATGTTCTTATACTATAGACATCTTATTGTTTCCATATGTTTGATTCTCAGTACTGTACATTTTAGGAACACTTAAAATGTCCTGTAACGGACCTCTGCCACCATCTTGCAGATTCACACCATTTTGTGCAACAATAGCGGTTTGAGATGCTGGCGGAGGCACAGGTACAGCAAAACTGTCCATATAGAGACTAGTTTTACCCCTGTGGGGCAAAGGCAGAGGTAGGCGAGGCAGCCGGGGTTGACATGATAAAGTGGATGGAGCTTTGTGCGCAGGAAGGCGGCTATGAGCTCCACTCTTGGTAAGGGTCCCATTAATGGTAGCTGCATCCAGGACAGGGTGAGGAGACAAATCTGACCTGAAAAACAGGATTATCAATGACTAAGAAAAAGAAAATGATTTAGTGAGGGGGAAGGAGGCATGAGGCTCTCAGAAAAGTATTAATACAGTGCAAGCATGTACTTGAGCTGTGAGGTCCATTATCTTCTGACCTTATCTACAGTATATGCTGACCATTCACTTAGCTCATATATTACTTTGTCAATAGAAACACATCTGAGAGATTGTGAATCCTCAGAGATTAAAGCTCTTCATTGCATAGCATAGGAAACATCTCATATGGCATACCATTGCTCCCTTAATAAAAGAGCTAAGACAGGAAGAAGATTAAGGTGCTTTTAAAGTTCTTAATTATTAAATCAGCAATGCAGATGTACCAGCCTGAAAAAGTATATGCCAAGGGAAATTTGACATATGTTATACACTATCATACATAAACTTGCTGTGAAGAGGTGTGAATTAGTGCCGAAACGCATTTGTGACCTTGAGCAGCGCTCACCAATCAAGAGCTGACAAGGTGCAGGAGGCCAGGCCAGAAGGTAAGATGAGCTATGCTTCACTAAATCATTTCAATCTGCTTGTAGCAGGCCACCATGAAGAACTGTCTAACGCAGCAGATGAACCCTAAACCTAAAGATTATTAAAGGAATCACTCACTCAAAAACTATTGTCATGATTTACTCGCTCTAAAGATGTTCCAAACCTATATGATTTTCTTTCTTCTGTGTAACAAGATATTTAGCATCTATACAATAAAATTGAATGGGGTCCAGAACAACACTAGATACACACAAAAACAAATCACTGTATTCCACAGAAGAAAGTAAGTCATAAAGGTTTGAAAGGACAATAGGGAAAATAAATTATTTCATTTTAAGGTGAACTATACCTCTAAAGACGTATCTGCATATTCGATTTTTTAAGATGAAATTTGGATCGAACCCTGATGTGCACCAAAAAGGAGAGATGAGGTTTTGATTAACTGAAGTATTAATGAAACCTCAAAGAAAAGAAGACTCGACGTCACAAGATACGACCATAAAAAGAACAGATTTTTCAAGCATGTCTGCTTTTTTCTTGGAATGTTATGCATTATAGTTCAATTCATCTGTCAGAAAATGCATGTCCTTGCTAAAGTTGTGTGACAGAGGAACTCATAGTACCATTTTGATTCCTTTACACATTTATAACATATACTTTTATATAAATTTTATAAGTTTAATACAATGACCATGTTTATCTCAGAATACAGCACTGTTTTGGATGTTTAGTAAATGTGACCACAAAATATGCCATATAAGACTTGCTTTTTAATCTTTGGGCACCTTATTAATTTGTTTTAAATCAGATCCAATGAAGAACACATCCCAAACTAAGAGTATGAACACACCCTAGTGAATAACCGGATGAATATTCTAATAAGACTCTAACGCCGCAGTCACACTAGACCTTAAGCAGACAATGCTTTAGTTTTGCAATGTTGGCTCTATGACCAACAATTAAAAGTTGCAACTTTAACTGCACGTGATTCAATAATGTCACAATGTGATTCACAATCATCACCCCTGATGTTCTTGGAATGGAAGATTTGCTCTGATGGCATTTAGAAAGCATATTACTCATACATTATATTATCCCCTATATGTTTGGATTGAGTTAGATCAGTAAACCCTTTGATCTCAATGATCTCCAGCACTACTTTTGAAAAAACACCAGTGCTGAGGTCAGATCTGGGAATTAGCGTTTTCATCTAGCAGCATGTACATACTGCCCTCTTGTGGTGGACATTTACCTCTGAAAGTGCTTGAAGTCAGTCTTGGCTGTGCTCTGGACTGGTTCCTGTCTCAGCGCCTGAGCTCTTTCCAGCTGTCTGTACAATGCCTGATTAAAATCAAGAGAAGTGTGAGTCATTCCATCAGCCCAAAAGCTCCAGTGGAGATAAAACTGCTGTCTGCGGAGCAATGCTGAATGAATCCTCATGGCTAAACGAGTCATCTCTTAAGATACTTTGCATGAATTATCATGTTTTAATATTGATATTTGAAACTTCCTTCTCCCCACCATTTTAAATGTACATTTCTATTCACCACTCTCAAAAGAGGAGCACATGGCTCCTTAAGCCCTCTTATAGTGCAGTTTACCCTTACAGAAAAATTCTGGGTTATAAATAGTACCTTACAATTTAGATGCCATTACAAATTAAATGTAACTGATTTCTTGAGTAAAAGTCTTATTAGTGTAACAGATTTTAACGCTAATTAAGTCTTTTTCTCAAAAGATCTACTAGTCCTCAACAGCTAAGATGCATGCTGGTGAAAAGTAAGAACTTACTGATCAATTATGTTTACTTTCTAATAAAGAATTAAAATACGCTTTCTAATTAATGCTTTCCCCGCCAGCATTTTTTTTAAAGTTGTCAGCCAGTGCCAGCATTTTTGTTCATTTGCACCTACATTTTGAGAATATTTTCAGCTATGTACATATGAGAATATATCAAAAGACAGAACCTAACCTCTACTGTATTTTAAAGAGCAACATTTTATTCTATCTTTATCTGTTCGTGTTTTATCACCAATTGAATGCAGGCCATAGTAAATCAATGAGTGTGTGTGACACAGAGTGTATAGGTGCTCGGTTGCGGCTGAGTAAATAGCGGTTCATTCCGCTGTGGCATAAATCAGGGACTAGGCCGAAGAATTGTGAGTAAGTAAATGCAGATACGACATTTATACAAGCCATAATGCATTTTTGACAAAAAATATTTTTAAAAAAATCAAAGTAGCATATTATGTGTGTAAAACACAAATACAGTGCACAGCATAATAAGGAGTACAGTCCATTTTAAAAATGAATATTTTTCTCCATTTCTCAGTGAATATAGGCAATGTATTTAGGTGGATTTAAACAAAGCAGATTTATTAAACAGATATATTTATTAAAATAATATTTTAGTCAAATTGAAAGATAATACAATTAAATTCAAGCAAAATATTGCAAAAACAATTACAACCTACAAAATGTCAACTACATTTTTTTGCTTCTCTTGGTTTTTCCTCTTTTTTTCAATTTGTATTCAGTATTTTTCTATAACATATACATTTGGCTGTACTAGTTTTTGGACCGTTATAGCAAGTTATTTTGTTAGATAAGCTTCAGATTTGGCTTTAGTACTGACCCATCTAATGTATATGCACAAATATAATATTGTAGAGCTTCTTATTAAAATATGAATTTAAAAGAGAGATTTGTGAGGGGTGTACTTATATATGCTGAGCACTGTATATGACTTTGTCTATACCAGTCTGCATGATCTATAATTTTTATCTTCTTTATCTCACCTGCATCTTGCTATAATGTTCAGCCTGAGGTTCATATGCTGCAGTTTGACCTCTATATCTGTCCTGCATTTCACTGATGTGGTTTGAGACCACTCGCACTGTTGGACGGTCTCTGAGCTGCAGAGAAAATAAGATAAAAATGGCATGAAGATATACAGATCCAAAACACACACACACATGAACGCACGCACGCACACACACACACCTTACCATCTGGGCCAGTTCATTGAGGAAGTGTGTGGTCCAGTGTGCCGGGGCTTTAGAGTGGATTTCATTGTACAGAAGTCCATTTAGTGGCTTTCTGTCATGCTCTGTGTGCGAGGTGAGAGAGAAGTGAGCAGAGGCCGGGACTCTGTTCTGACGCTGGAGGACTGGAGGAAGAGGAGCATTCTGGGACAGTCACAAGATGATGATGATTGAGAGAGAAAGAGAGAGAGTCAAGTTTTATTTCTTCAGGTGTGTACCGTCTCAGCAAGAATTTTTTCCTTTTAAAAGATGTCTAATAGACGTCTAAACAGTCGTCTTGGCTAAAAACAAATTTGGGCTGTCAGTGAAAATCTAATAGACGTCTAAGAATAGGCCAAAACTAGACTAGTCGTCAAATAAACAGAAATGAATGACTACACATATAAAGTCTGTCTAATCTGTCTATTTGACGACTAGTTTAATTTTGGGCTATTCTTAGATGTCTTAGATTTTTACTGACAGCCCAAGTTTAGCCTTGTTTTAGCCAAGCTGTCAACGTGTAGATGTCTAGTCTATTAAACACAAAATTGTTTGCTGGGAACATTTTTATCACTCATAACTAGGGCCAGACAGAATCTGCGGACATTTTTTTGCCATTTCTGCGCAGATTTTTGTAAAAGTTCTGCGGATTTATGTGGAATGATTTTAGGAGTATCGAGGATTCGGATTTAGGAGTATTTTAGATGTCTATTAGACGTCTATTAAACACTAAATTGTCTGCTGTGATTAGGCCATACAACAAGAAATGTTAAAGAGATGTAAAGAGTGAAATAGTTTAACTGTGATGTTTCTGAAATTATGAACATTATTTGTCTTTCATAAGCACAGTGTGTAGCATTGTGCAACTAAACTCTAATTAACAAGAAAAACAATGATAGCACGGTTTAATTATTGCTTTAAATGTAAACATAGCTATTATTGGTGTCCTAAACACATTTTTTAAATTAAGTTTCATTTTTGGCAGAAGCAGCAAACAGCTAAACTGTAATAACAATTGTTGTAACCATGGTTACTAATGTTTTGTTGTAAGGGTTATTAAAGAAATGAATATATCTAACGTTACAGTTAATAAATATAGTTTGATGTAACATCAGTGCGTTCTTACCTTGCAAGTTTTTAAAGAGAAAGGGGGTAGCTGCCAATACACGTGTCCAATGGCGGTGCTAGTGTGAACCTTTGGTTTGTTGCTATCCATTAGTTTAATGCACCCAATAAACTCAAAATAAACAACCAAACATTAATAGAAACTCCTGCCCGTCGAAAATTATACAAGTGACGCTAACGCATTGCTGCTAGCAGCAGGTCTCTGCAAACGCTGTCAGCGGTCTACCTCCATAGGAATGTTTACAAGTAACTGTTGCTATAGAAACGTATTTGCATCGCGTTCGCTGACATGAATAAAAGGTAAACAGTAGACATTATGAGATTACTTAAAATGCTGACGCATGTAACCCAAATTAAGTAGTATGTTCTGTTACTAGATTAACTCCTAAAAAAGGCTTTTAGAATATTTATTTCCACTTAGATTTATTTTAATTAAGCCATTTAAATAAAATACTTTATAGCATAGCTAAAATAAATAAACACAGGTAAATATCTGTCCAACAACAAGATTTTCTTTGTAAATTGATACTCAAGACCATTAATTCATCATAAACCTTTATACAAAACAAATTCTCACAACGAGTATTACAAAAAGAACAGTCTATAATGTACAATTAACAAATGAACAAACAATTGCTGATGAGAAAATGTGCACAATCTTGATATGTCATAACTTAAAGAAATAATAAAATATAATTCACAATTACCTAACACTAGCATCTTAGATTCTTATATTTTTGCTATTTATATCATGTATCATTGCTCCTTTGTTCATTCTGATTGCTTCTGTTGTCTGAGTTAAGAAACAAGAATCTTTTTTGTCAACATTCCTTTTACTAACACTCCATTATATTTTCCATCTTTAAAAAATGTATTTAATACCAACACTTATCTATTCACCGTTCTTATACATTTACATACAAAGGCTTGAACTTTTATCCTATATTTAGTTTCTTTTCTTGCTTTGATTACTTCCTATTATTCTCGTTTTCAAAACGTTCTGGAAAAAAACACACCCATCAAGCAATTAAATGTGACAACCTATATATTTTCATTCGTCTCTCTCATTATATTGTATCACAGTGTACGGGTATTACTGT
Organism: Danio kyathit; assembly: GCA_903798195.1. Taxonomy (NCBI): domain Eukaryota; kingdom Metazoa; phylum Chordata; class Actinopteri; order Cypriniformes; family Danionidae; genus Danio; species Danio kyathit. Next base: position 41,405,698 of record LR812521.1, on the reverse strand, counting down.
AAACATTTAAAAACACTAACACCAGACAATTAAATGACATTGTCAGTTTTAATGTATGAATAAATATAGAAATAAACTCAAAAATTCAAGCATTGAACATAGGCACTATGATTGGCAGCGCAAAGCCACTCATAGCAGCACAAGTTTCATGATGAGCATACGCGAGTATGGCGTGCTTAGTACAGAGCAGTCCGTTCATGGTTAGTACAGAGCGATCACTCATTCAGGAAGTGTCTTTTGCAATTAAAATGCTTGCATACTCCTGAAGTAGAGCATGTGATCCAAGAATACGCACATACTCTACATGGGATGCATAGCTGTAACACTATTGTCAATGTATGTTTTCTGAAACAGATTCTGTAAGTGTATGAATGAATGAATAATGGTCTAGGTAGGATCCATCATGCCAATCAGATCACCAATAATCCTACGATAAAGACACAAAGTCCTACAAGTACACATATTATGTGCTATTTGCACTATCCAGCCAATTTTAAAGCTTTTTTCTGTGCTAAAAGACACACAAACAACTCTCCAGCGTATCACAGGTCGGAGGTTCCACATAAGAACACAACAGAAAAATCAGACTCAAGACAGACCAGATATGCACTATGCAGTCTCTTCCTCCGCATGGCCAGGGACAAAAAGAGTATATTTGAGGTCTACATGTTTTGAGATCGTTCCACTAACATATAAATATCTAAGGGTAGTCTACACTGATCCCCTCTGGGTTTCTGACATCCTACAGGAGCTGGAAGGATGGGAGAAAGGATCAGCAGGCTAGTCGGAAGGTAGGTTTGGTTAACCCCTGGACTCCAAAGACCTGTGGGTGAAAAGACGACAATGGGGAAATTATCAAAACAATACACACGTGCACATTTTAATAGCTTATACCACATTTCATTACTAATGACAATGATTTTAATAAATTTACCTGGCAATTAGTTTTTATAATGCACAGTATGCACAGAGTTTACGATCATTTCAAAATAAAAAAAAACAAAAAAATACAAGTTTGAGGTTAGTACAATTGTTTTTCCTAAAATAAGTTAACACTTATTCAGTAAATATGCAGGACAGTAAAAACATTTGTTATAAAGGATTAGTTTATTCTTATTTTTTATTTGCTCTTAGTATTCAAAGAAAGATGTAAACAAAAGCAGCACAATCATTTATTTAGCCAAAAATGGGGAAAAAAGTAGAAAGGGTTAACTAAATAAAATAAACTAAAAAACATTTTATTTCAATTAGTATTCAAAAGTTATTATTCATAAGTTATCTTTTTAATAAGAACTATAAATACTTTTTTAAAAACTACAGTCAGACATGTGCTAATTACACTTTCCATTAAAATAGAACAGTAAAAAAAATATATATATAAAAAAATTAACTACAATAGTTTCATAATCACACTAGATGCTGTTTTAAACATTGAAAATATTTCTTGAGCTTATCAAGATATCAGAATGATTTCTAAAGTAATGATACTATGGAGAACCGGAAGAGATGTGATGGTGGGGAAAAAAAATGCGTAGGAGAAAGAAAAAAAAAAAGATAGGAAAATCTATTTTTTTATGTTTTTGCGTTCCCTCGCAAAGATGTTTTGCATTCCCTTGCAAAACAGTTGTTCCACAAACCATTCCTCTTTACTTCATACCCGTCTACCCTCCTGTTTTTGCTGCGATTCTCCCGTATTCCACTCACATCCAGTTTTAGTATTTTTCCATATTTCCCCCATATCTTTAATCTTGAAAGCATTCACAATGTCTGCATTCACTTTCTTTTTCCATTAAAGCCGTGCGTCAATCGTCACCCTATGCAACCTCTGAATCAGTGAATGAATGTATAAGTGCTGACTGACGGACGCGCTCCGTATGATAAACTGATCCCAGATCAGCTTCTGTACACACCATTTAAAGAGGAGCTAAAGGGCAGGACACTTTGGGACTTCGGTGTGCGTTTAAACAGACAAACACACTTAATAATATGTAAACATGTCAAAATAATGCAAAACATAATGCAGAAACTTAAAAAAAATATATTTTCTTATCACTCATTTTTTTTCCCCCACTATCACGTCCCTTCCGGGTCTCCATATGATACTGCAAAACCCGCAATGTCAGGAAAATAGAAATATTCAAATAAAAAGTTATTTTAAACCGCAATATTTAACATTATTATTTTTCTACTGTATTTCTTTAATCAAATAAATGCACATTTATAAATGCACGTTTTGATGAAATAAACTTAAAATCATAAAAAGCCTTAAGAATAAAAAACTAATGTCTTCAGCTACTGATCAGATAAACAAAACAGGGGGAGGGAAAATCCCACTCACGAGTAACTGGTGTGTTGCTGGCGTCTTCTGGCACTTCTCATCTTCTCAAACCTGGCCTCCATCTCTTCTAGGACTTTGGGGGTGTAACGCACCACCAGCTTCACCGAGCCCTGCGCAGCCTTCAGCAGCTCTACAGCTTTCTCATGGTGTTCCCCTTCAACACTCTACACACAATCAACAAACAAAGACCATTTGAAGGTCTGCAAACATGTACTTTGATTCTCTCTTTGTTTGGTGTAGATCCGGGGTGCCCCCTTTCGTATAAAGGGACAAATGCCAAATATCATCGAGAGCTGTGGGCCGAAGGTAAATATACAGTACCAAGCTACTGTATATTACAGTACAGTTGTCATGGGTAATTTCCTAATTTATTTCATAAGACTTAAAAGTAAATAGAAAACATTACTTTCATCACTAAGCTCACTACAAATCATGTTAACTAAAGCTGTTCAACATTTAATATGATAACTTATTGCCATAAAAACATAATCACATTTATAACACAGTGGAGTTCAATGCTGAATACACTAGTCAAGCAGAATCTGCCTTTGCTTTGATTTGTCCTCTATCTGTTGGGTGACAGTATGTGCATTTAAATAAATTTGATTAATTCACACCACTTAATTAAAACATTTAATTATTGTTAGCTTTTAACAATAAAACCAACCAGGTTAGACTAGAAACGACAATCTCTAAACCATCCCCATCATTCTTCCTCTCTTCTCAGATAGGATGGCGGGCCAAATAAAGGTTACCGTGGGCCAATTTTGGCCCTAGTTTTGGCATCCCTGGTGTAGATCAACAAGAACAAACCAAAAAAAGATAACATTTTTGCACTTTTGTTTAACTACCAATTCCCACTAATAACTTTTAAATTATTATTGGCCTGTTACTAAGATATTGACTGTTTATTTGTACTTTTGAACTATTAACTTATTCTACTACTTATTCCCTAATCCTGCCCAATACTTTTTTCAGTACTAACCTAACTATTAATAAACACAATTTAGGTTAATTTTGTTAAAAGTATTAGATAACGAAAAACTCCACTTTTAATTCATATAACTAGTTGCACAGTGTTACAAGTGTTAAACAGTTCAGTTCTACCATTTTCCATTTCATTCAACCAATCTCCAGGTCTGGCAGGAGCACTTTCAGCTTAGCTTACAATGAATCATTAAATCAGATTAGACATTAGCACCTTGCTAAAGTAAAATAAAGTGCGATCAATAATTAAAAAAAAAATAACATTTAATCCTAGTACACTTAGCATTTACACTTTACTTTTTAAAAACTGAATCTAAAGATATACACACACAAACAGCTTATGATCTGTATTTACAGAACATACTGAATATCAAAAACAATGCTGTATACTGGGCTGAACACACTGTGCGTCTGTGTGTATATGTGATTATATTTTTAACAGTTATATCATTACAGTTACTGTTTAACTTGTAAATTATCAGGGTTTCTACAGGTTTCTTCAAATCAAATTTAAGACTGTTTAAGACCCTTTTAAGACCATTATGAATGAAATTTTAGACTTGTATGCAGGGCTAAACACCAAGGATCTTTTCTGAAGGTCTGGTCACTTCTGTAAATAGTTTTTGTATTAATGAAAGATCATGTAAAGCAGTGTTTCTCAACCACGTTCCAGGAGGACCACCAGCACTGCATGTTTTGGATGTCTCCTTTGTCTGTCAAACCCATTACAGGTCTTTCAGTCTCTGCTAATAGGCTGATGATCTGAATCAGGTGTGTTTGGCTAAGGAGACATGGAAAATGTGCAGAGCTGGTGGTCCTCCAGGAACGTGGTTGAGAAATACTGATGTAAAAGAATTATTTCCCTGATTAGGGAATTTAATTTAGAGAATTTGCTGTAAAATATCTAATAGCTGTTGTGAATTATATCGCTTTGCAATAAAAAACTTATATATACTTATAAATATATAAATAAAGAAGTTTTGAGATGGATTATAGATGATTGGGTGTTGGCGAGATTGGGTAGCTTTACTTGGACATAGGGAAATTAATACCCGTTTAAAATTATTTAAGACCTACAACACAATATTTCAGTGAATCTACAACTTTTTAAGGCCTAAAATTTAGTTTCTGAAATTTAAGACTTTTTAGGACACCCTGATTATAACTTATAAATAATAAAAAAAGAAAAAAAATCAAAACCGCACAACATGATCCTGTTCCTCTTTCAACACTCTAATCTCCCCTATGATCACAGTTAGCAAACCCCTTTCCAAATCAGAGGTGGAACAAGGGAGCTTCATGACACTTGAAAAATCAAGGCCATGGTCCCATACAAAAATCTAACAGCTAAATTATACGTCTCAAAATGGTACTGTGGCAACATACCACTCCATTAACAGAAAGCAGTTGATCTCCTCTCTTCAGGCCACCCTGTCGGTCAGCAACACCCCCTGGAATGACCCTGGAGATGTAGATGGGAGAGTTTTGTTCTTTTCCCCCCATGATGTTGAACCCAAGCCCCTCATCTGTTTTAGGGAGTTCAACCACTCTTGGGTGTGCATGACCTTCACTTGCGGCGAACGCTGCTACTGTTGCCTGAAAGAAGAGATCAAAAATTTGTTTTTATGATTCCTATGAACGTTTTTTTGTTTGTTTGTATTTAAGTCAAAAGTTACCTTGGCAGTGGCTTGAGCTCGAATCTCAGGCCCACCTACAATGTCCAACGTATCATAAAGCTGCTCGTAGACCTAAAAAATACGAATGGGCATGGATATGTGGTCTAGAAATGTAGTTGGTAGCATTTCATCAACATATATAACAGACATTATTACACTACATACTTCTTTGCTGATCGTTAATTAAATAATGTTTATTCAAATAAAAGAAATATCCTACAATTCTGGTTCAGTTCCTATTTTAATGTGCACACGTAATGAATAATGCACACATTAAAGTGTTAGTTGACATAAAAAATGAAAGTCATGTTATTAATTACTCACCCTCATGTCATTCCAAAGCCCGGAGACCTTCATCTTCAGAATACAAGTTAAGAGATTTTAGCTGAAAAGTACATGTTGTGAATGCGCAATATACTGACACAGAATAGAAACTGTTGAATTAAGTCATAGTTTTTGTTTTATGTGTGCACAAAAGTATACTTATAGCTTGATAAGATTCTGAATGAAGCACTGAATGCATATGGTCTGTTTTGAGGATTTTTTTTGCTATGTTTCTGGACTTTGAATGAGTCTGAACTCTTGCAGTCTATGGAGGATGAGGGAGCTCTCAGATTTCATCTAAAACATCTTAACTTGTGTGCAGAAGATGAAGAAAGGTCTCAAGGGTTTGAAATGACATGAGAGTAAACAATTAATAACAGAATTTTCATTTTTAGGTAAACTAACCCTTTTAATACAGTTTACACATTTAAAGGGATAATTCACTCAAATTTAAATTCTGGATCAAGCGCTCATCCTGTGCTTGATCCAGACATTTAAAGTCACCTATTTCTCACATTCCTGGAGCACCACCAACACTGCATGTTTTGGATGTCTCCTTTGTCTGTCACACGCATTAAGATGAAGTCACACTAGAGTTTGAGCTTGCGAAGTTCTGTCGTATGGCGCTGCGAAAAGGGGCGGGATTAAACAAAATGATTAGACATAAAAAAGCGAGCGATTGGTCCATGTTTTAAATTTCTGTTCAGAGAGGTCATGTTTTGATCCTGGATTGGTCTCACGCAGTCAAGTGATGCGATTTCGCAGGTCAGAGTTCACCAAGCTTGAACTTTGCACTGCAGCAACCTGCGAAACTCTACGCATGACCCTGCGTTTCCGGTCTGACGCATTCGCGTGCGTATAAATAGAAGTCTATGGGGAGTAAAGTCCAGTGTGACCGCGGCTTTACAGGTCTTTCAGTCTCTGCTAATGAGCTGATGATCTGAAACAGGTGTGTTTGGTTGAGTAGACATGAAAAATGTGCAGAGCTGGTGGTGCTCCAAGAACGTGGATGAGAAACACTGACATATAACACTTCTATAGTAGAAGACTTCTATAGTATGTTTTCCCTACTATGAAAGACCTACAATAAATGTTTTTTAATTATTCTTTTGTGTTCAGAAGTGAGAAACTCAGATTTCAAACAAGCAGAGAATTAGTAAATGGATGACAGAATTTTCATATTAGGGTGAACTGTCAGCGATGACATTTGCTATTGACTTTATTTTATGGGATAATTTCAGCAATCAGCAAATATTGCAAAATAATACCTTGACATATAACACAAGACCTTCATGCTACACAGTGGGATCTTGATCACTATCTGAGGGTTTATTTAGTGAATTTGACAATGTGATCAGTGACTGTTGACCACTATGAACAAGTAAACATAAAATAGATTTCAGTTTTGATTAACAGAGACCGAGATGTCCTTAATTTTACGATGTGGAAAATAACTTAAAATCAATTAAAGAAGTTCAACAAAAACTGATATTTCAATATAGAATTCAGAGGATTGTAAATATTTCACTGATTTTTAGCTGACCTGATACCAATTTTAATATACTCATTCTCCACAATTTCAGGGTATCTTCTGCTGTCCATTCCATATTAGTTTAAAAAAAAAAAAAAAAAAGAAAGAAAACTAAGAAAATGGGGGGGGGGGGGGGGGGGGGGGGGGGGGGGGGGGGGGGGTTATATTTTTGATTATTTTTGTCTCTTTTTCTTTTCATTAAACAATTATTTGTGTTCCTTAAAAGGTCATGTCATGTTTTGCATACTAATGAGGCATTTGTGCAGAAGAAGATAGAGCTGAAAGATGGACAGGTCTGATTGTCTAGAATTAACTTGAGCTGGGCAACTAGAAACTTCCTGTAAGCAGTATTTTTAACATAGAATATGTGCAGTTGAGAAAGGGTTTGACTTTTTAATGTTGTTCAGAGAATTCGTAAAGAAAGAGGACGTATGTCTGGGGTGCAGCCAACGGAGGACTGGACAATGATTGACAAGTGATGAATTTCATTAAACTCCTGTTATTATCAGCTGCCTATATAAGTTGAAGTGTGGAAATGAAAATTGTTGCGCACCTCCTGAACTTTTGCATTGCATTGAGCATAACAGAATTCTGTGAATTGAATTATTCATTTGTATCCAATAAATTGCAAATATGTTAAACCCTGAAGAAAACCCTCTCCTGACCTTTTTTATTGAACACGCATGGAATTGATTGAATATTCCAACATTTTGCTCACAAAAAAATGAGATTTTGGCTCATTTTTGTGTTTTGGTTTAGGGTAGGAAAATGGATAAACGACTTTAAAATTCATTATACACATTTTGATTTCTCTGATTGGTCAACCAAATGTTGCCCTCAAAATAATAGTGCTCTGCGGACCTGCACCCAGGCTTTTAATTATTATTATTTAATGAGATATATATATATATATATATATATATATATATATATATATATATATATATATATATAAAATAAAGTTTTTACATTTTATCATTTGATCAGTTAGCAGGCTTAAATTCATTATGTCTGCATAAATTAAATAAAAACGTAAATTAGCAATATTATTACACATTTGTCATCAAAATAAGGTCATAATTTGCTGCCAAACGTCTTGCTGTTGTGCACCTGATGCTGAGCAAAGATGGCCATTTCCAAGCAGAACATGGTTTGCATGATTGTCTCAGAGCTACTGTAGGCCTAAATAATAATAATTTTGTTTACTTAGTGTTTTTTTTTTACTGTATAGTTTTTTAATAGTTGTCTGCAGGACCAGAATAAGAACACATTGGGCCCTGGGGCTATAACAAAGGCTACCATTTTATATATATATATATATAGATAGATAGATAGATAGATAGATAGATAGATAGATAGATAGATAGATAGATAGATAGATAGATAGATAGATAGATAGATAGATAGATAGATAGATAGATAGATAGATAGATAGATAGATAGATAGATAGATAGATAGATAGATAGATAGATAGATATACACACACACACACACACACTGAACTATTATTTTGAGGGTGGTGACAAGCTCAGATTTGGCTGGCTAATTAGAGGAAAAAAGGTGTTTCAGCACTGCCTACATGTGTATAATGAATTTTAAAGTCGTTTATCCGTTTTCGTACCCTAAAGCAAAAAACAAAAATAGAGTCAAAATCTCGTTGTTTTTTTTTCTTTGTTTTTTGTGAGCAAAAGAAAAAAAAAAACAAACAAAAAAACAACAACAACCATTTTCTTAGTTTTCCCTTTTTTGTTTGAAAACGGACGTGGAATGGACAAAAGATACCCTGATTCCACAAGGATCTGTTCATTTGACTTCTGTGATTAAAAAAAATTTGGTTATATTTAAAAATGTCATTATTTTTTCATGCAAACATATGCCAATGATGTCAGCCACGTGGAGAGGACACCTGATGGACATGTGAAAACAAATTTAGTGTGACATTACTGCGTAATTGTAAAAGAATATGTTTGACTCTCGTGAATGAGAAGTGAACAGACTGGACTCCTGCTATTGGAACCCATTATCACAAGTCAAGGAGTGAGACAATAAAGCTGAAGTGAGATGCCGTCTCAAAGAGGCAGGAAAGTGAGTCATTCAGGAGGAGGAACAGTGGAATGCAGTTCTGCCTGAGAGGAGAAAAACAGACTAATGTGGAGGAGGAAAAGGACAGTGCAGTCTTATGTGATGACACGCATTTTCTCAACATTTCCAACCTTAACTGTATACCTAGTTACATATATCCCATTAGTGTTCTGTGAAGTCAATACAAGAAAAAGGATAGAATTATTACATTTCTCACAACTGCGAGACGCTCCAATTAGATGCACAAGAATGAGTTATTGCTAGAGTCAAGCATCCTTATGTTTGAAGGACAGAAGAAATGTTTCACCTCTCTGATGGCAGCACAGAATTTGCTCTGAAGGACTCTCTGGAGAGCCTGGAGTTTGGGAGGCGGAAGCTGACCACTTCTCTGCAGTCTGTCCAACAATTCAATCACTCTGCAGACATCTGCAGGAGAAGTCAATATTACAGAAATATACAGGTCATAGACATGTAGGAGTCGGCAGCAAATTAAACAAACAAAAGTGTTTTTATATACACTTAATGTGAAAAATGAAAGTTATTTTCATTCATAATATAATTATTTGTAAATTAAACCATTAATTTAGCCAGCAAAAACAGAAAAAAAATGTGAGATTCCATATTTATAATGAATTATTGTAAAGTTCAGGGTGACACAGTGGTGCAGTGGGTAGCGCTGTCGTCTTACAGCAAGAAGGTCACTGGTTCGAGTCTCGGCTAGGTCAGTTGGCTTTTCTGTGTGGTTGCATGTTCTCCCCGTGGGTTTCCTCTGATTTCCCCCACATTCCAAAGGCATGCGCTACAGGTGAATTAGGTAAGCTAAATTGGCTGTAGTGTATGTGTGTGAATGAGAGTGTATGGGTGTTTTCCAGTGATGGGTTGCAGCTGAAAGGGCATCTGCTGCGTAAAACATGCTGGGTACGTTGGCGGCTCATACCACTGTGGCAACCACTGATTAATAAAGGGACTAAGCCGAAGATTAATGAACACTGAATGAATTTGAGGCAGCAATGTGAGTCTTAAAGGGATAGGTCACCCAAAGTCAAATGTTAACCGTATTCAAAATACTTTCCTTAGTGTTCAACAGAAATAAAAGAAACTCATAAAAGTTTGAAATGACAGTTGTACAGTTCAATGTGCATTTTCTGTACATTATTGTACAAAATACAGATGATTTCAAGAGTAAAAAAAAAATATTTGACTTATTTATAATTGAGTTAAATATAACACAATTAAAATGTTTCGATACTTAGAACCAAATTTCTGACTAATACTATAAAATATTTTATAAGTTTATGATGAATGCAAAGCCAACTACCAGTGTTTTACAAGTGCCTTTAAAATCAGAATCACCCTATAATGTGCTGTACCTAATACGGTTTCAGTGCAAATCATCCATCACTGATACAAAATAAGCCCGTATGTATAAAAATAGCATTCCGTCTTAAACACCCATATGGCCTTGTTTTGTTTGTCTTTTTATTATTATTCAATGAATTCCAAGCCTTACACAAACACTAGCACACCCTACTGTGGGGTGAGGGGGGCATCCATTCATTCATATTATGGAGACTGTGCGCCTCTCAGTGGTCACTACTGCTGCACGTTTAACAGACACAAGAACCAGCGAGTGCGTTAGCAAAGCTATCAGCTTTAATATTTGCACAATGCCATTCTTTGTGGCTTGCATTTAACGAAGAGAACGAAGTAAATTACCTCTTTCCAAGCACAGCGGTTCTGTCATCGCCGCCATGTCCACCTCTTTCCCCGTATGATAATACGATGACATCATGAAGACTGCTGCAGTGGAGGACTGAACCGCTTTCAGCGACGTTATACCAAAATAATATTGCAAAAGAAATATCGGAGAAGAGCTTTCAAGTATATAAAAACAATATTGAAGTCGCAGACGATACAGCTTTGATGGCGAGATGCGCGAGTCTGAGCGCTCGTACAGAGCGTCAGCTTACTCGATGACGCAAGACCACACGTCACAAGCGCGAGTTCAAGTCGCGTTTGCAACCCACATGCTCGCTCGTTTGACACCGCAAGATATTTAAAAAATAACCAAAACAATACTTTGGCAATAAAAAAGTATTTATTCAAGAATTTAAAGCAGAACAAATACGACCAGAGATACAAACAGAAAAAAAAAACCTATACATAAAATTAAGAGCAATTTCCGTGAGACCATGGCAGACATTCCCATTTAAAAGCAGGTGTCATTTTCTGCCTTTGTTCCTGCTGTAAAATTAGGGGGAACTGTACGATTTGTAAACGATCCATATAAAGGACCAAATATAAAACAAATGTACATGATGAAAATAAAAAGTTGCAGAGAAAATAAAGGGAAGACCAATACAAAAAGAATGTTACAGATAAATGTACTAAACCATGAAACGTTACTATTGTACTCTGCAAACATCTATGATAATGGACATAACAGTACTAAACAACCCCAATAACTCCAACAAACAAACAAATACTTATCTCTAACTGAAACTACACTGTATTATAATACAGCGCTTCAGTCACGGAATCTCTTTCCAGTTACGGTCAGTTGATATCAAAGTGATGTTAGACAGGGAATTCAAATGCATCATTAAGCTAATTATTTACTGAAGTCAAAGCCCCAGAAATAGGTTTAGGAGCTAAAAAAACATTAAAAAAGCTCACAGTTTAGCTACATAATGTTTATTTTAACAATAGGACGCTTCATACCAGGGAGACACTAAGCTCTCTCAGTGACAGCTGTTGGTAGTACAGTATAATACTCACACACTGTGGACAGTGCAAGCAAAGGGTGAAGGCATTAAATAATGGTTGAAAATATTTGTAAATCAAATTAACATTACAACTAGATAACCTAGAATCATTCACACAACGATGGCACTTTCAGTACTCATCACCCTGGGCCTCAATCCTGTACCCATTTTCATTGGAGGCATAGCCCTCTCCCGACTGCATGGAATCCTGATCCATCATCATCATCCTCATCCCATCCTGTGAACCTTCTTCTGATTGAGGCGGCACTGGTTCTTCACCCTCTTCACCTCCATTACCCAAACCCTCATGATCTCCCGAGGAGGTAATGTGTCTATCTTCCCTTCGCTCCCCACGGTCCCGATCTCCCCGGTCTCGCTTATGGTCACGATCTCTATCCCTATCCCGCCTTCTGTCCCGATCCCTTTCTCTATCTTTATCTCTGTGGCTGCGCTTCCTATCTCGATCTCTTTCCCTGTCTTTGTCTCGATCTCTCCCCCTTTCCTCTCCTTCAGGTCCTCCCTCCTCACCTCGTCCTGGTTCACCACCCAAGGGGTCCTCCATGCCCCTATCTCCCCCTTCAGGCATCATGCCATCAACTAGCCCGCCCATGCTTTCCTCCCCTCCTTCTGCACCCTTTCCTCTTTCCCTGTCTCTCTTCCTATCCCTGCTCCTGCTCCTCCTCTTGCGGTCTCTATCTCGATCACGGTCTCTACTCCTCTCTCTGCTTTCTCCAGCACCAGCACCACCTCGTTCTCTTTCCCTCTCTCGTCGTCGGCTGCCACCACCCACAGCCTCATCCCCTGCAGCGGCCCTCTCACGCTCACGAGACCTGGTGCGCCTGCGTCTCTCTCTGGACCGGGAACGCCGGCGTTCTCCACGTTCCTTGTCTCGGTCACGTTCCCGACTGCGTTCCCGGCGTTCACCACGTTCCCGGTCGCGATCACTGCAGAACAACAGACAGAGGCAAGGTCACGTAGGTTCAGCATGAGAAAGCACCTACTAAAATCACAACCACATTTCACACAGTGTACCTTCCAATTGGTCGGTCATCATAACGAGAGGTGTCGTCTCTGCCAGAGTGCTTGATGTTGACATCTGCGCCTCCTCGCCTTGTGCCACCAAGACCCCCACCTGGAGATTGAAGAAAAGAAATTTTGTTCAAGTATAAATGTTTTGGAACCCAAAGGCCATGCTTGAGATAGGCAAGGTCCTCGATACCCACTGTCGATACCCATGCAATCCTAATGGTCAAAGGTTCAAAGATGGAGCTAAACTCTGCAGGACAGTAGACTTCGAGCCAGAGTTTGTCTCAAACCAAAGATTAGTGGTCAGTCTTGCTCTTGGTAGAAAATGATTTACTTGAAACCTATCAAAAACCTCAAAGATAGCTCTTTGAGGTATACTAAAGCCAATCCTAACCAAACTACAGTAGTCAACATTTGAAGGGGTTAAAACCCCTTTTCATCAAAGTGGTCCTAAACTATTGAACAACATCCATTCTTAGGACTAGGGTTGGGCGATGTTGACCAATTTAGAATCATACGATGTCTAATGTGAAACATCGTGATGGACGATGGCATCGTCTTTATAGGTGGAGGTGAATTCATTATTTATGAATAATTAATACATTCATAACGAATTAATTCTTTGTAGCCTACCGTTTCAACTACCTGGTCTTTGCTTTACCCATAACCAAATCATAAATAAAGATAAGTTACACACAAATTACCACCCGTCAATCACTTTTTCCGCGGTGCGGTGGATGGCGGAGGGGTGTCGCGGACGAAAGTGAGCAGCGCGGGGGGTGTCGCGGAAGAAAGTGAAAATAAACAGCGGACAGGGGAGGAGGCCGGTTAAGGAGGGAGATCTGTAAAATGAGGTGCTGTGGGATCCGGCACAAATTAAGCCCTGGATAGAGACGTGAATAATTAAATATCATGTTTAACAGCTATAGTGAGACGCGATCCAGCGATGCATCCTTGATAAACTGTCCGACATGCACTGCTCTCTGGAGCTCAGACGAGCGCATGACAGTGTGTGTGTGTGTGTGTGTGTGTCTGTGTGTGCGTATGGTCACGTGATGTGCGATTTCAGTGGACGGAGGCCTGTTCAGAAATGCTAGGTGAAACACCAGTGTGGACGTGGATCATTTTTGTTCTAAAATGCCATTTTAAAACTAAGCTGTATTAGTGTAAACAGGGCCTGTATGTGTATTTTTCACGAGCGGGTTTGCGATGGGGGCGGGGCGGAGGATCGGCAATGCCAGCTCAGCATCGTGGTGTCTATCAGCCATCGGCGATGGACGATGGCATAGTCTATCAGCCCAACCCTACTTAGGACAATTTAGAAAAACTGAATCAAATGCTTTTCAATACTTTAAACTGGACCTCCAGGCCTAGAAAAAACATCTAGAGTGGGGGGAAAAAAGTGCTTACCAAGTCGCCGGGGGCGCCATCCTTTTACCGTTCGTCCTCTTTCAACATCAACAAGCACTCTACGACCATCAATCTTTTTGCCATCCGCGTGCTTATAAGCAGCTAGAAGAGTTGATAGATGAGCAATAGAAAAGTGGAGATTGAGAGGAAGGGAATAAAGGGGAGCACAGAGGGAAAAAAAAAGGCATGGACAATGAGAACCATGAATACACAGAACAGTATTTGCTTCTACATACCTTGAATTTGGGATTAACTCCATTCAAAACAATAATCTATCAGAAGTCACACGCTTACCTCCAAATGGATAAGACACCGGGAATGATAAACAGACAACGTTGCCATCCATTTTACACATTTCTTCTACCTCAGTGATTACCTTGAGCACTATTACCTTGATGATTAGATGCTTCTATTCACTTTAACCAATAATAAAAAAGGTATCTACGTTAAACTTGTACCTACGTTTAATGTAAAAATGCATATTGTTTTTAAGAAGATCTTGTTGTGAACAACAGCAAATGTTTTAAACATTAAGAAATGAGCATAAATTCTTTCTGCCATTGAAAAAATTGAGGACATACAAATTCTACTAAAGAACTTAAAACCGAGGCAGTTCTAATGCAGTGTAGGGGACATCACAAAAATCAGCAAGCACCGTTTTCAACAGCTTCGGGTCACCGAAGTAATTTATATTATTATACATAAAATAAATATATACATTTTTAATCAAATTTATATAATATCTTTGAACGATCTGCACTGACAAACATTTTTGTCATCATTAAATCACTGATAACAGCATCTATAAAAAGGCACTTGGTGAACACATCTTGCATTAAAAAGCCAACCTCTCATCCCCAAATCTTTTTGAAACAATCATTCTTTTACATTCAAACAGAATTTGAGCATTAAAAGCACCATTCACACTCACGCCACACCACTCTACACCACACGAGAAATTTTTTTTAGCAAAGCTTTACTTCTAGCAAGAGCATTATTTATAATACAAAGAAGCTAGAAGCACCACTTTTAAAGTTACAGAATTCTGACATACTACAGTATGGCCAATAATCTTTTTCCTTCTGCTGATCTGAAATAAGTCTAAGCCCTTAGATATCTAGGCCCTTAGTATTTTGTCATTATCCATGTTATACCACATTACCTGGAGTTGCTATCTTACCATAACACCTGGCCAAGGATGGAAGTCCTTGATGAAAAACCCCACGAAACGTAGCCTGGCGATTCCAGCAGCCTCGAATCATAATGTTCTTCAGTATATTTGAAACTTTGATTCTTATTCTTTATTTTTATTTACCAAAACTGGACAAGCTTGAACTCAAAGAATTAGGGATCCAATCCTTCAACAATGGAAAATCCACGAAGCTACTCTTGTCTGCACTGTCGATGACGTTCAGATGGAACCCATCGTGAGGGCCTTACCATGAAACCCTCCAGTCCTTTCACACATACCTGCCCTGACGTCAACAAGAGGGCCTTACCAACAACCCTCGGACTACCATACCAAACTAGAGGGGCTTACCAAACACCCTCAGAGCACCTACCGACAAGAGGGGCTTACCATTCACCCTCATTTCTTACAGTTAACAGAGGGCCTTACCACAACCCTCAACTACCTATCCCAAATGAGGGGCTTACCAACCACCCTCATATTCAAAAAAATCTCTCAAAACAGTTTCCAGGTTAAATACTTTACAAATCTACGGGGCCTTCCCAGTGACAATTTAAGCGATCTCACAATACTTTAACGCATTTATTTCATAGAAATGGTAAGTTAAGGAAAGTGAAAACATTCCATATGTTTAATTGGATATATCACTGTAATTTAAAGCGCACTTAAAAGTTAAAAAATAAAGATTATTCATTTGGACAAACAATCTAAGGTATTATAAAAATAAACTCTCAATGCAGCTTCTTGCTCCTTAACGCAAACAGATTTCTTAGGCCTAAGGATAAACGCCCCAGAGAAACTTAATTTAACCATTAAAGAACGAGGTGAATCGATGTCAACAGGACATTTTTTAATGTATTTGGTTTCAAATGTAGTGATTTTAATTTCCAAAGCCTGTGGTTAATCCAATCTATTAAACACCATTCCAAAAATCTAGATTTAATGCTTATAAAGAGTACGTACTACATATTAGAAAGAATTTTGCTTGATTCTTAAAAATGAAACTTAAAAACTCTTAAAAAACAATTTAAATTAGAAAAAAAAAAAAAAAAAAAAACAGAAAAAATTTAGACTCAAATACTTAAAATAAAAGTCCAGTGCCATCATGCAAAATGAGATCAAGTAAAATGCATCTATGTAGTAAAAACCATATAAGTAGAATGAAATTGTTGCAAAACAACAAAAATATTTGCTGTTTTGTTAAATGTTCAGCTGCCATTACACTAATTAAAATTGGTACAGCTCACAAAGTCACTTATAAAAATATAGGTGATTTCCTTTCGTCAATGCAGTGACTTCGCATAACTACCTTGACTCTGACTTTCCTTAATATAATTTTATTAAGAGTATGCCTCTATTCACCTTTATTTAACAACTGGAAGAAAACTGCAAGACACCACTCGGTGCTGTAATGTTTGAATGGATAATGACAATATAATAATCTATCATGAGGAATTCTACTTCAAATAACAAATCAAGACCACCTTCCACTTGGATATTGTGTTACACAAACTGCAACATCCAATGAGATCTGAACACTATTCCGTTTCAAATGTACCCCTCATATACTTGTGCAAACATGCACCTGTCTAACCACGTAAGCAACAGTGTGATGGCTTTAATAGAAGAGATTAATGCCAGGCTCACGATCACTACAACCAACCCAAAATCGCTTTCAATGACAACTAGGAGCCCTACGTTTAGCCCTAAAACAGGGCAGATGAGAATGAATTTGGTATACCCAATCGACCTATAATTAGATGAGGGGTGTAAAGAAATCTTACCCATCATACAAACCCATCATACCAACCATATACTGAGCTGTGGTAGTAGGGTGTAGATGTATCAAAACCATCATCATGATCTGCAAGCCAGCTCTGGCCAATAGCCATCAGAGATAGGCGGCTGCAGTAGCAATGAGAACAACACACAATTAATATAAAGCATTGACTCGCTCCGCAACACTTCAATCATGAACGCCCCTGTTTGAACTGAGGTATTGAAAGCCTTGAAATTAACAGCTGTTTGTGCACCAGACATAAACAGGTGTGTAAGTATATGGGTCACCTTTTTTCACTAAAGACGGCCTTAGCCTTTAGCTTACCATCACTGCTCCAGCCGGAAACACACTGCTATGTCACACTGCCTAAACATTACAGAGATGCCATAGAGTGGCAACATTCATCAGAATGTGTTGGGCTAACGCACAGCCACACTCCACTTCCCCCACATGTGCTGCACGTCACTCTCACATCAGATGCAACACACACACACACACACACACAAGGGTAAAAACAGGAATATACTACAAACACAGACATGATAGGGTTTGACACAAGCGGTCATACAAGCACACACACATACACACAAATGGAACTTGAGTTACAGTTATTTGTAAAGTTTACACATTCTTCTTCATAAGGACAGCTTTGATATTTAATAGCTTGGCTATATGTTGATTTGTATCCACTGCAGAGATAAAATGGAGTACAACCAAAACTCGACTTCAGATGCAAAAGTTATGCCTTCTGAAACGTTATTCTAAAATGAGCATTTCAGATATTTTATTTAAAGGGAATTAAAAAAAAATCTATTTGACAAAAGTGAACTACTGAGCTTTAAAAAGAATGCTCAATTTAAAAATATTTCAGACGGCACTTGAGGTTTTTATATCTGACTCTTCATTTGTTGTTTAATGGGTTCATTTCCATGATAAGAGACTTGAACGCCTCTTTCTTTGGAACTACAATAACCAATGGCATAATCTTGTTTTAGGGCCATTTAAGGGGTTGGAAAGCAGAATGAGATGTGTTGGTTACTCACAGTGCATGTCTCTCTCGTGCTCGTATTCAATGAACGCATAGCCTCTTGGTTTTCCAGTTTTCTTGTTGTACACAATGTAGATCTAATAAAAAGCAGACACATACAAGAATGAGACCGTGGAGACTGACTGAACATTAATGTCCATAATACATGTTCAGCACAATTTACCCGTTTGATTGGACCATAGACCTCAAACTCTCGCCGCAGTTTGGATTCTGTGGTATCATAATTCTGTATAAATAGAATCAAACATGTAAGATTTATGTCTTCAGTAAAAGACCTCTACACATTTAGACCATTGTCAGCAGACAAGCTCATGCTTGCAACCAAATACTCACAATTCGAGCCACAAACAAGGTCTTAAACGCATCTCCTTGGGCATTAGCATCATTATGTGGGTCCCCTGTGGAGATACAGGTCATAAGGTTAGTATAAGAACATTCTAATGCCTTTATTTATGAATGAGGCAAGACGCTTACATAGCTTCAGCTCTCCTTCAACCACAACTTGCCTCCTCTCCATCTTCTCTCTTCTCTGGATTTCAATTGAACAAACACCCAAGTTGTTAGTTTCCATAATTTTACATTTAATACTGTACAAATGTAAACACTTGGCTAACAATCTTATTATTGGTCATTTATTGCATCATATTATTGGATAAACACAGCATGTGACATTTACGTAAAAGTTTCTGCAATGCATATCCTACTATTGCTGACTGCTATCAAGTTTCTAAATCGATTTTTCAGAATTTTGCCTATGGTATGTTCACAAATGATTTCTAAAAACCTAGGGCTATACAACATATTTCAACATTATCAAGTAGGGATCATAGCTCTCCAGGCACCACAGTGCAGAACACAAGTGATTTGTGAATCAATTGCTAAGTTTCAACAATAGAGTGAAAGTTAATCATGTGCACATTAAAAGATTCCAAACTTTTGTTGTTGTTGTTGAACTCAAAAGAAAACATACAAAGAATGGTCATCATTAACATCCATATCAGTGGAAAAATATATACATACACCAAAAAGTCAATGGCAAGTGGTTTCTAATATTCTCCAAAATATTAATACGTTTGTGTTGGATAGAAGACACTAAATTAAACCAGTTTAAACTAAGTGGAGGCAGAGTAAATATCTGAATTTTCTTTTTTGGGTCAATTCAAAACAAAACATTGTTAGCAGTGGACTAAAGCAAGGTTTGGGACAAGGATGACCTATGGTTAAACTCAATGTGACATACACGCATCAACAAGCTTTTCAAACACATGTCTGCACTTCTAACCCCACTAAAACTACTCTGGGTGTAGCTTGGTCAATCTAAAAGCAATTCAGCAGGAGAAAACATCAGTAAACTCCCCACAGAGAGTCTATTCAGTCAAGTTTCTCTCACCTTCCTCTCCAGTCTCTCATCCCGTGTCTCTGCTCTTGTGGGTGGAGGGGCATCTCTGGGGTCCTTATAAAGTGCAGAAAAAACAAAGCTTTACATCAATGTAACAAAGAAATCAACAAACTGTTCTACATAAAATACCAAGACAAAAAGCACCTCAAAATGCCGGATAAAGGGAGCAATTCCGCAGTAGGGCTGGTTGTGGTGTTTCTCGTGAGGAAGCTTTCCCAGTTGAGGCAGGAACGGTATCGGGTCCCGCGGGGCAAACAATGCCAACAGGTTCGGTGGAAGAAACTGAGTCATTGTTCACCTGGAAGAGATAAAAAAAAACACACAATCGATTAAAAAGTAATCTACAACTAATAGCACCTCAAACAAGTTAAGCAACTACTGTGTAAAAATTGTTATTTATATATAATAAGTTATTTCAGATAAGGTGGATTTAAAAAAGCAGACTAATTCATGCTGACAAATTTAAGCAGAAAACTCTGCGTTTTCACATAGATCTGCATCAGTAAACAAACACCCCCTAAACGAGTTTCGTGGAGTTAGCAGTTAGCAGTCTTAGCTTTCTCGGTTAGCTTCATGCAAACAAACACTTTTAGTCTCCAAAAAACGATTAAACAAACTACAATTTCAGCACCAGATCATGCTAATATAGCGTCAACAACAAAAAAAGCATCTAGTAACTAATATCAGTGCGCAATTTAACACGCATATAAAGCAAAGCTCGGTCGTGGTTACGTTCAGCTCTGCTAATTCACCAACTCTCTCATGATGATCATATCAGAGATCGCCTACATTTCCACGGACGGCCTCCTGCAGTCAATTACCTCAACTTTTCATTCGGATCCAACGAAATCTCCGATTTTCGGGCCAAAATCCTATTGCGTGTTTCTGTGGAAGATCTTCGTGCATGAATTTCTTTAATTTACTCGGTATTTTTGTGTGTATTTCGGTCCACACAATACCCAACGTGTGTTCTCACCCAGTTGAACGAGTCGTTCCTTACTTAAAATGGCGCGAGGCCGTAAACCACTGCAGTGTTTTACGACACATTTACGTCTAGTGGTACTTCAAGATAGGGGCGTGGCTAAGTATTTAAAAAAACAAAATGCTCTTACTAGATTCCAGAAATTTGTGAATTTTATCAAATCAATGAATTGTATAGCAGATTATCTATCTATCTATCTATCTATCTATCTATCTATCTATCTATCTATCTATCTATCTATCTATCTATCTATCTATCTATCTATCTATCGAATTATTTATAGTATTTAGTAAATTTCCAGTTTATTATATCTTATAAGGTAACTAACTAGACTTTACCTTCATAATGGAAAGAAATTTGACTCTCACAATCATAATCTTACATTAAGTACACCATAAATGTTGTTGATACATGCTTATACTTCTTTATCAACAAAAAACAAAGCAAGGTGGCCTTAATTTTGTTCAATGCATGTATCCAAATATTGTCTGAATATTGCGAGTAACTGATTAATAATAACAGTAAAATATGTTCATTGCCAATTGTTAAATGTGAATTTATTCATATAAAAATACAACAGCACTAAACCATTCTCGTTCTACATTTCTTCCCAAACACAAGAGGCGCTATAACCAAAAATGACTTCATCGTTTGTTTTTATACGTAGTTAAAGATGGCGGAGTCCGAGGAGCCGAAAAAACCCACCTGCACATTTATTTTTAAGAAGTCAAACAAGAAATTTTCCGCACGGAAAAGAAATGCAAGCGATAGCGACAAAGGTACTTTGTGCTTCTTTTCTTGTTTTCTTCAGTGCCTCAATTGACAGCGAGTTTCACTTGAGGAACTGTAATCCCCACAACATTAAGCCTTCTGTTTAATATTTATGATGAATACATGTCTGCAATTCAGTACTTTGTTTCTTTTTCGTTAGACAAAAGCAGCGGTGATGAGGGCAGTGCTGTGGTCAGAAAGAAGAAAGCTGCTGCTGTGAACCCCATGATCCAGAAAGTATGTCGGTATTTCATGTGTTTTTTTCAGTTGTTGTTAAACTGATGTCATAATTATATTTTAATATTCGTCTTATAGACGAAGAAAGTGGAGAGGGAAGCTGTCTCATCGAGTGAAAGTGAAGAAGAGAAAGGAGAAAAGAGCGTGACTGTTGCTTATAAGTCCACTCGCTCAGCGGTGAGTCTGACTGACCCGACATTTTTACAGCTTCATGATTTCTGCTACAGCAAAGTCTAAATGTAAATGGTTGATGATGCTTAATAATTCATTACAACGTATGATTTTACATTTCTATCTGTGTGTGAAAGTTTTAGCGCTGTCCCATCGATGCATTAATGGTTGTAATTGAGTGTATTTGACTGTGTGTTGCAGAAACCAGAGGGGCCGGATGACATGGGGGCCACTGCTGTCTATGAGCTGGACACAGAGAGGGACAAAGATGCTCAGGCCATCTTTGAGCGCAGTCAGAAAATTCAGGAGGTATGCTGATGATTGGAAAATAACTGTCTGCAACATTGTAAAGTCAAGTTTATGTATGTTATGTGCAGATTCAAACACCTTTACAGTACTAGACAGAGATAACGTTAAACTCAGTATTTTCAGTTGTAATTACACATATTTCAAGTGTACACCAGCTCTACTGAAGGGGATATAGCAGCGTTATTCAGATCATTTCAGGTTGGTTATTTAGATACCTCAAGCACAGCAAAATCAATTCATTTTAGAAAATAAATAGCCATTATAATAGGGCTGGGCGATTTGGCCAAAATCTAAATGTCGATTAATTGAACATTTTAACTCGATTAAGATTAGTGAACGGTTGTTTTATTTGTTTTTGCCCTCATAATTCACTGACTGGTTTTGTACAGTAAGTATGCTCACATATTACAAGCAGGGCTTGACCTTAACTTTTAATAATCAGCAGCCACTGTGGCTAGTAGTTTTCCAACATTACTAGCCACTCACCATTTTCACTTGCCACAATTTAGTTGTTGGGAAAATATATTTTATATGGATAAATTTGACTTTGGCATGCTAAAATTTTAAATTATGAGTTATGTCCACATGCCTCCTTAACTTTTTTTTTTTTATTATTTCACATGACTTTTTAGAGACTTTTTTTCACCTGCTTACTTTTTCTCACGTGAAAAGTTATCAATCGTGCTGCTTCTCGGTTCTAAGAGCACATTTGTGAGCATATTGACAATCTTAAACTAACATTCTAATCTTTAGGGATGAGACATCTCTGGCTGTTTAAAAAGTATTTTCAGCCAGCCAAAGTGGCTAGTGGCGGTGTCTGTCTAACCCGCCACAGCTGAAATCTACCCGCATTTGGCGGGCTTGCGGGTGTTAATGTCAAGCCCCGATTACAAGTGAGAGATTTTTGAAAAAAGGGTGCATTACTTTATTTTAAAATAATTGAAGGAAACACGCACTATTTACTATTTATGATTATTTATTGAACATCAACATTGAACTACTGAAATTAAAACACACCTTGCCTAAAACCAACAGTCTTCTTTTTTTCGTAGCTCGTCAACACTATCAAGCTGACCAATCACAGAGCTTACGCTACGCATCATTGCATAGTTACATTTTTTGAAAGGGTGCACTTCAGCCACAGCTAGTGGTATGCGACTGCTCAAAGTCTATGCTCGATGCAGAAGAATAAACCAGCATTAAAGGGTAGGGAACATAATTGAAAAAAAATCGACCTGGAAAAATTAGATCGATTATAGATTCTGAATGACGATTTCCGTTACTTTTTGATTAATCGCCCAGTCCTACTTTATAACAATATATATATTATAATGACTGTATGCATTTATTTGCTTTGTCACAATTGACTCATTAAATGGTATGATGTTCTTACGTTCAACTCTGATGTGAAAATCCCATTTTATCTATTTGCACACACAGACAATAATCCAAACAACCATGTTCATAGTTGCAGATAAATTTCTGAAACATTGCTTTAATTTCTAAAAGGTTTTACATGCATTTCATGTCATGTTATTTAATTGTTGATATTGTTAAGACGGCCACAAATATACACAATCTCTCAAGTATGTAGTTGGGTGACTGTGTTTAATTTATAGGAGCTGACTGGTAAAGAAGATGATAAGATTTATCGTGGAATCAACAACTACCACAAATACATTAAGCCCAAAGATTCCACCATGGGCAATGCCTCCTCTGGGATGGTCAGGTGAGTCAGTCTTAATAGTGTTTGCTGTGATTAAATTAAACTGTTAAAGTACTTACCCTCATGTCATTCCAATCCCCTTCATTCATCTTTAGAACACAAATGAAGATATTTTAGATGAGATCTGATAGCTTCCTCATCCTCCACAGACAGCAAGATTCCAGAGACGTTCAAAAGTCCAGAAAAGAGCCAAAAACATTGTCAAAACATTCCATGTGACTTCAGTAGTCTGTAGTTTAAACATATGAAGCTTCAAGAACACTTGTGTGCACCAAAAAAAAACAAACTGTAAATACATGAAAGAATACTTTGTCTTCATTTCCATGACTGGTCAGGGTGTGTGTTTACTAGGCACGGGCCATATTCTGATGGTATGATAACCTTAGATAAAAATATCATGGTTTCACGGTATTGTGATTACTGATCTAAAATATATTCTTTTTAAATGACTGGGTAAAAAAACAACTAATATTTTTTCCATTGAACACAATATATTTTATTTTAAGAAGCATGTTTTGGAACAGTAAACATGTCAGGCTAAATATTTACAATAAATTATTGACTTCTGCTGTCTTCAAAAACACAGATTTCTTTAAAAAGAAAATTATAAAATACATTATTATTTTTCTCTTCTTTGGATATAAAGTAAGCCACTGCACTGTTCAGGTCCAGAGCATGCCTTGATGTTTTGGTGCATAAGCAATTTATTTTTCAGATGTTTTCTAACCCATGAGCTGACCAGTAGCTGTTGACCTAAAAAACTAAAATAAAAAACATGTTGTAAAAAACATGTTTAAACAATGTACAGTTGAAGTCAGAATTATTAGCCCCCCTTTGAAGTTTTTTTTCTTTTTAAAATATTTTCCAAATGATGTTTAATGGAGCAAGGACATTTTCACAGTATGTCTAATAATATTTTTTTCTTCTGAAGAAAGTCTTAATTGTTTTATTTTGGCTAGAATAAAAGCAGTTTTTCATTTTTTTTTAAACACCATTTTAAGGACAAAATTATTAGCCCCTTTAAGAATTTTTTTTCAATAGTCTACAGAACAAACCATCATTATACAATAACTTGCCTAATTACCCTAGCCTGCCTAGTTAACCTAATTAACCTAGTTAAGCCTTTCAATGTCACTTTAAGCTGTATAGAAGTGTCTTGAAGAATGTCTAGTCAAATATTATTTACTGTCATCATGACAAAGATAAAATAAATCAGTTATTAGAAATGAGTTATTAAAACTATTATGTTTAGAAATGTTCTGAAAAAAAAATCTTCTCTCCATTAAACAGAAATTGGGGAAAAAAAATAAACAGGGGGGCTAATAATTCTGACTTCAACTGTACATATACTGAAGGAATGGTATAACCAGGGCTTAATTTGTAATTAATAAATCTGATCCGGCACCTCATTTTACCGATCCCCCTTCTCCCCCGTCCGCTGATCTCTTTCCCTTTCTTCCGCGACTCCCCAACCTTCTTCACTGTCGTCCGCGACAGCCCCCGGGTAACATGCCGGATCCGTTACCCCGATCTGTTCCGGGACCTCGTAATTCACAAATTAAGCACTGGGTATAACAGAAACATTTAGCGGTTTTAAAATCCTGACTTTTCCAAACCGCAGTAAGCCTTGAAACAGGTTTTCATCCCATGCCTAGTGTTTACTACAAGTAGTCAATGGCACAACAAAGCACTGCATTGCTATAGTAAGCACACACCCTCATCTGATGTGGTAGAAATAGGCGAACAAAACATATCGATTGTCACATTTCAGCTGAACCACTAAAGTCGCATGGGTTGTTTTTGGATCCTTTTCTGGACTTTAAACATCTCTTGTCTATGGAGGATGAGGGAGCTCTCAGATTTCATCAAAATATCTTTATTTGTGTTCTGAAAATCAACAGTGATTTCTGGGGATTGGAACAACTTGAGGGTGAAAAATGAATAAGATAATTTTTTTCAGTGAACAAACCCTTTAAAATATTCCCAATATCTTGCATGTGACAGGAAAGGCCCAATCAGAGCGCCTGAGCACCTCAGGGCCACAGTGCGGTGGGATTACCAGCCTGACATTTGTAAAGATTATAAAGAGACTGGTTTCTGTGGGTTTGGAGGTTAGTACACAACATAATTCCTGTCTACTTTTGCCACTCATACATTATCACATGGCAACAATAATTTCTTTTTATCCTCAGACAGCTGTAAGTTTTTGCATGATCGCTCAGACTACAAGCATGGCTGGCAGATTGAACGAGAGCTTGAAGAAGGAAGATATGGAGCAAACGGTGAGCCATCGCTAGATACAAGTCTTGGAATTGCTTTCCTTCTTTAGTTGTTTTCTGATGTATTGCTTATTTCACAGATGATGAGAATTACGAAGTGAGCAGTGATGATGAAGATCTTCCCTTCAAGTGTTTCATTTGTAGAGAGTCTTTTAAGAACCCCATTATAACAAAGTGAGTGCTTCATCAAGCCATGGCTGCTTTGAATTGCAAATGCTGTTCTCCAGTCTCACCACAGCACAATTCCACATTATGATGCTTTAGCTTGTGGACATCATATCTGAATCCTCTGATATTGTAACCACATTTTTGACTGCAGGTCTAACATGGTGATTCTCAATTTAAAAGTAATATTTCCTTGTTTTCCAGGTGCCGGCACTATTTCTGTGAATCCTGTGCCCTCCAGCACTACCGCAAGTCTAAGCGCTGCTACGTTTGTAACCAGCAGACCAATGGAGTCTTCAATCCTGCCAAAGGTGATCATGCACCCATCATCTCTGATTTCAATGCAAAATGTGTTCGTGTCAAAAAAGAAAAAAAATTGCGCAAGGGTGCATTCATTTGATCAAAGTGACAGTAAAACATTTGATAGTGTTACAAGTAAAGTTCTTTTGATCTTTGATTTCATTAAAAAATTGTAAAGCACAAAATTAGCATATTACCTTATTTTCTGAAGGATCGTATGACACACTAGGGCTGCACAATATATCATTTTAGCATCGATATCACATTGTGTATGTCTGCAATAGTCACATTGCAGGATATGCAATGTTCAGTTGAGATTATAGTTGATCAGCAGAACAGTTGGGAATACATTAGATGTGTGGAGTTATTGCCAAGATTAACCATAGCTAAGTGAATCTTTATTATTTGCTTGTGTTTTAAAGGCATTTCAAGAGAGTTTATAGCAGAGATGCCAAAATTAGGGCCCGTAGGCCAATGTTGGCCCATGATAACCTTAGATTTGGCCCGCCATCCCATCTGAGAAGAGAGGGAGAATGATGGGGATGGTTTTGAGATTGTCAATTCAAATTTAATGTAACTCTTCAATGCAACCTTTTGCTTATTTTATTGTTAAAAATTATTTATTTATTTATTTATTTATTGCCACATCAGCAACTTATGGCTATTTCATGGCAAGATGAATATACATAAAATATTACATGATAAAAACAAGTTCGTAATTTAATAAAAAGTTACTTAGATAAATATATAAAATATAAATACATAAAATTCATACAAAAATATATTCAAAGTTAAATTAGATTTTTCATTTCAATTTTTGATAAATAATTTAAGATTCTTCCTGGTGGTACCATATTAAAAATGTCCATCAAAGTACTCTCCTTATAAAAATTCTGTCTAATTGCATTCAAACTTTCACATTCCAACAAAACATGTTTGGTAGTAAGAGCAGCCTGGCAGTAATTACATTTAGGTGGGTCTTCATTATTTAGCAAATATAAATGTGTCAACCTAGTATGTCCAATTCGACATCTAGTGTAGACCGTTTGATCGTGTCTGGTCTCAAAATTATAATTTGCTAAATGTCTTTCATTTATTTTTGGGTTAATTTCATGTAATTTATTATTAATGCAGTTGTTCCATTCCCTTTGCCATGCTTCATTCAAGTACAAATTAATTGTGGGTTTTAAGTCCTCCGGAGGAATTAAACATTCTTTCACTTTCAAGGAGATAGCCTGTTTTGCTGCTTCATCTGCCAGTTCATTTCCATGTAGTCCCATATGGCCTGGAACCCAACAGAAGATGATGTTGAACTTCTTATTTCTAGTGTTGTCATTTTCTTTACAATCATGGAAATTATGGGGTGATCACATTTAGAAGTTTCAAGTGCTTGAAGACAGGATTTGGAATCTGTGCAGATTAAGAAGTTACGGTATTGTTAAAAATTAAGTGAAATTAAATGTTACAATTAAATGGTGTAAATTAATCAGATTTTGTTTAAATGTGCATACTTTCACCTGACAAGGCAGAGACTTCAGTGAGCAAATCAAGTCAAGGGTAACGGTCTCTGTGTTATAAATCGGAATGTTTGTTTTTATTGCAATGAGTTATCATTTAAAAAGTTATACTGCATAAGATAATACAATTTAGAGTAATGTTTTCTATTTATTTTGAAATATTATGAAATAAATTAGAAAATTACCCATGGTAACTTTACCTTCAGCCCACAGCTCTCAATGATGTTTGGTTTTTGGCCCTTCATACGGAAAAGTTTGGGCACCCCTAGTTTAAAGCATCCAAGCACCAAAAAATATATTTGTAACTTTGGTGGAGAATAAATTTACTGAAATATTACAAAGACTATACAGTGTTGTTTCACATTTAGCTGAATACTGTTTGACTGTATGGTAAAACCATAAAGCGCTGTTTATTTCACTTTTTTTGTTGCTCTGTTATAATATTTGCTTGCGTTATGTTTATTATTTTGTATATATGATTCACATCCTTACAAAAATCACCCCAATCTGTGTTAATTAATGATTTCTTTCTAAACAGAGCTATTCAAACCATCTGGTGAAATTGTATTCATATTGCAACATATATTGCAGAGAAACAAAATATCGCAATGTCAGATTTTTCCAATATCGTGCAGCCCTATGACACACTGAAGACTGGGGTAATACTGCTGTGAATTTAGCTTAGCAGTCATAAGAATGAACTTTAGTAAACATTCTAGTGTATTATAAAAAAGTATATTAATAATTTTATTATTAAATTACTTCCATTAATTACAATATTTCACAACATTGCTGTATAAATATTAGCGTCTCAAAGATAAATTGTGGGACCCCCTTGAAAATAAAATGGTACATCTCAAGGGGTTAATCCTAATGAATAAATAAATGGAAAACATATGGAAAAGATTTGGTAGTTTGGTCTTAATTGTCAGGAAATTCTTTAAATTCACTCTCCAGTATCATATATAATTCATTACATTTATATAACGTTTTACAGAGCATAATCAGAATCTCCTCAACTATCCCCATATTATGAAATAAATATTTCATATTATATTAACTCAACCATCACCATGATATGAAATAAGAATAATTGATGTTTTATTCCTCAGAGCTGATGGCTAAGATGCTGAAACGGCAGGCAGCAGATGATCAGCCTCCTTCAGAAGAAGACGACTAGCACCACACAGCCTCCCCTTCTCTTTTCTACTTTAAATCGCTCAGATTCAGAGTTGTACATTTTCAAAATCTTTAAAATAAACGTGTCTTTTGTAGACAGGTATGTCAGAAATCTTTTTAAATGTCAGAAATCTTAACAGGATTTAAAAAAAAGAATTGTACATCATTCACTAGAGTCACTTAATATCACACAAAGCATTTATATATATATATATATATATATATATATATATATATATATATATATATATATATATATATATATATATATATATATATATATAACTTTAATGTGTAAAGATGTTTTTAATTGATCATTTTCAAGACAATATTGTGCATTACATTTTTTTAAATTCTCTAAAATTGAAAAGTTTGTCAGCATTTACTCATCCTCAAGTGGTTGCAATTTTTTTTTTTTTTTTTTTTTTTAACACAAAAGACAATATTTTGAAAATATTGTAAATCTGTAACCATTGATTTCTATAGCAGGACAAACAAATACTATGGAAGTTACAGGCATACAACATTGATCAATATATCTTCTTTTGTGTTCAACAGAAAAAAGAAACTCAAGTTGTATTGAATCAAGTAGAGGATGAGTAAATGACGGTGTGTTTTCATTTTTGGATGAACTACCCATTTAAGTGAGTCTCGTTGGATGGCAGCAAAAGTAAAGTTTACTTGTATCAGTTAACACCATAAAGTGCTGACATACTGTAATTATTTTGCTATATTTAGCCTTCATTGTAAGTCTAATGAGTGTATTATTGAGCAGAATCAACATAAAACAAAAGACTTCATTTTTGAAGGAAACGTGGTGGAGAATGTTGGGGTGTCATATTTTTGTGTCAAAATCTTTTTATTATTCAAGGTAATTATACCATATACCGAGGTAAAATAGGGAGGAGGTTTGACAGTATCAAAATTTGGATACTGCTCAAGCTTAATTGTAACATCTGTAATTAGAATCAGAATTATAGTTAACCAGGCAGCATTGAATTTGGCACATTAACATATAATTATTAGCTTTTATGAAAATTAATTGCTTAATTTATTTGGTGAAGACAATACAGTGTTTTTATTTTACTTTTGATTATTAAATTTCTGTACCTTAATACTGTTAGGCTCAAGAAAACCACAAAACAGTGTAAATTTCATGTGTATCTTTGTTTTGTTGTATTTTATTATGCTTCTAATTTAGTATATTTTATGTAGATGTGCTACCCTAACCTTAAAACATCCCAGTAAATCTAAAATGATAAATTCTTTCCCAATACAGCTAATCCAGTCATCTGGTGAAATTGTATTAATATTGTAATATATAATAAAGAAAATCAAATATAAAACCAAATAACATCTGCACTTTTGGGCCTGTTTTGGGCCAGCTTAAAACTAGAGCTTCTCTATCATATCATATTGTACCGTATGTAGAGAAATCACTATTGCAGAAGCTGTTCTTGAAAATAAGTTGTAATGTAACAAACAACACTGGTACAAACATACCATAACAGCCAACAAGGGTTGACTTTTGTGCAGTTGCAACATTTATTCCATTTGACCAAGAGGTAAATATTCTGAAAATACACAGACGGTCCATTGAAGTACTTCCTTTTGTAACACATGCCAAAGACATACATTAATCTCAGCAAAAAATACAACAGAAGTAATATTTTTAAACCAATAATTGTCAAAGAAAGCAGGCCAAACTTTAAATGTTCTCCTCCAGCATATTTCTTTTCATGCAGAGGAAGGAAGAAACTCTCCCACAATCCATCCATTAACTGGACGCTGCTGTGTTTCTGTTGACTCTTACTAAGAGCTCTTTATGCTTCATTGGACAGGTCTGCATGGAGACATGGGAACTGAATTGTAAAACGGTTGCTGTGACCTGGCAGACATTCATAGAGTGTCATTAGTTGAGTTGAAATGGACAGAACACATGTCAGTAGCCTCAAACGTTCGCCATTGTCACATGGCCAGTCTGTAAGAGTAACCGAAATGTTTGAGGGGTGTGCGGTGCATTGCCTCGGGCTTCAGTGCATGCTTCTTGATGCATTAGAAAGGCTGTGGTGGCTGCTGGCTTTTCATTTCTCCTTTTATGTTTTCCTTGTACTTTCAGTGACGTACACAAATCACAAAAGACAATAAGAAAACATTCCGGAGTGTCTTGTAAGCTTCTTTGAAGCTCTTTGCAATGTCAATATCACATTCATACATAATACAGGCCTTCCCTTTTTCTCCCTTTAAAATGAAAAAAGCAAAACAAAAACATTTTCCCAATTTGTCATTAAGATTCTTACGCAACTGAAAAAAAAAAAAAAAAAAAATCACCTTTTCCATCCAATTCATCGACCTCTCCATGCCTCATCCACCCAATGTCAAAAGTCCCAGTCGTCCACATCCAGCTGGCTGAGATCAGACTCCAGACTGGCCAATCCGGTGGGTGAATCCTGATGCTGCATGCTGTCGAGGCTGCTAATTGGAGAAACTGGACGCAAGAGCTCAGGAAGAGCCTCAGATGGTCTCCGCTTGATCTGAAATGGCACATACAGTAGAGCTTAATTAAACATTGATCTCACATTTACTAACATGTAATCTAAACAAGACAGATTATTTCAATTCAGCTTTATATTAACTAAAAACTGAAAAAATATAGTGTTGAAAACGATAGTTGTAAAATTTGTCCATTATGAAAGAAACTCTCAGCTGTGGAAAGCTATAAACCATAGTAAAGGAAGGGTAGTGCCATATATAATATTTCACTGGAAACAAAATGAGGCAGAAGAGTGTTTAATAGATTGTGTCATCGTTTAAAGGCACAGTTGACCCCAGATTGGGTTTCTTTCATCTGTTGAACAGAAATTAAAACATTTTAAAGAATGTTGGAAACGTAACCACAGTGGCGGATTTAGGCATGGGCAATACGGGTGATCGCCCAGGGTGGCCTCTTGCTGGGGGGAGGCACAGGGAGACAGTGCAAAAAAAAAAAAAAAAACGAGGCGCAGTAAAAGCTTTGAGATACGATTTACTTTATGCAAGTGTATTAATTTAAAGTGGCAATCCCAGAATAAAGACGTTATGGGCCATTTACATTTGGCGTCTTTTTTGCACGCTCAATTTTCATGTGCAACCGAAACAACACTGGTGAAAGAAAACTGATGCATGTGCGCCTCTTGAAACGGACGAGACTTTTATACTTGCCGCATTCTCCGTTGTGATGCACCTTAAAATGACGGGGCGGTCAAACAAAACTGACCGTAAAGACAGAAAAATAAACAGAGAAGTAGAAAGTTTCCGGATTTAAAACTTTGATGCATCACTTGCTTTTTTTCATATCTCGGACAGTTTTACCTATTAAAGTTTATTAAACTATTTATGACCAGAGAACATGGGTTGCTCTACAGATATATTTTTTATTATGGCAAGAATAAAAGCAAAAAAAAGGTACACTTACTAAAAAATACAGATGTTTTTTTTTTTTTTTGTAGATTTAGCCCGCTCCACAATTCACACATTACTGTCTGGCTAGTTTCTGTCCCCTTCTTATGCTAAAAAGGCAATAATGGTCCAACATTCCTGACCATTATCACCAATAAAGCCTAGAAAAACAGGGCATCAATATATTATAAACCGATAGGTTCAAATATTCCTTTCCGGTTATCAAAGAAATATTTTGTTACTTAATTATAGTTTTGTGACTATTAAATTGTTTTCAATTCAAAATTGTAATATATACACCAGTGTAAAACCTGTAAATGGTGGAAAAAATATTTCTGTAATTGTGTAGCCAGGTCTCCACTTTTGCCATGGCCTCTTTTGGTTTTAACAAACTTCTCTCAGGTTTTTCCAAACTTCAACAAAAACGTTCCTCCTTTCCGACGGCTGTTGCAATTTCTAGCCAAGAATTATTGATCATCTGGTTATCTCTATTATCATGGATCATAAAAATGTCGGTACAGTCGTACCTGTTTTAGACAAAATCTCTTAAAAGTGTTTCATATTCAACTCAAATCAAATGGGGCGCCGTGCGAACTGTTTGCTCGAGTCTCAAAAAAAAAAATCATGCGCTCCCCCAGCAGAAAGCATATTACGTGCACCCTAAGCGAATCTCCGCAAACACAGCGATGATGTCACATTCACTGCGCACACTCAATCGAACTAGCAGACACGTTGAGTATTACAGGCTTAATGCGCTGCGCTGCTCTGCTCCCGGTGTGTTTACATGTACGCCGATAAAATACGTGCTGCTTATGCGCTGTAAAAACCGAAGTAACTTTTATGCAGAGGTGTCGGCACACAGCGAGTTTTGCAAGTTGACAAAGTTATAATATGATGAGGATTTTATTTTGACTAAGCATGGCTATGAAACATAAAGGAGGGATAATGAGTCAGGGAGGTAAGACTTAAAAACATTAATTCTCAGCCATGAGTAAGGTCAAGATGTAATGAAATATTAGTAACATTTCAATTTGTTTGTGTGCTGTCTGAATTGTTGTTTTTAGACAATTGGGGGGCGGGGGGGTGGGGGGTATAGGGTGGTTCGCCCAGGGTGCCGTTTGAACTAGAATCGCCACTGGGTAAAAATCTCAAGGACCGTAGTTGGGAACCACTGATCTAGAAACTACATACGACAAATCCCATTGTAAGTAAATCTCCCAGCGAGTTTCATTTTCATCTCTTATAGATTCAATTTGGATGTACTGTATAGTTTGACTTTACTCTGTAAATGTTCATTATTTAGCTTAGTTTATATAAAGTTCTTTCATTTCAGTTAAATAAACTGTTTAAGTTCAATTTAACTATAAACAGCTCTGCAAAGACCAATTGTGTCACAGAAGAGAGTAAATCAGGGTATATACAGGAATCAGAGATTGGAATTCAATACCTTTTAAGAGCTTTTTTTAAGACTCTTTGCATACATTTTAAGACCTCATCAGCACTTCAGGTTTCAACCAGTAACACTGCCGACATTTTAACTTGCGGTATATTTACTAAATACTGATTGCAAGAAACTAATTCTAAACTAAAAACTGTATTTATATACTGAATAAAAATGTTAATCCAGCAGCAGCAGGAATTACAGCATTTCCCTGGTTACTGCAGTAAACAAAGCAGCGTGATGTCAAATATAGCAGGATTTGTTTGATTTCATAAACTACACAGCATCCCAATATTAAAAGATTAATTTCAGGCAAGCTATAGCATACTGATACCAAATTTAAAACCTTGTAAAATAGCATTTAAGACTTTTTAATACTTTTTAAGTGCCTTAAATTTCTCTAAATTGATTTATTAATTTTTAATACTTTTTAAGACCCCGCGGACACCCTCTAAATGTGCAAATATGTTTGATATTTGCTAGGAAGAGTGTAAAACTCACCTGTTTAAAGAAGGAATGGCCTATCAGAGAGCTGGCAGAGGGTCTGTGGTAAGACATAACATGAATTTTAACTCACTCATTTTCTCTGAACACTTTTATGATGATGTTTTTTACTCTAAATCATTGCAATACTCTTTTCATGTTCCACAGTTCATATACTATATACAGGTCCTTCTCAAAAAATTAGCATATTGCGATAAAGTTCATTATTTTCTGTAATGTACTGATAAACATTAGACTTTCCTATATTTTAGATTCATTACACACAACTGAAGTAGTTCAAGCCTTTTATTGGTTTTAATATTGATGATTTTGGCATACAGCTCAGGAAAACCCAAAATTCCTATCTCAAAAAATTAGCATATTTCATCCGACCAATAAAAGAAAAGTGTTTTTAATACAAAAAAAAAAAAAAAGTCAACCTTCAAATAATTATGTTCAGTTATGCACTCAATACTTGGTCGGGAATCCTTTTGCAGAAATGACTCCTTCAATGCGGCGTGGCATGGAGGCAATCAGCCTGTAGCACTGCTGAGGTGTTATGGAGGCCAGGATGCTTCGATAGCGGCCTTAAGCTCATCCAGAGTGTTGGGTCTTGCGTCTCTCAACTTTTTCTTCACAATATCCCACAGATTCTCTATGGGGTTCAAGTCAGGAGAGTTGGCAGGCCAATTGAGCACAGTAATACCATGGTCAGTAAACCATTTACCAGTGGTTTTGGCACTGTGAGCAGGTGCCAGGTGGTGCTGAAAAATGAAATCTTCATCTCCATAAAGCTTTTCAGCAGATGAAAGCATGAAGTGCTCCAAAATCTCCTGATAGCTAGCTTCATTGACCCTGCCCTTGATAAAACACAGTGGACTAACACCAGCAGCTGACATGGCACCCCAGACCATCACTGACTGTGGGTACTTGACACTGGACTTCAGGCATTTTGGCATTTCCCTCTCCCCAGTCTTCCTCCAGACTCTGGCACCTTGATTTCCGAATGACATGCAAAATTTGCTTTCATCCGAAAAAAGTACTTTGGACCACTGAGCAACAGTCCAGTGCTGCTTCTCTGTAGCCCAGGTCAGGCGCTTCTGTCGCTGTTTCTGGTTCAAAAGTGGCTTGACTTGGGGAATGCGGCACTTGTAACTCATTTCCTGTACACGCCTGTACACGGTGGCTCTGGATGTTTCTACTCCAGACTCAGTCCACTGCTTCCGCAGGTCCCCCAAGGTCTGGAATCGGTCCTTCTCCACAATCTTCTTCAGGGTCTGGTCACCTCTTCTCGTTGTGCAGCGTTTTCTGCCACACTTTTTCCTTCCCACAGACTTCCCACTGAGGTGCCTTGATACAGCACTCTGGGAACAGCCTATTCGTTCAGAAATTTCTTTCTGTGTCTTACCCTCTTGCTTGAGGGTGTCAATGACGGCCTTCTGGACAGCAGTCAGGTCGGCAGTCTTACCCATGATTGCGGTTTTGAGTAGTGAACCAGGCTGGGAGTTTTTAAAAGCCTCAGGAATCTTTTGCAGGTGTTTAGAGTTAATTAGTTGATTCAGATGATTAGGTTAATAGCTCGTTTAGGGAACCTTTTTATGATATGCTAATTTTTTGAGATGGGAATTTTGGATTTTCATGAGCTGTATGCTAAAATCAAAAATCATCAATAGTAAAACAATAAAAGGCTTGAACTACTTCAGTAGAAACTTTATCACAATATGCACATTTTTTGAGAAGGACCTGTATATAGTAATTTTAATCATACTGTACATTTATAATTTTAAAATATTCCTTTAAAAATAAACAAATATAAACATGAAGCAGCATTATTTGACCTTTTCTCAGGATCTCTCT
This sequence comes from Danio kyathit, assembly GCA_903798195.1. Lineage (NCBI taxonomy): Eukaryota > Metazoa > Chordata > Actinopteri > Cypriniformes > Danionidae > Danio > Danio kyathit. Next base: position 41,369,287 of record LR812521.1, on the reverse strand, counting down.
GTAGACACAGTTCCACAAAGGCATGAAAGTGAGAACTGAATGTCCGGCTGTACGGGTTTCCCCCAGAAGAGGACGAGGGCTCTCCATTTGTGTGTCGAGCTCCACCAGCACCGGGGCCCTCACAGATCCCAGAGTCGGCCCCTGAGCGAGACGGCTTCATGCTCAGCTCTTCAGGTGGGATGGTGGTGGTGTCCAGCAGGCAAGGGACTGTACCGTTCAGCTTCTCTAATAACATCTGACACAGACAGTTTATAAAGTCGCATATAAGATAAAAAAAATGCAAAAGAAAAAAAAAGAGAAATAAACAGCAAGTGTTTGCCTTACCTGTGTAGCAGGCATGTCTTTAAAGGGCACGTGTCCATTAGCTAACTCACACGCAGTGATGCCCAAACTGTAAATGTCTGAGCGGAAGTCATATCCCTGAAGATTCTGTCATACGCAAAAAATAAGCACAGATACCATTATTAGATATTCATTTCTTCTGTATTTCTTCTGTATGAAAGGTATAAAATGCTGTTTCATTTAATTAGACTGCACTGGCATAAAGATTACAATTAAAATACAGAAATATTGAGAAATCTGAATAATTATAATTTTAAATAATTAAATTTAAATTTGCGAAGGCAATTATGCATTTCAGCAGTCACATAATCACTCTCACACAGAAATATTTCTTATAATCAGTTTTGAAAATGGCTGTGCTGATTATATATTTTTGTGAAAACCATGATATTTTAAATTATGACAGTATTTATTTATTTTTCCTGCAATTATTATGCAAATATCAACTCACCTGCTGCAGAACCTCAGGGCTGAGCCACGGTAGTACTTTAACACTGTACTGGGGGAAATCATGTACAACACGAGCTCTCTGACCGTGACGGATCAAGCTGAAGATACTCCTAAGACCAGAGAGAAACATCTGTCCATCTGCTGAAATCAGGATGTGGCTTGCCTTCACACTCCTATAGACAGACAAAAAAAAAAAAATTCACATTGAACCTGTATCTTGATTTTCATTTATTTATTTCAAACAGAATATCATACACTTAAAACAATATACATTTCATCATAATCAACAAAACTATTACTTATCCATATATACTTAAAATAACAAATGAATTTAGACAGTTTGAGCGGGATAAAGCACAAGCTTATTTTTTCTTCACCCATCCCTTCAACTTATTTCTTCTTTTTACATGAAACTTATTTCATCCTTTTTTACATCTTTTACCATTCAATTTACCATTTGTACATTTCCTTATATACATTATACCTTGTATACCTGTATATAAAGACACAAGACTGACAGTTTGGTGGGTTGGTTGACATGTTAACTCATTTGACTAATGATAATATCTTCTCAATTGTTCCTCACCGGTGAACGTAGCCCATTTGATGAATGTATTCCAGAGCTCTCAGCACACCCAGCAGAATGTATGCAATCGTCTGCTCATTTAAACCATCAGTAAAGTGTGTAATGATCAAATCTCGTGCTGATCCTGAAGGAGAAAACAAACGCAAAGGGAACAGTGAAGACAAAAAAGTAGTTTATAAGCTCTTCGGACTTCTAGTCTAGTTGATGTAAAGAGTCTGTGCTCACCGTAGGCCATGAAGGGTGTGATGACCCACAGTTCATTCTCAGCGATGAAGACGCTCTTGTATGGGAGGATACAGGGGTGGTGGAACAGCTTAGACACATGGAGCTCTCCCTTTGGAATAAACAAACATAAATGCAATGGTTAATCGACTAAAACACTATACTCAATTAAATTCAACTTCAGCTCTGAAATCAGGACTTTACTAGAACTTCAATGTTCAGCTGCTATATAAGTAAATATGAATTGAATTATTGCAAAACAATTTTCAAAACAAACGTTGTTCACTAAAACAAATGAAAACAGTTTTACATATTAAAGCTGGTTTATACTTCTGCGTCGAGTGATCGGCATGACCCACGACGCATGCCTTGCGCGTAGTCATGCATTTTTACTTCTGTGTGCAGTTCATGTTGCTCGGCAATAGCACCTCCGAAATGCTAACTGGCAGTAGATTTAAATGTTCCTCTGTGTCGAGTTTCTTTGCTGGTGTTTTGTTTTTTCTGAAGGCTACCTTAATGTACAAGTAGCTAAAACTCAATCCTTCAGAGTTGGGAACCGGAGGACGTGCAACAACTTTAATCATAAAGTAAACACAAAACAAAACTTTCCATCTGGAGCTCCTTTACGGGACTCGACACTTATAAACACTCGTTTCATCAGGCTCACAGCTCTCAGCACCACCCAAACTAGTCACCGCTACCAAGCCGACCAATCACGGAGCTTGCGCTACACGATGTTGTGACGTGTAGTTACATTTTTTTGAGAGGTGCACGTCAGCCACGTTGAGGGGTATGAGATGACGCAAAGGCAGCTCCGGAACATACGCATGCACTTGACACAGAAGTATAAATCAGCCTTTAGACAAAAAACGTCTGATTAATGATAAACACAAAATTGCAAAACTTTAAATGGAATTGAAAAGTTGCATTGGCATTGACACTGAAATTTTTTTTTTACAAAAAAGTACTGTAGTACTAAAGTAATACAAATGAAAAACAAACAAACACAAAATTACTAAAATTAAACTGCAAAATTAAACCTGAAAATTTAAAGGGTCACGAAACCCCCTGTCTCAGCAGGGTGTTTTCACACCTCTAGTTTGAAAAAAGTCAGGAAAGTGGGCATGTCCAGCTTTGTTTAGGTGGGAGTGTTGGGGAAGGAAAAGAGGGAAGGTTTTGCATAAAAATGGGAGTTTCCGTTCGGGCACGCGCTGATTTTCACAGAGGCAAAACAAACACAGACGCTGAGGAGAAAGACAGTGACTATGTTTACATGGACAACAGTAATCGAATTATTTGCCAAATTATTAATTCTTCGACTTTAACTGCAGTTTGGCACTTTCTACGGTGGCCGGGAAGTGCAAAACAACATTGCAATGTGTGAAATACTTTTACCAAGCTCGAGACAAATTTACATTTTAAGGTAAAAATGTTTTTCAAAATGTAAATTTGTCTTGAGCTTCATAAAAGTGTTTCACACTTTGTAATGTTGTTTTGCACTTCCCAGCCACCGTAACTTTCACTTTCATTCAAGAACACTTCATGCATGCCCCCGTGACAAACGAGATATTGTGTGCGAAGAACTGCTGGAAGAGTGTAATTTTAATGGAATGTTTGATAGCGCACGGCGAATGGGAGAAAAAACCTCCGCATTTCTCAGTAACTTAGACGCATTTGGTAGGTAACGTAGTGTCAGAAAGCCATACGTGTATAGACTATCCTGTCACAAAATGCAGCGAAAATCCTACACGACGGTAATGGTTTGATTAAGGTGTACATATTTACATTTGGAGAGCAGTATTTACAGTGGATCTTTCAGTCTATAATATTGTACTATAATATTGCAGTGATATTAACATACTGTAAACTTAGTAACTAAATCATTTTGACTAAGCTATGACTTTAAAAGCTGAAAAAGTGCTGCTGACGATACAAACTAACTTTGCCATCTGAATAAGGCCGTACTCACACTATGTACAGTTGCCTTGAATCAGGCCAAAGCACGCTTGTCCCCCCTCCCCTCCCCTCTCCCCCGACGGCCCGCACTCACATTACATTCCGTCATCGATGACACGCTGCTCAGTAAGCGCTCTCGATCAGCACAGTGGAGATTTCTTTAGTTATATCGTTTAAGTCGTTTGATACGCGGTGACACGCAGTCTAATATTTCGCCGAACAGATCAGCCACTTTGGACACTCATAAACAATCATAAAGTCCTCATGCTGCAGGAATTAGGAGGTTTGCTGAATGAGCAGCTGACGTGCAGTGAGGGGTTTGCATCTTTAATAATCTACGACAGTTTGCGTTCATTGAACAGTACGAATGATTAATTAATCCATATGAAACAGTCCCTTAAAAGTCACGTCTCGCTTTTAGTTTCGGGCTCAAGCACGCTTGCACTCACACTGTAAGCGTACCGCGCCTGAGCCCAAGTGAACCGCGCTCTGGCCCACCTCTTCCAACCGGGCCAGGGCCACCCAAGTGTACCGTGCCTGAGCCCGATTCAGAGCACTCACACTTCTTAAACGATCCGGGAAATGGGCCTGGGCACGGTTTGGATAGCATAGTGTGAGTAAGCCCTTAACAAACAAAGAACACTGATCACACGGACTTACCAAATCTGTAGAGACAGGGCAATCAACACCAACTGGAGCCATGTCTTTATTAAAAGGAGACGAACGGCAAATCCGGATTTCACAATTTACAGATTCGAAAAGCTCTCGGGTAAAAATTTTTCCTAACAAGCATATTTCTGTCGCGTGCATTGTAATTCACATGTGAGTCCAGCTGCGCTCTCAAAGCGGGGAAATAAAAACAAAACCTTTGATGCACAGACGACCCATGTCTCCAAATTATTGTTCTTCCACTTGTTTTGGCAACACAACGTGGCGTCTCTCTGCCGTCTGAACACTGTAACATGTAAAAACAGTCTTCGAAGCTATCATGCATATTAATGAAGTTGCACCTCATTCACAATAGAGCGCGCTGATTGGTTTGAACCAAGTCTTTGTCATGAACTAATGCTGCACACTCAGAGACGTCACAATGCACTCGCAGGTACAGACATCCAGTCTCCACGCTGGATTACACGCAAGTATCTAATCGCCGTGACGCAGCTTCAAAAATTAGTTTCAAACCGGAAGAACGAATTTGCTCAAAATAACGCAAAAACAACAAATTTTTTACTTTTTAGTGCAATATATGTGTCCTAATAGTGTTTATGGCAGCGTGGGAGACATATATGACTGTCAACAGCTCAAAAAATGTGTTTTGGTGTTTCGCGACCCTTTAAACATTAAAAAAATAAATAAATAAATACTGTAATTGTATCTGTACAGCACATTTTATACATAAGTTGCAACTAATAGTGCTTCACAAGCATAAAACAAATATTAGAAACAACATGAACACAAAGTAATCAAAGCTTTGAATGATTCAAAAAGTTTAAGTAAATACAGAGTCCAGCACTAGAAGAACGGCACATTTAAATAGGAATATAATTTGACAAACAAATCAGAAAAGCAAAAAGGTGCAATGCTTATATAGAAAAAGATATTATGCTTTATAAACTAATATAAAAAAAGAATCTTAAATAATTTTTACGAATGTATTTCTATTAAAACTAGTTCAATAAACCCTAGTTCTAGTTTCTTCAAATTCATTAGTTCTCTAGTTGCTGCATTTTGTATCAATTCCAGTTTAACAGTTTATTATAGTATATAAAACATACAACAATATTAGTTATGTTTCTACTGAACATATTTTGATGAATGTTAGAAACTGGTTGACTCTGAGATCCATAGTGAAAAAAAAATTAAACACTATTGAAGTCAGCTATTTGTTTCAACATTCTTCAAAATATCTTCTTTTGTGTTCAACAGAAAAAAAAAAACAGGTTTGAAACAAGTGGAGGGTAAATAAATAATACTAATAATATGAAGTGAAAGAAAAAAAAAAAAGACTTAAAATGTCACCTCTACTCACCTGTAAGTAACTGACCATGTCGTTGGCACATGAATCGAGGTCAATGCGTCGAATGGCCACATGCTCTCCTGTGGGTTTGTACACGGCAAGATTGACTGTCATCAAGTCCTCCAGACCTCTACCTACACAAGCAGAGACAAACACACACATTCACTACCAGCTGTAGGAATCAGAGCAGATGTGTTGTGCAGCCTGAACCTCACCTATGGCATTGTGCAGCTCATAGGCACTGCTGTCTGGAAGAAAGCTTCCCATTGTGTCCCTGTGAGGGAGAGGGTTTAGAGACTCCCGACTGTCCTCATGGGCCTGAGCCAATGGAAAAAAAAAGAGAGTCATTGGTCAAATACAGCAAGAGCAACACAAATGACTAAATAATACACCTGCGAGCAGACCTCTGCTGTGTCTCCATCCACTTCCTGATGTAAAACAGTGCATTGTGAACTTGGGCATTAAAATGGACATTAATTCATTATATGTTGAAACAGTGTAAGTGGCGAGTGGATTGAGACACAGCATACTGGAATTATGTTGTGATTTTAATAGAGGTGCAATTGTGAAAATGGTTTGTGGATATTCATAGTCATACAGTGACCCAACAAAGTATTATTTCAATGGATAATACAATGTGTGAATGTCATTACATAAGACGGTCAAATATCAAATTAAATCACTCAATCAAAGAAGCATTTTATGAAAACAAGCTTGTCAGTTTTTAAAAGTATCAAATAATGCAATGCAGAGAGTTGGAAAGAATCGCAAAATCGAACATAAAAAAATTGTATTAGTTGTGTAACATGAAATGTTGTTAAGTTTGGGATGAACAAACCTAGTAACATCTAAATAAATAAATCTAGTTTACTGTGCATCTAGTAAAATCGCAGTGTTCGTGGAGTAACTGCTACCTTCTACCATTCTTCTCTTTAATGTAAGAAAAGCTATATACACACAGAAACTCAAGAATGACAACTAGCAAAAATAAATGTTTGGTTTAACTTGGAAAAATAATTGTGACAGAACCTAATTTTCACTTTGATAATACAACACGTTTTAAAAGGGTTAGTTCACCTAAAATTTTAATTATTATTTATTTTTAATTGATATTATTTACTTTATTTACTACTTACCCTCATGTCATTCCATCTTTGTTCATCTTCCACAAATTTACAATCACTTCCACTAATCCACAAAATAAAATATTTTAGATGAAATCTGAGAGGTCTCTCTTCCTCCGTACACAGAAACTATCAAGAGATGTTTAAAATCCAGAAAAAGAACCCAAAACAGTCAAAACATTCAATGCGACTTTAGTTCTTCAACTGCAATCATACGATGTTCAAAAAATACTTTTCAATTTAATTAAAAATAAAAGTAAATGCACACCCTGACAACCTGAAGCAAGAGAAAACAGTTTTAATAACTCATTTCTAATAACTGATTTATTTTATCTTTGCCATGATGACAGTAAATAATTTTTTACTAGATATTTTTCAAGACATTTCTATACTGCTTAAAGTGACATTTAAAGGCTTAACTAGGTTAATTAGGTTAACTGGGCAGGTTAGGGTAATTAGGCAAGTTATTGTATAATGATGGTTTGTTCTGTAGACTATTGACAAAATATACAGCTTGAAGGGGCTAATAATTTTGTCCTTAAAATGGTTTAAAAAAAATTAAAAACTGCTTTTATTCTAGCCAAAATAAAACAAATAAGACTTTCTCCAGAAGAAAAAAATATTATCAGACATACTGTGAAAATTTCCTTGCTCTGTTAATCATCATTTGGGAAATATTTAAAAAAGAAAAAAAAATTCAAAGGAGGGCTAATAATTCTGACTTCAACTATATACAGTTGAAGTCAGAATTATTAGCCCCCCTTTGATTTTTTTATATTTCCCAAATGATGATTAACAGAGCAAGGAAATTCAGCTTAATCACATTAAAATCAGATTATTAGTGTAAATCTACTCATTGTTTCTGGTTCCTTTTCTGGACTTTAAACCTCTCTTGATGGTTGTGGTCTATGAAAGATGAAAGCACTCTGGGGGTCACACACCAGAAGCGCCACTCAGCGACGCACCGCGTCACGCCACGCATCGCCATGCATTTAAGAATTCTAAACATGGGTACACACACCGACGGCGCAAGTTGGCGGCTGTCCACAGTGCCCAGCCACGACTCAGGACACTGTTCATATTTCTGCCGCGCCATAGAGCGTCATCTGAATGGTTCCATTTTAAATAGCATGCGAATGTGCGCGTCTGGTGTGCGGTACTTTCAACTGTCATGTTTGCGTCGTGTTGCGGCGAAGAGCAGCGCATCCCGTGTGTGACGCCCTTCAGAGTTAATCTAAAATATCTTAATTTGTGTTCTGCAGATGAACAAAGGTCTCAGGAGTTTGGAACAGCATGAGTATGAGAAAAGAGAAGAAAACTGTATCTATATAAATTTAAACCTATGAAATAATGCTGATAGTTTGGTTTTGCTATCACGGCAATAACATTTTAACATGTAATCAAATGTCACAATATTGTGACAATATTCATCAAATAAATTCAGCCAAGGTGACCTTTAAATAAGCTCTAGATAAAGGTCTGGCATTCATTTTGACATTTTCCTTACTTTAATACAATAACGTTTCATATGTGACTTAACTGTAAATACTTTTTTGACTCACTGTACATTCACACATTCTGCAAGTGTTCTGTGGATAATACTGAACACCTGATTTCTTTTTGAATATGATCCATCATTAACCGTTCATGTGTCTGACAAGATCAAAGATTTCAGTGCATCACTATGCAAGCAGTGTGTTTGGGTAGCAAACATTTTAAGTGCACGTTAGCTTTCCATCCAATGCATCATAGTATTTTGGCATTTCAACCAAACATACTATGACCACCGATGTGAGTTTCAGTGAATTAGGAAACATTTCAAGATCACACACCCATACAATCACAGACACTGAAGCCACTGTTGAGATAACAGCACAAACCAACCTGGTTTTGAAGAAGGGAAGGGTTTTTATTGCGCATACACTGAAAAATCCCAGCCATTGCAAAGCCCTTTATAGAATCAAACCAATCAAGTTCTGAGAGACGACAAATTATGGCTAATTAAACATTCAGTCCAACTGTTCGGAGACCAAGAGTATGAATGGCTTCATAAAAGCATGTCAGAAGCTTCATTGGGTTATAGATATGCATGATCCCATCAATGCCTGTTTTTACTTTCTTAAGAGTTTCCCTCAGTTTTGCCATGGAACTCAGAGACAGAAATATTAACATCAAAGAGAATCTGTTAATGGCGATCATGCAGGTCTACGACAACTCATAAAATATTTCATAAAATAAATTAATTTTATGCCCTTTGTAGTGTTTGCAGGATGACTTCAGTTAACAGTGAAGCAAGCCCAGGATGACTCCATGTTTTGCATTAACACAATCAAAATCATCTCACTTCACATGATTAGGCGACCATTGACATCATCTCCATTGTTCCTGGTGTTGGGTTGGTCTTTGAAACAACTCTTTTGAGTGAATTCCAAGCCTTAAATTCAATCGATGAAGGTTAAAGCAGAATATTAAGGCATAGCGATTCACTCTGCAGGCTATGAATTAATCTATAATGTGAGAATGGTACAGTACATAAATCACTGACTAATCCTATAGGTCACGTGAAGTTCTTTGATGTGCATTTTTATTAGATGTCTGATGTAATATCAACTGAAACACAAAGAGAGGGTGGGACACAGTGTAGCCCCTCCCCTTTTTAATAAAACAGCCAATAGACGAATTACCAACCTACGTCACACATGATGTCACACGGGTTCCTGGTTGCAAAAAGAGACCGGTTGCAATAGCAAACATGTCGTGTTGTGCGGTAGGATGCCAAATTTCGTCTTATCCAATATCCATTGGGTGCTATCGCAGATGGACCAGTCAGACGAACGTTAATTTTGCTGAATCACTGTGCTTATCACGGGGTGACAAGCTGTTATAATACGCTAAAGCATTATGTAAATAATATATATCAGTGTTTCCTCTAGGATTTTTTCCAGCTGTGGTGGCAGGACGGGTAGACACAGATCTACCAACTACCTATGGCGATAATGGCGTTATTTCAATGACAAATGTCATGAGCCCAGTATTACAAGTCGAGATCGCATTCGTTTAATACGAGCATGCGTATCTCTTTGCTTGCGCGCCAATTTCCTCTGTTTGTGCACAAAACTTTTTTGCACACCCTCAAATACAGTATACTCTGCTCAAGTGCAGATTTTCTTGTGCGCGCTCTAATAAACGCTGCTGAAGTGCAATTTAATGCGTTTATGTAACAAGTATGTCCCCAACATTTATTAGATCTGCTAGGAACATTCATAATTGCATCCAATAGACCTAGAGAGCAGCATTAATGCGTCCTGAAGTAAAGTGAAACGGCTATAAACTCCAGCAAGACAGAGTCATTGTGTGCAGAGCCATAGGCTATAGAGTATAATTATGGAAAATGTGTTCATCTTAACTGAAAACTACGTCGTGTTTGCTGGCCTCAAGCATCACGCACCTGTCAGTCAGTCTGTCAGTCAGTCAGCATGTCACTTTAAAGGGTTAAACAAATAACGCACAGCACAACGATTACGAAAAAGTTTACGCTGTTATAATTCACTTATCTTTTAATACGTTTTGGTGCGATTATAACCCGCTATTAAAAAAAAAAACGACTGAATGTTTTTGAATGAGAAGCTGTTATGTAGCCGTGGCGGGATGAATTTTGATGTGGCGCCCCACCATGGAAGAATGAATGTAGCGGAAACCATGTATATAATATGTAATGTATACAACAAACTCTGTACTGCATTGGATGTCGTTCCCTCGCTGTAAATGCTAGAGCTCCCGGGTTTTTTTCTGCAACCTCGCTACGCGCGCATCCTGAACGTTTACAAACATGGTAATCCGTCTATAGCATTTTGCTTTATCTTCACTCTGCCCATGAGAGTGGTTGAGCTCAAGAGCATCAAATGTGAAGCTCTTTTAGGGGGCGGGACATTTTAGATACTAGAGAGCATTTGATTGGTCACTCATGATTTGATGATAAACTGAAGTATGAAGTGATGTGAAAAAATTTTGATCCATTAATACGGAAGTGACAAACTACAAGCCTTATGTGTTTATATTAGTTTTATATCTTCTAAACGTGAATTTTGTCACCGTTTTGGAGCACACTAGCATATAGATATTCTAAAAACTAACAATACTGATACTAACATCTAAAACAATTATTTTATTTTCATGGGACCTTTAATTATATTCACCGTTATAGCTGATAATAAGATGTTTTCTTCAAGGAAAGAGTCTATCTCTGGCCATAATGGCTAATCATCAAGTAAAAATGCCATTCATTAACACCACTGAATGCTTATGTCCTCCTTCCTTAAAGGGACAGCTTGCCCAAAAGTGAAACAGTGTCGCCGATATACTCATTGTGATTATTTGCTCTTTGCTTAAAGCTAAAAAAAGACCAAATGGCATACTGTTAGTGAACTTTGTAATGCTGAATGCACTACTGAAAGTCCATAGCTCATATGAACTGTACTGGTTCTTTAAAATGAGTGTTATGCTGTTTAATTAAACAATTAAAGCCCAAGCTTTCCTTCTCTTTGGTTCATCAAGCATTTCATCCATCAGCAAACTTGACCCAAGTCAACTCAAAACCTGAGTTTTAGGGGAACTCATTTTTCTTTCATAAGTCTGAGCGGGTGTGAAGGTATGAGTGCCAAAGCAGCACCATGAGTGCATGCATGCAAACACTGGAGCACAGGGGATGTATTCATCTCTGCACTCACACACATACATCATTAAACTTACATTTGCACACTTTATACAATCTCACATGCTCACACACGCACACTATCGCACACCAACAGGCGAATGGAAAAGCTGAAAGTATTCCACACTTACTTTCCTTAGTGGGCTTGCCTGAGTTTGCTCTGGTGTAGAGAAACCGTGTAAATGACGCAAAAGACACACATACAAACAAATAATCTACCTTTAAAGTGGTTCTCACAAATTTAGGAATAACCGGGACATCTGTAAATTTCAAAAACCTTCTCTTAGCTTCTACAGCCTTCATGCAATTTAAGTACATATTTAAAAACAATCGATGCCCATTTATTAAATAGATTAACATCATGCCAGAAAGACTCTACCATAAAAGTAAGAAACAGCATCGATCAAAAATGTCTTTATTTTAAAATATAATATGCAACATATATTATTTATACCATAGCGCACTGCATATGCTAAATAAATATAATAGATCAAATAATTTATGCAAGCAGCAATTTTGGTTATATTAAGAAATCAATAGGGTATATGCACAACTAGTGTTTCTTCTCATACCGATAAACTTCCGGTGAACAGTTAATGTGACTTTATTCAATTTCATACGGTTGCTTTTACAGCATCTATGTTTTAATGTTATTAAAATACAATCAGTTAAATAGACTTCAGCGTTCATTTAGTTGTTCAAGCGTAAAACAAGATGAAAACCCGTTTACATGCATGCGCCCGTAATGCAGTGCTTCTCGTACAATCTGAGACCCACTCTATATCATATATCAACCAAGCAGTGAAGATCGTTGATCGCACCAATTTTGTAACTGCATACAGTTAACCGGAAGCGTTTGACCCAGGTTACTGAAAAGTCCTTCTGCATATACCCTAATCAACAACATAAATGAGCCACAGCTAGTGGTGTAATGGATCACAAATCTCACTGTTCAGATCACATGTTTTTTAGTCACGGATCAGACCATTTTTTTCGGATCAACCAAAAAGGGAAGGAGACAAAAAAAATAAATAAATAATGAATTTTAATATATTCTGTACTGTGATAAATTCACTGTTACTACTACTACTGTTGCTGATAACACTAAATGTATAAATCTAACATTATAATTTGAACAACCCATATTTATTTTTATTCTCATTTTCAATAAATGATAAAATGATCATAAAATAAAACTTCATATTTCATTTCTAGCTGATCATTGTTGAAGAATTATCCTTATTATTATAATAATAAAAATAATGTATTTACTGCCTACAACTTTCATTTTTGAGCGTCATTAAAGTCATATGATGGTGATTTTAATCTTTACAATAAACATCAGTGCTTTAATCTAAACTATAAACTGCACTCTTAGTACTTCTGTGTTATTGGACTGTTTGTAACTTCATAACTAACTCAAAAGTCTAAAGACTGAATAGGGCTGTGAGATTTGGGAAAAATATCTAATTGCGATTCTTTTTGACAGATATTGCAATTTCAATTTGATTTGCGATTTAATTTTGTAGTCAAGCTTCAGCTCAATAATCTGTATCATAGCTTCTTACTGCTAAAATGCAGTGAGTGTTAGTTAAAAAAGGAACTGAAAAGATATTAACTTACTTAAACATTTATTCAAATTTGTTTTTAAATATTCAGAAATTAAACACATATTTTTCTCTAGAGCAAACAGTAAACACAAATAAAATGACCTTACCTTTCTGTAAACAAGTTTAACTCAAATTAGAGAGATAAAAACAAAAAAATTATAATTATAAAAATACAGAACACTTAGCAAATTAACATGGCTGAAACAACTCTGAAATTGTACTTTGCAATTGCTTGCTACTAGATTGATTGCTACTAGCATTACTTTCAGTTGACTTTTTAGCAAGACACACCTGTGATGCTTTTTTAGGTGCTGGATGTTGTATTTCCTCATGCTGTGGTAACAATTCTACGACAGCTCTTACAAATTACCTGTTTTTGTTCAGTGTCTGTGACTTTGAAACTAAAATACTCCCATATTACCGATGTCCTCTTTTTCTTTGATATGAATTTGTCTATTAATGCTTCTGAAGCATCATCATCCGACTCGTCCACGGTTCCTTGTTTGTTTTTTGTTTTTTATTGTGGGCGTTCCACATAATTTGATTGCGCAATTCTGATTGGGCAGAATGAAAGTGTGCTCACTCAATTGGCTAGTAAGACTATCACACACAGACAGCAGTCACGTATTTGCTCTGGACGGGGTAAATTAAATAATATATATTTCATATCGCAGCCTCTTGCGATTAGCTAATCGCAACGTTTGAAATTGCGATTACGATTCAATTTCGATTAATCGCACAGCCCTAAGTCTAAATCCCTTTCTTGATTTTTACGTTTTCAGATTTGAATTCAGCGATTCGAAGGATTAATAAACATATGCAAATCACCATCATTTATAATTTATGTTGCGTGGGTGTTGAGATCCTGATCTTTTAATGATTAATCGTGCAGCTTACACTGAATGCATTAATGCAGGCTAAACAAGTAGTGACAGAAAACACCTTTAATGAAACCCATCACATCCCAGCACAACTTCTTCCCATCCGTCATCATTATATTTTACAGGTAAGCCTAAATGCTTTCATATATGTGATTTGAATGATGCAAGAGGTGATCTCTCTGTGATCGTTACCAATTAAGCATTACTCTACAAGTAAAAAATATATATTAATCCGCGGGTCTCGTGTGTTCCGAACCGTGGGTTGTGATCCGTACGAATCACGGATCAATCGTGATCCGTTACACCCCTAGCCAAAACCATTAAAACAATGAAAAAAAGTTTATAACTAAACAATCTTTGTTATGCATTACCACATAAAACATAACAGCCAAAAGCAAACAGAAATGTATGTCTTTACAGCGGACATGAAGAAGCAATTGTGGACCACAGCAAAATGAGTGAAAGCAGAAGGAAAAAAAATTCCGAACTATGAAAAGATTCACTACATATTAGGATGGAAACCCAAAGGCACAGAATCCCGAAGACTTATGCAAATTTTGATCTCTAAAGTAGTCTATAAGCAAATGTCCACATCCTACCAATGCATGTACTATTCCTGTAATATATAGAACTCATATGGTATTAGACATCCTAGATCAGTCCATTTACTGTTGTTGCAGTGACTCAGCTGTCAGTTGCACCACAGAAGCGATCCATCAACACCTAGCAATTACACTACATTACAGCCAGCTCCACGGACAGACACATCACCACAGGAAGGAGATTAAAAAGCTCACAGACACAAGGACACACGCAATCTGCTGTTACCATCATCATTAGTCACCATGATGCGAATGCTGCATTTTATTGCATAGCAGTGCACACCACACTGTATTTCCAACACATTTACAAAAAAAACGTGATATTAAATTTACAACATCTAGATTAAAGTGCACACAAAACAAACAGCAAGCGGAATAGCTTCATAGCTGCTTTTGCAAAGGTACCAGTCGGTTGTGATCATGGTTAATCTCTGCATATGTAGAGCTTCTCTATTGCTGTGGGTCTGCATAGCTGACTATGAGGGGGATTTGAGTGCAAAACTGTGTATTACTCTGGGCCAATTGTTCTTTTTAAGGTTGCAGAGATATTTTGAAATATGACTATATTATTGGCTACGTTAACACAGCAGCAGAATCCGCTTGTTAAGTCGTGACGTATGGAATACTGTTTCCGGGTCCAAAACACTATACTCATTGCGTCCACTTTTCAGTCACATCACACATTAAAGTGAATTTTATAAAAAAATTATGGTGTACACAACAGTCTCTAGACTTTCTGCATCGCAGACACAAATATTTTAACAATTTATTCAAATTAATCAATTTCTGGCCATCGGATATTAAGCATGAGGATATATATATATATATATATATATATATATATATATATATATATATATATATATATATATATATATATATATATATATATATATATATATATATATATATATATATATATTGTAAAAATCTATCTATTAAATTAATCAATCTATTAAAAAAACTTTGGCTAGAATTATGCATTATAGGCTTAAATTACAGAAATGTGCCAAGAAATGCACCCCTGCCGTAAATTGTACCCCCTCTGAAATGCATATTTTAACTTAAATTGATTCATTAATTTAAAAAAACAATTAAGAAAAATTGAGTGAGTTCCATGAATTGAACCTTTGTTCTTGCTTGATCCATCAAAATAACAATCATATTAGCCTACGTTTTAATCAAGCAATCGTGATTTTCGAAAGTATTACATTGCTTTATAACCGTTTATTATCAGTGTGCGAATTATACATTGACGATCAGGGGTGGGGATATTAAAGTAATACATGCTTCAGTGACTCAAGTTTATGTATTTATTTAAATTATATCTTATTTATTAATAAAATGTATTTACATTTTCAGTGTTTTGTGGGATAGGCTATTTAGTGTATTCTAACTTGATTAGCTATTTTGGCTTACTTTGGGGAAACTATGGTGACGCAGTGGCGCAGTAGATAGTGCTGTCGCCTCACAGCAAGAAGGTCGCTGGTTCGAGCCTTGGCTGGGTCAGTTGGCGTTTCTGTGTGAAGTTTGCATGTTCTCCCTGCGTTCGGGTGGGTTTCCTCCGGGTGCTCCGGTTTCCCCCACAGTCCAAAGACAAGCGGTACAGGTGAATTGGGTAGGCTAAATTGTCCGTAGTGTATGAGTGTGAATGAGTGTGTGTGTGTGGATGTTTCCCAGAGATGGGAAGGGCATCCGCTGCATAAAAACCTGCTGGATAAGTTGGCGGTTCATTCCGCTGTGGCGACCCCAGATTAATAAAGGGAATAAGCCGAAAAGAAAATGAATGAATGAATGGGGGAAACTATGTATCTAATTTGACTTTATTTTTAGGCTATATGTAAAAACAAACACCTATTTTATGAGAAATCAGTCTTGTGAACTCTTACGTTGTCAATCGTTGCTCTAAATCTGCCGGTTTCAAACTGTTGAATGACTTTTTTCTTGTATAGATGGATTGGCACAATTGTGCATTTACAATGGTATGAACCGCTATAGGGGTGGTTAAATGGATATTTTAATTACAAAACAAAAACCTTTTCCCCTTTAAACAAGCTATATTTTATTTTAAGAAACATTTTAAATACTTTGGAACAGTAAACATGTCAGGGTAAATAATTCAAATAAATTACTGACTTCTGCTATCCTCATTAGTTTCAAAAACACAGATTTCATTACAATTTAAAATGGCACCTTTGGTTATCTTTTCTGATGGAGATACTGTGGTCTTACATAAAACTTACATATACCGTAGGAACAGTATAACAGAAAATGTTGGCGGTTTTAAAACCCTGACTTTTCCAAACCGCGTTATACCTTAAAAACTGATATCGTCCCATGCCTATTTCAGACTCACACCTACATATGCAAATGTACTCGTCAGTCATAAATAGATCTGTGAATGTAGCCTATATAAATGCAGTTGTCAATCCCAAAGACTGACAGTGTAAACGTAGCCAATGCTTAAACCAAATGTTTTGATTTTGTAGGTCTCCCCTTCACACTCACCCTGGCTACAGTGGAGTAAGCACAGGCAGGTGGTTTGCTAAAAGAAGCACAAGAAGCACAGCAACATGAGATGCTGGACTGCTAAACTCACCTCCAAATAACTCCAGATCCCTCAGGCTTTCCACACTGAGTTTCTCTGACACCCAGCGCTGAGAGAGAAAGAGAGAGAGAGATGGGGGTGAGTGAATGTAAAATCGTGAGTAAAAAAAGTTCATTTAAAAGCCAAGCTATAAGCTGAATGGGACAAACAGCAAAACGTCATTGTGTCTGCTCATAGGGGAAAATGCTAACAGCTGTATAAACTAGCAGAGATGTTTTCAGGGCTTTAAGAATAATAAGCTAACCTAGCAAGTTATTTTGTACTGCAACTGTTTTATTAAACCATGAATAAGCTTTTCCGCATCAGACATTGATAGCATTTGTCTAAGTTTGGCCACATTTTTAAGATGACAAAAAAAATGCAGTTTTACAGATGCTTGAAATCTGGCCTTTAAATGACAGGTTGCTATCAAAAATCACCCTCAAATTTTTGACTGAAGATGAAGACTGAACTGAGAATCCATCAAGGGTTAGACAATGTAGGTTTTTGCGTGTGAGGTTTTTGGGTGCAATAAGCAAGACCTCAGTTTTATCTGAATTTAGTAATAAGACATCCAATTTTTAATATCAGCTATACAATCTGTTAATTTCATAAATTCCTACAAATTATCAGGTTGAGAGGAGATGTAAAGTTGTGTATCATCAGCATAACAATGAAGCTAACTCTATGTTTTTTAATGACATCGCCTACCGGTAGCATATATAATGTGAAAAGTAAGAGACCAAGAACTGAGCCTTGTGGTACCCCACAGTGTACTTTTGATCTGTATGATGCTGACACAAATTGATAACATTCAGGTAGATAAGACCTGAACCAGGCCAACGCAGTTCCTGTAATACCAACATAATTTTCAAGCCTATTAAGTTGAATATTATGATCGATTGTATCAAATGCAGCACTGAGGTCCAATAACACAATAACACATCTCCACATTGGACATCCAGCGTTCTTTAGCCTCCGGCGCCTAGACAGCAGCTCTGCACAGGAAGTTTGGCCAGAGGATAAATGGTCATGCCCAACTGAGCCTGGCTTCTATCAAGTTTTTTTTTTTCTTCTATTGGTGAAGTTTGTTCCTCATCATTGTCGCCACAGGCTTGCTTGGTTTGGGAATTGGGGAGCTGCGCATTAATGCATTTGCTCTTCAGTGTTTGGACTTGCACTACTTGCACAGCAGTGAAAATTAAACCACACTGAACTGAACTAAACTAAACTGAACTTCACCTCTGAAAATTTGACTGAAACAGTTTCAATTTACTATTATATTCTATGTTAAGCTGCTTTGACACAATCTACATTGTAAAAGCTCTAAAGAAATAAACATGAATTGAATTGTATTAAATCACCATATAATTCTTTGTACGCTAATTTGAAGACATCTTGAGTAAACAGCAACGAAATACACACGTTAAACTTAAATAGGAAATGATGCAACCTGTTTTACCAAATACAGAAGTTTGTTATGCATTTAGCTCCATCAAGATGACTCACCAAAAAAGACATGGATCCTGGATGGTGATGATGACAGGTAATAACACTTTCACAAACCCACAAAGAGTAAAAATCTGCAAATAAATAAAAGAGAGATTAAAATAATCATAATCTGATACTTCTGAAACACGTAAAAGCTCTTAAATGACACGTTAGTTAAAAATAATCGAATTACATATATTGGCTTGATTGATTACTGCATGTTTTTGTAAATAAAACACAATAAGACTTTGCTCAGCATACGTAATATACATGTATCGACACTTTAAAAAAGCAAGGAAATTCAAATGTGACATGCCAGCTTACAGGTCAGTATCTGTTACTCAAGCAGCGACATGAATATCTCTCATTTATGAAAAACACAGCTCGTATGTCCAATGTGCTTGTGTTAGAGTTGCAGTGCTGTAGTTCAACTCACCCTCCGCGAATAACTTATGTAGCTTTTACTAATGTAAATCGTCAAATTTTCGACTATCAACAAAGCTGTGGATGTAACGTATTTCTTCTTCTCGCCGTGGGCTGGGTCGTGTTGAGGAACGGTCGGTGATTGGACAAGTGACGTTGACCAAAGGGTTCATACTTGTCTCCCTATTGGTCTAAATCTTATGCGCCAAAAAAAAAAAAAAAACTACATTCCTTGTTGCCAAATGTTTTCCTAAACCCCCTTTATTGATTCAGTGTCAACATTTTTTTTATTAATCAAAAAGTACACTACCTGTCAACAAAGTACACTGGGGTCAGTAGGATTTTTAAATGTTTTAAAATAAGCTTCTCCTGCTCACCAAAGCTGCATTTATTTAATCAAAAATACAGCACAAATGGTAAAACTGTGAAATGTTATTGCGCTTTAAAATAACTGATTTTAAAAATGAATTGTCAGCTTTATTACTCCAGTCTTCAGAGTCACATGATCCATTAGAAATCACTCTATTATTATTATTATTATTAATTTTTATATTATTAATGTAATAGTAATAAAAGCAATAATGACTAGAGTAAAATTTCCATTTGAAACTATACAATTGGGAAGCTGTTATTTAAAATAATTAATAATTTAATAAATATTTAACAGTTAAATTTTTTTACATTTAATAAATGCTGCCTTAATGAACAGAATAATTTTCTTAAAAAAAAAACATGAAAAAAAAAACTGACCCCAAACTTTTGACCGATAGTGTATGTTGTCTATAAAAGCTTTTTTTAGCTTTAAGAAATTATACGTTTGTGGGAAATACATTGCAACTTTACAGTTCAGCTATTTAATCAGTGGGGTTTATTTTCTATGGATATCAAAGGCAGAATTAATTAATTTATTAAGTCATTTTACTAGTTTATTTATATACTCTCTCCCTCTCCACACACCTTTGGACTCTAACACACATGCAAACACACACACACACATACATCTACATTGGTCACTTTGTGTAACATTGGACTGCTAGTTAGCTCATAATACCTCCCTGTATATTATTAAGACACTGTCACCTTCTCGTATTTATCATATTTACAAGATTTTTGCACTATATACTGTTTTGCATCTGCAAAACTCTGGTTTGCATTTTTTATTTTTTCTTATATTTTTAGATTATCTTATATACGTATTAATATTATATATTATAAAAAAAACTATATATAAATAAAATTATTAATAATATACGTTAGGCACCTAGGGTCTGAGAGTAACGCAAATTTGATTCTCTGTATGTCCTGTACATGTGGTTGAATTGAAAATAAAGCTGACTTAATTTCTAAATACACAATAGAAGTGTGACAATAATATCATCAATGATTCAACAAAAAAGTGCGGTATTTGTTTAAAAATGCTATAATTTGTAAGGTGTACCTATCACACACAGAAGATTATTTTTTGTTTATTTTTGCTGAAACCAGGAACATACATAACAGTACATAAAACATAAATTACCGTATCAATCAACAAGTGACATTGACAAACGGTACAGTACAATATGAAACAACGGAAAAAAATAACATCTCAAGAAATAAAAAATAAATAAATAGAAGAGAAGAGAAAAAGGAAAGAAAAAAAAAGTTGTTGTTTTTTGCAAATACAAGGGTTAATTTAAGATTACTTATACTAAGATCTTAAAAGCAGAGCAGAGCAGTGATTTTGACAGTTTTTAAAGCTTTTTTTATTAGACGATCCTGAAATCAACTTTATATAATTCTCCATATCTTTAATGAGCACCACAAAGGCAGGTTAACTATTTGACACACAGAAAAGGATGAGGATCTGGCAACATCGTTTTCTACGTTCTACACCAAACCCGTCGCGTAAATTCTACAAAACTAACATCAGGCCATTGTAAATGACGTGAAACACAGTCGCCGAGAAGTGTGCAAGATAGCCCGAAGTGGTAAATACGCTGTGGATAAATAAGGTGTCCACCCACTTTAGAAGATCGCTGTTTTCACCTTATCAGTGACAGGTAAATAAACAAAAAGCTAATAAATATATTCAGTGCTCTTTAGCGCATGTAAAGTGAAAATAGTCGAAGTATAATCCGTACACAGACACAGCTCAAGGCCTCTCCACAATCAGCGCAGCGCTACGACACAGTGTCGACCGCTTTCAGTTTGCCTGGAGACATATTGAAATAATTTTAATATAAATAGACGCTTAAAATCAGTAAAGTGGCCGAGATAACGCTAGGATAATTACCAACATTGCGGCAGTGCACGAGAATTGTCGCTCTGTATTTATATTGCTTCAGTACCCTAACGTAATGTGGAGGTTATCTGTTTGTATTCCTCATCTCAATGTTTTGCAGCCCAACTACGATGAACTGGAACAAGGGAGGCCCAAGTGGCAAGCGAGGGTTTGGATTTGGAGGATTCGCTCTTGCGACTGGGAAGAAAGAGGAGCCCCCTCTCCCACAGAAGGCCCACTCCTCTTTTGGGGGAACGGGACCGTCAGGTGGATATGGCAAGAATCAGCAGCTATCGTCGTTTTACAAAATAGGAACAAAACGAGCCAATTTCGATGAGGAGAACGCGTGAGTACTGCAGTTATTCAAATACATTACACCGGGAACACTTCACCTCAAAATGACACCTAGAAAAACAGAAAGAAAATGTATTCACATGATCACACATTTGACTTGCATTTAAAAATGTACTCAGTATTTACTCACCCTATTCATTAGTCTTTTGTCCTGTTGAACGCAAAAGAAGATGCTTTGAAGAAAGTTGAAAACCTGTAACCATTGACATTCATAATAGGAAAAACAATACTATGGAAGTCAGTGGTTACAGGTTTCCAACATTTTTCAAAAGGACATCTTTTTTGTTTAACAGAAGAAATAAACTCATAAAGGTTTGTAAAATGTGAGTAAATGACGACAGAATTAAAATTTTTGGGTAAACTATCCCCTTTTGTCATCATTTACATTGTTGGGAAAAGTGATGGAAAGAGGCTAATACAATGAATATATTTTTGATAGTTACTTTGAGGATGATGAAGAAGAGTCTACTGCTGACCTGCCATATATACCCGCTGAGAACTCTCCCACTAGAAAGCAGTTCCAGTCTGGAGGTGGAGGTGGTGGCTCGGACAGTGAGGATGACCCTCTTGATGCCTTTATGGCTGAAGTGGAGGTGAGAGCTGTGTTTGTGAACTGTCTTTTATTAAGAGCCTCACACACTGTGCTGATTGTGAGCCGTCTTTGAGCATCAATTGGCTTAGATTTTGCTGTGTGAATCGGCACCATTAATATGCACTACTAGTCGAACCCTCTTATGGCCTTTTGGCCAATTGTGCATGTTGAATTGGTTTCCCATCAGCATTGGTGGGAGAGAGAAAAAATCACAATCGCTAGAATTGAAAAAAATAGCTAGTTAGTTGAGCGGTTCATTTTTATTTAGACAACACAATACCAATGTTGTAACTTCAGAAGAGTTAAAGAAATATATATTGTATAATTATAATATCTATATATTGGTATAATCTTGATTTTTCAATCACAACAAATGAAAACCATTGTTATTCTGAACAATTGTAATTTTCAGAAGGAAAAAAAAAACTGAGGCCTCGTTTACACTAATACGTTTTAGTTTTAAAACTGCGTCTTAGAATGAAAACGATCTACATCCACACTGGTGTTTTACCTGGCGTTTCAGAAAAGTTCTCCATCCACACTACACCGCTGAAAACACGCATCACATGACCACACACACTCTAGCATGCGCTGCAGTGTATGCGCGGGTCTGAGCTCCAGGCAGTCAGCGGGGCTTTGAGCACACCTCCCCAGATGCGAGCAGCGCACATCAAACAGTTCATCAAGGATATTCCACTAAATTTCATCTCGCTATAGTTGTTAACATGATATTTAATTCATCCTGTCTTTTATCTAACAACTCTTTGGTCTTTTGAAACTATTACTTGTTCTCTGGTAATGTGTTTTGGCTGAGTGCAAAGATAAGTTTATATATTAATGTAACCACGTACACTGATTCTGCACATTGACTGATTGCTTGCCTTTATTTCCTATATTGTATTAACTTTTTGTATGTTATACTTGTATAATGGCCATTATTAATTATTAAATCTGATATTCAGCAAAAGAAACGGGCTATGTTTCATATTTTTCGAAGAAAATGAAAGGAGGCAAATAGGTTATAGGCTAGGTTTTGTTATAAATATGCATACAGTGAAGATGACGATCATGTAAATATGTAGCTACAAGATGCCTCAATTTGTAGTGTGTTAAGTTAATGTCAAAATGAAATTGGGAAGTTCCTTATATCGTGTTTTCATTTTATTGTTAAGATGATGTATAAAGGGTATAAAGTAATCTACACTGTTCCCTTTGAAGATTTACTTAACATGTCCTCTGGAGTTTGTTTGCTATATCAAACTTGCGAAGTCTGAACTTAAGGAAAGGGCGCAAGACTGAACTTTGTGCACTTAATATTGAGGAAAAAACCCCTATCAGCCACGCCTCTGTTTTCAGATGTCTCCATTTTACCCCATACACACTGACACAGAGCACCAGCGTTTTAAAACTAAAAGGGCTTCTCCAGCATTTTCAAAACGCTCCGTTTTCGGTTTAAAACTAAAATGTATTAGTGTAAACGGGGCCTGAATGTGGAGTCCTGGATTTGATTTTCCAAATTAACTAGCAAATATGGATATTGATACTAGCTAATATATTCGCACAAAGACTGTAGCTTCGCACACAACACAAGGCAGCAACATTGACTTTCTTTGTCACTAGTTGATTTGGTGTGTCAATGCTTTTACAACCTGCAATGGACATTGCTGCTTTAATTTTATTCATTTTTTCCTTTTTTTCAGGACCAAGCAGCAAAGGATATGAAGAAACTTGAGGAAAAGGAAAAGGAGAAAAAGATGGCCAAGTAAGAGTCTGACATGATTACATAAAAAAAGAAAATCAACACTGTTCATCCTGATAATATTTTAACAGAGGATGGGAATAGAAGGGGTTTATGGGTAGAGTATGGGTTTCCATGGGTGATTGAGCGAGTCGCAGGGAAGTTTTTTTTTCTCCATTTCTTTTTCCAGGGGTATTCGGGATGACATTGAAGAGGAAGATGACCAAGTGAGTGACTCTCTTGACGTTAATACCGCCGTCATATCTTTGCCACAGCAACGACTGTGTCCCGCTACTCTTAATCTTTCTTTCCTGTGCTCATTATAAATAGACCTAAACATCAGTTTACAGACTGAGGCTGAGCCTTTAAGTTATTGGTGATGGAGAGATGGTGCAAGAGAGATGATTTTTAAAGCTCTAAATAAACTCATCAGTTGTGTTTTCATTATATTAAAAGATTGAAAAATACGTTATCTGTTTTATTTCAATGTTAATAGGTAAAGTGATTTGTTTGTGACTGAATCTGAATGTGTTAAAATATCTGTCATTAGTTAATATAAAGGTAATGTCATTGAGTCCACCTATTTTATCCATATATGTTTGTAGTTTTGATCTGCGGGTTTCAATGTTAGTTATTTATTTTATCACTTTTTAAAATTTATATGTCTTTTTGCTTCGGACTATTTAATTTTAATGAAGTTGAGGGCAACTTTATGACTTCACATGTAAAGGTCTGTTACGATTTGCCTGGATCTAAAGCTTGGTTTTCTTTGCAGGAAGCATATTTTCGCTACATGGCAGAGAACCCAACAGCTGGGCTGACCCAAGAGGAGGAGGAGGAAGAAGTGGACTATGATAGTGATGGAAACCCTATTGCCCCTACTACAAAAAAGATTATCATGCCCCTACCCCCCATAGACCACTCAGAGGTATTGTTGCTGTGGGAAAAATTCAACACTACTAATAATCTAATCCAATATAACTTATTGTTTTGCTTATTAGTTTGTGTTATTTACTTATTTACTTCAGTCTTTTAAATATTTAGTTTATTTTAATATAAGTTTATTTTAATTTCGTTTTTATTTTTATTTTTTTTACTTTAATTTTTATTTAGTTAAATATTCACCTACACTTATACCTATATATACTGTATACACCACATAAACTTGCATGTAAAGAGAGTTAAAAGAAAAATGGCAAACACATAAGAATGCTATATCTCTTTCAATTACCATCCACTTAAATGAGAATGTCTTTATATTCCCTATATATTGACCAATTTTCCCAACCCTTCCTGAAAATATCAGTTTTCATCCTCAACATAAATGTCAATTTTTCCATTACATGAATTTCTTCAATTATCTCAAACCACTGCTTGCATATCAACGTTCAGTCTTTAAACCAGTTCCATGTTATAGTCTTTTTGCATGCCACAAGAAGAATCCTACACAAATATTGGTCACCTTTGGGGACAGCATCCTTAATATCTCCCATAAACAGAAATAGTGCAGTCCTAGGAACTCTGCATCCAAACTCCTCAGAAATAACCGTTTTTATTTATTTAAATATTACTTTTTTATTTCATAGTTTTAACTGTCATTGAATGTTAAATAAATATTTCAAATATTGACTTTAGTCTTTTATATTTTAGTAAATTAATTAAATATTTATTGCCATTATTTCTACTTATTTTTGAGTCAGTAAATCTCAACCCCCTAGCACTTCTTTTAAAAAATAGCTGATCAGTGGATTAAAAACTAGGGATTTCAAAGAAAGTGGAAATGTTTTTCAATTTAAAACTACATTGCGTTTCAAACTCATAAAGCTTTCTGCTTAATGATATTCTTCTGTATATATTAAAAACATTGTTTCACTGAATTAATTATCTGTAGTATGTATGTACGTATAATAGTCATATAATTTATTGTTATACTGTATATGTATACTATAACTTAAGGCTATACTTCTTGATGCTTGAAAACCTCACATTGTTATTGACCCATGTACATAAAACAAAAGTGTGAGATTTAATAACAAAATTTTTTTGAATTATTTCTTTTCTCCTCTCCTATGTGTGTAGATCGACTATTCTCCATTTGAGAAGAACTTCTATAATGAGCATGAGGAAATCAGCAGTTTGACTGGGGTCGAAGTGGTGGAACTGAGACGGAAACTCAACTTAAAGGTCACTATAAATACATTCAAAAACTATAATTTTTTTTTCTCAACCCTGATTAACCTATATGTATGTAAATAGGTTTCAGGTGCAGCCCCTCCTAAACCAGCCACCAGTTTTGCCCACTTTGGATTTGATGAACAGCTCATGCATCAGATCCGTAAATCTGAGTACACTCAACCAACCCCCATCCAGTGCCAGGTGAGGTGCCAAACAATCCCACTAATGTACTCTTGCTGATGTATGCCAACAGCAATAGAGTAATTTTATGTACTGGGTTGTTTTTGAACAAAATGTGTGTGTTGTTTCTCTAGGGCGTTCCCATTGCTTTGAGTGGCAGAGATGCAATTGGCATTGCCAAAACTGGCAGTGGAAAGACGGCAGCTTTCATTTGGCCAATTCTGGTGCACATTATGGACCAGAAGGAGCTGGAGCAGGGAGAAGGGCCCATTGCTGTGATTGTCTGCCCCACTAGAGAGCTCTGTCAACAGGTCAGAAAATATGCTTTTTCTTATGAAATAGCCTTGGTGCTAATAATTTTTGTTCTGTATTTTGAATTTGAATGACTTAACGGCGTATTTCAGATTCATGCTGAATGCAAGCGCTTCGGGAAGGCATATGGCCTCCGCTCAGTGGCAGTGTATGGAGGTGGCAGCATGTGGGAACAAGCCAAAGCCCTACAGGAAGGGGCTGAAATTGTTGTCTGCACCCCAGTAAGAATGTGTAATACTTGATTACAAAAACCCTTATTCGTTTTCACTTGCGTTTAATTAAGGGGATTGTTTGAGCAAATGTATTTAATGTTCACATTTCTCGCATAGGGTCGTCTGATTGATCATGTAAAAAAGAAGGCTACGTCGCTGCAGCGAGTGACCTTTCTGGTGTTTGATGAAGCCGATCGCATGTTTGATATGGGCTTTGGTATGTGTGAAATGCAGTATTTGTTTTATCTCTTTAATATTGTATCAGTCATTATAGAAGTTGATTTCTTTATTGTATTATAGTATTGTTATATGACAGGTGGTTAGTTGGCGTTTCTGTGTGGAGTTTGCATGTTCTTCCCGTGTTCGCGTGGGTTTCCTCCGGGTGCTCCGGTTTCCCCCACAAGTCCAAAGACATGTGGTATAGGTGAATTGGGTAGACTAAATTGTCTGTAGTGTATGTGTGTAAATGAGTGTGTATGGATGTTTCCCAGTGATGGGTTACAGCTGGAAGGGCATCCGCTGTGTAAAGCATATGCTGGATAAGTTGGTGGTTCATTCCACTGTGGCGACCCCAGATTTATAAAAGGACTAAGCCGAAAAGAAAATGAAGTAAATTGTTAATGTAGCAATAGTTTATATACCAGAAGTTATTTTCAGGCATATTTAAAATGACATTAATTTAATGACGTTTTAAGCTTCATATCATATTAAGGAGTTCATTTTAAGGCACAATCCCTATTGTATTTTTTTACCCCTACCTTTTTCCTTGGAGTGTGAAGAGGAAGGGCTTCAAATTTTACCCCTAAGAAATGAGACACCACTTCAACACCCGCACACGTCATTATATGTCATCACGATCGCTTACTTCAAATGAAATTGATGATCACGACTGCTGTAGTTATTCCTGTTGCGTTATTTTTTTGGTATTTTTCTTCAGGAAATCACAGAAGTCATATAGCATGCTATTATAATGATATAATGTGGCAAAAAGACCGTAACTATACTGTAATTTACATTGTAACCGTATTCATATATATGAAAACAACATTAACATTATACCAAACACTGTAAAAAGCTCATTCCCAGCCACTAGACTTTTCTGACAGGGTATTCGAGTCTCATCGAGTGTCAAATGTGAAAGTATGTTGTGGGACTATACAAGTGTTATTATTATGGATTATAGATTGCCAAATTTAACATTTTTGAAAAAAAATGTAATTGTGTAAACCATGACGGTAAACCATGAAAACGGTTATAAATGTATTAAAACATTCTTGTTTGTTGTAAAAATTTGTAAAATACTAATTTGTGCAACTCTACACGTCCATGTGCAGCCATGCTGCTGTTGTAGATGGTGTGTTCTGGGAAATTTTTGTACCCCTCGGTTTCGAGTGTGGCTTTGAAAAATCTCCCCTTAATCCTACGCCTTCATGCTAAAGAAAATTGGGACACCAATAAGGGGAATGTGTAAGGCATAGAATTGGGATTGTGCCTAAATATAATACTTTATTAACACTATACTTCAAATCTCAAGTTTTGAATCATGTAAAATGTAATTACATTAAGTATGAGCACTAATATTTATTTTTTTATAAGTATAGGTTTGTATGTATTAATATTATTTTGACCTAGATGTTGCTCTTAATGACAAAGTACTAGACAATTTAGGTGCATTGTAAATGATTACTATGTATATATAGTTTTTTTGTAAATGCCTTTGACCCAAGAAATTTATGATTGTATCATTTTAATTTTATCTGTATTTAACAGAATACCAAGTGAGATCCATTGCCAGCCATGTTCGACCTGATCGACAAAGTAAGTCTTTTTCACACTCGTCATTTTGATGTCTCACTATATAAGTGAGGACAATTGGGCCCTCACAAGTATAGCTAAACCTGTACACACACACACACACACACACACACACACACACACACACATTATAGTGGGTTTTACATCTTTAATGCTCATTTCTGACTTTAACTCCACTTAGTTTTATTGTACACAAAACCCTTTATGACCACTGATCTCCCACAGCTCTGTTATTCAGTGCAACTTTCCGGAAGAAAATCGAAAAACTAGCACGAGATATTTTGGTCGACCCCATTCGTGTGGTGCAGGGAGACATAGGAGAGGTGCACCCCTTATTTCTTACATAAGCATTTGTGTACAGCATATTTGTAGATCTTCACTTAACCCATATATTTCATCCTCTCAGGCTAATGAAGACATCACTCAGATAGTGGAGGTGCTGCAGTCTGGCCAGGAGAAATGGGGTTGGCTGACCCGCAGACTGGTGGAGTTCACATCCGCTGGCTCAGTGCTGGTGTTTGTTACTAAAAAGGCTAACTGTGAGGAGCTGGCAACAAATTTAATTCAGGAAGGATATAGCCTGGGTCTGCTTCATGGAGACATGGATCAGAGTGAGAGGAACAAAGTCATTGCTGACTTTAAAAAGAAGAATCTACCTGTATTGGTAGCGACCGATGTTGCTGGTCAGTGGAACTTATATTTTGCAATCAATCTTCAACTGTTTCTCGTTGTGACTGTCAAAATAAAGCTGTTGTTTTTTTTACTTCATAGCTCGTGGGTTGGATATTCCATCTATTCGTACTGTTGTCAACTATGATGTAGCCCGGGACATTGACACACATACACATCGAATTGGTAGAACAGGTCGTGCTGGAGAAAAAGGTGTAGCTTATACATTGCTCACCACTAAAGACACTTCATTTGCTGGTGACCTGGTTCGTAATTTAGAGGGAGCCAATCAGAGTGTTTCAAAAGATCTGATAGACCTGGCCATGCAGGTAATTCAACACCTTTCGCAATGCACATTTCATTGATTTTTCTTTTAAATAATTGCTGAATGAAAACATTTTTAACTTTGCTTTTAATGTTTTTCCCTGTAGAATCCCTGGTTCAGGAAATCTCGCTTTAAGGGAGGAAAAGGAAAGAAGATTAATATTGGAGGTGGAGGCTTGGGCTATAGAGAGAGACCTGGCCTTGGATCAGACTGCTCTGTTAGTTTGAGATTCATTTAGGCTTTATTTGAAACAAAATTATGAAGAGTTTAGATGCAAAAGCTTCTAAACACCACTTCCGCCAAAAATGAGCTAATGACACTGAGCGAATGCTTTAGGCACGTAGTATATGTTCAACAAGTATTTTAGTTTTAAATCATCTAAATTCCAGCACCAGCCCATTCAGAAATAACAGTTTGTTGACAAAAGCATCTAAACGCCACATGCCTTTGACAGCAAAAGCTGCTATGTCCTGAGAACCAATCAGAAGGCGCGAATCAAATCATGTTTTCAACGTAGCAGAGCACTGATAAGCTGGCTTTTATGAGAAGACTGTTTTATTTCGCTTCCAATTTAGATTTTAAAAAACTGAGTTTGGTGAACTTGATGAGGCTGTCCGACTGTCAGTGAATGGCAAATGAAAATCCCATACCTCAAAACTCTGTTCATTATAAGAAAAAGAAAACACAATGCACAGTCGGAGGTGTAGCATGCATTCATAATGGTTTTTTGCGCAGTGACGCTACTTTGAATGAGTCCGATTTACTATACATTAAACGGCAACTCCGTTTCCCGAAAGATAAAGTTAAGGTGCCGTTCTTTTATCCCACATGGATGCTATGAGGATAAACAAGAAATGAAAAAAGACCAAGACCTTGAGTATGGTGAGAATCAATGGATGACATCTAAAAGTGTCTGAAAGACATCCCCTTTTTGCCTAGTACCTTGTGTTTTATTTGCTAACGTAAGTTATTTTTTAAAAGATAAATATAATGTATAAAACTACATTATTTATATTAATTCATATTATACATCTGATAAGCCTTTTATAATACTGGACAATGCACAGATATTGATGTTTCACAATGTTTTTACACTACATTATTTGAATCTAACAAGCTCAGTTTACAATGTTTGCAATGTTTACATTGTTCTACTTACATTAAATCTAAATCCCAAATATCAGAAATGACAACAGATTGTTAAGATATAATTCATGTAAATTTTAATGTTATTAATGCACTTAACAGATTTCATTCATTCATTTTTTTTCTGCTTTGTCCCTAGTTTATCAGGGGTTACCACAGCGGAATGAACCGCCACTTACTTGACAGATTTATGTGTTTTTAAATTTAGGTAGTTTGTGTAATGTGTTTTATGTTTGGTAAAATAATTTCTAATTGCATTATTAGCAATTTTTCAACTAATTACAATTTCATTTCCAAATAGGTGGATTTAGAGGTTTTTGCCAAAAAAAGCACAAGAAAATCTACCTGGTTAAAAAACAAAGAATTGTCTAAAGTGATTTTATTTACTGGCTAATAACCTTTTCATTATCTATAAAATGAAACTTCTGAACCTAATCAGAGGAGCCTGATAGAAAATGCCCATTTACAAGAAAAGAGGTCTGATAGATTTAGAGGGTTTTGCATCTGAACTCTTCATATGTTTATTATATGTAATTGGATGGTCATTGGAGAAAATAGTGTCATCATTATTGTAATTGGAGAGTTTATCACCCCGAGGCCATCCAAGATGTAGTGACTTTTTTTCTACAGCAAGAACGTTAAAGAAGATGTCTACCTAAGCTACAAGTCAACTGAACTAGACTTTGATTGGTGGTTGCATGTTAGACTGCATACGGTAGAGTACACAAAGTATACTTTGGGCTTAAACTTCCTGTTAGATAATGACGTGTGTTAGTGTAAACACACAACAAAAAGGAAAAATGCAAGTGTTGAATTGTTCATCAAAATGGTATCAGCATTGTCCTGGATGCTGTAACCTATGTGTATATAGTTGTAGAACAGTGCTAGCTCTTTAGTGAGTTTTACCTGTGCATACTACTACTTTCAACAGTAGACTCGAATCTATCATGCATTCAAGTTAGTTATGCATATCAGAGAAAAATATTTAGAAGTGTTGTTTTGCGTGCAGAAAGTCAGTAAGTACTTTAACACGTATCGCAGAATATCAGAAAAGATGTGGTAAATCAGTAAAACTTTCCTTTTGTGAGAATTCATCAATTGACTGATTGGACA
The DNA here is from genome assembly GCA_903798195.1 of Danio kyathit. Classification (NCBI taxonomy): domain Eukaryota; kingdom Metazoa; phylum Chordata; class Actinopteri; order Cypriniformes; family Danionidae; genus Danio; species Danio kyathit. The sequence continues at coordinate 41,337,391 of LR812521.1, read as the reverse complement.
GGGAGAAAATGGGCTACTTTTCAATTGTGTTGTGTGGGTTTTGAGTTGCCATTGGGCTGGAAAAGGTTCACCAACCTGGCAACCCTGCGTACATCCTGGATGGCCAGAGAATGAATAATTTGACTACCAATTTTCATTTTTTGGGGAGAACTCTCTTTTAATGTTTGTTCTGGCATATTTTACAAAACCATTATTCACAGTTTATTCTTTGCTAATGCATTCATTATTATTGTTATAATAACAATAATTTCATGCATTTAAACAGGAGCGCAGTGGGGGATCTATTGCAGCAGCTCTTGGCAACTATGAAACCTTCAAACCCTCCACCGGAGCAATGGGAGACCGTATGTCTGCCTTAAAGCAAGCATTTCAGGTGAACACACACACCCCATTCGCTTCACCTTGTTTTTTTTCTCCTATTTGTTTCAGGCTCTCCTACACCAGTGTCTTGATGCACCAGTCTTTGAATTTTGTGTAACATGTTCTTGTTTCTCTTAGGCTCAGTACAAAAACCACTTTGTCGCGGCATCAGGTGTTCCTCCTAAACTCACCACAAAGTCCAGCAGCTCATCTGGATGGACCAGTGCAGGAAGTCTGAGTTCTTTGCCAACAGGAGCACCTGAGGGGCCTGACAGACCCCACCTGTCCTTCTCGCCATCATCCTCTTCCTCGATTTCCATGCCGCCGCCTCCAGCTCTCACCTCAGGCATTAAAATGAGTGGCTTCAGCAGTGCAGGCACCCTGAGCTCAATTTCAGACTCTTACTCTAGCTCTTCTTCAAAAGAGCCGTCCCGTAGCGAGAGGCAGTCTGATGACAGGGGCCGGCATGGAGATAGTCATAGTCACCGTCATACTGACAGGCATAGTGGAGGAGAGCGAGAACGAGAGAGAGAGCGGGATCGTGATCGCGATCGCCATGGGGAAAGGGACCGCCATAGTGACAGAGATCGGCATGGGGATAGCCGAAATGGTGAAGGCAGCCATAGGGACAGAGAGGGACGGTCAGAAAGAGATGGAGGTGAGAAGTCAGGGTCTCACAAAGACAGCTTTGCAGTTCCTGATCCCCCCAAACGTAAGAAAAGCAGATGGGACAGTTAAAGTGTACCAGAAAGAACCAGTCAACTGTTCTTAGATGAGAAGGGGCTTCACTTTACTTGTCTGTTTTTTTTTTTTTTTTTTTTTTTTGCCTGTATGTTAGATGAAGCTGTATAAAGCGTGACTAGGAGACTCATCACTTTATCATCTTTGTAATTTAATAAACCCATTGAAGAAAGGTGTGTTCAACCATTTTAGAATTGTGAAGTGGCAGAACGAGTAACAAAAGGCATCTTGAGGCCAAGCGTTGTGTTAAATTAGATGTTCCTGTTCAATGGCAAACAGGTTTTGTTTTTTCTTTCTAAAATGTTTTTGAAAAATCTGTTTTAATGTTTTTTTATTCTGTTGTGCTGCTTCACAAGCTTATTGTGAACTATATCATTTTGTCAAGACTTCTGTAGTGTTTTAATGTGTGCTGTCATGTCTCAAACACCACCATTTTCAATTGCCATGAATGAGCTTGTCTTTTGTTCATGTGTTAATATTTCGAATTCAGATCTCTCTTTTTTTTTTTTAGAAAACAGTTCAGATTCATGTCTTTCTGTGCTCATACGTCAACATATAATATGGTTTCAAATTAAGAAACCAAGTCTACAGTTAATTCACACACACACACACACACACACACACTTTCACTGACCAAATTAACAACATGATTGGGAGTGGAGAGAAAACATCAAAGAACCTAAAATAAAAACTATGTGCTGTGATACTCTTGGATTGCCTCGGCTCTGAGGTGAATAGTTTTTTTTTTGTGTGTGGAGATAGCTGTTATGAAGCAAACGGCTTTGTTAAAAACTAAATCTGATGACCATTATGATTATGGATATTATAGTGTACAATTCTGTATGTGGCCATGCTTCTGAATTAATAAAAAATGGTTTAGAGGTTTGCTGTTTCAAAGAATTGATCTCTCATTATGATAATTAAGCAATCGTTTGATTTAGTCTTATACAACATGCCCTTTTATGGCACGTTTTGGAATTTAGTATGAGGAATGAATGATTTTCACCTGTGATATACTAATAGAGTAAATTAGCAGGGCCAGAAAAACATCATGCTCATAACGAGAGAGGCGGAAATAACCTCATTTACATCTGTATAAATCTGGAGGGTAGCGACTCACTACATTGTTGAACCACTAATCATGGGGATCTTTCAAGTTGGCTTTGTGTTGGTGTTTGCAATTGGATTTTTTGATGCAGAATGGGGAGCAAATGCAGCAAATGATTGGATCCCAAACAAGATCAGGATACGAAGAGACTTGGTTCAAATTCCTACCTTTGTTCCCAGTGTTCCTGCATTTGTTCCGTCTGTTTTCCCTCCTCAGTTTACTGTCCAGACACCAGTCAAGGCTGAATATAGGGGTCCTGTTCAGGATCTTTTGGGTGTCCAGTCAAAAGAATTGCTGCAGGGTCCAGTGCCATCCATATCATGGACCTTTCCAAGTGTACAACCAAAACCACAACAGCCAGATATTCCTTTTGAGTTGCGCTATCCTTTACCTGCTAACAGTGTAGCAGCTCAGTGTGGTGAAAGTTTGATACGTGTGGAAGTCTTGGAGGACTTCTTTGGTACTGGGATGCTAATGATGCCAACTGCTTTCTCACTGGGAGGATGTGCTCCAATTGGAGAAGACCCTACTGCTAAAGTGGTTATCTTTGAGTCCGAGTTGCATGCATGTGGAAGCACAACCATAGTAAGTAGGGTTTGTGGGGGTTTATTTTATTATTTTTTATTTATTTTTCTTCCCTCCCTTTCTGGAACATCTTAATGATTGTTCAACCTTTTGACTAGATGACTGAGAATGAGCTTGTCTACACCTTCAATCTTATCTTCACCCCACAAGATGCTTCAATTGGTGCTCCTATTGCCAGGAGCAGTGGCGCAGTAGTTGGTATTCAATGTCATTATCCAAGGTTAGGACTGAATGCGTATGATGGATGTGCCAAATGCTTGCACTGTAGAATTAAAGAGGCTGTCTCTTCCTACAGGCTCATCAATGTGACCAGCAATGCCTTGTTGCCCACTTGGCTCCCATATGGTGCTACCATGGTTGCAGAGGAACTTTTGGTCTTCTCCCTCAGGATCATGACTGGTTGGTATTGGAGGTTTATGTAACTTGTTTGTGAACTTGGGCTAAAAATCCTTTCTTTGCAGAGGACTGGCTATTTGAGAGGCCTTCCAACCAGTTCTTCCTGGGTGATTTCATTAATCTTGAGGCTTCGGTGATGTCATACAATCACATTCCTCTGCGGGTGTTCGTTGACAGCTGTGTGGCATCTTCTGACCCTACTGTCTCTAATGCTCTCCGATACTCCTTTATTGAGAATAATGGGTGAGATGTCCTTGAAGTACCAATCCTTGCTGTGTTTTATGGAAGGTCTGAATTGTACTTGAATATTTATTTATTTTTCCTTTTTCCCCCTAATTTCCATGCAGCTGTCTAGTTGATTCCAAACTCACAGGCTCCAGCTCTAGGTTCATGGCTCGGACTCAAATAGACAAGCTGCAGTTTCAGTTGGAGGCCTTCAGATTCCAGCAGGATCTTGCAGGAGTTGTATGTATTTGGATTTGTGGTTTTGATTTCTTGTTAGCATGGTGTAAAAATGAACTGTCTTTTGTAGATCTACATTGCTTGTGTTCTTGAAGTGGCAGCAGCATCAATTCCCACTAATGTTGAGCAAAAGGCTTGCTCTTTCTCCTCTTCTAATGGGTATGCTTCCACTAAGTTATAGAGTCCCCCTCTCCCCCCAAAAAATGTGCCTTTTCTAATGCATGTTATCTGACAGGTGGTTGTCTGCTGATGATGATCATCTGGTGTGTGGCTGTTGTGACTCTACCTGTGGCGAACGGACTGAACAGCTTAATGGCAAGTGTTTTTAGTTTGGGGAGATTTAAGGGGATTGTTTATTTGTCACTCATGGTTATTCTCCCTGTTTCATTTTAGTTGCTCCACGGTGGGACACTGCATTTGTTGGACCCATCAGCATCAAGGAGTTTGCTTATGGTCCAATGTAATGTACCAAAATGGAGAAATAAAGTCTCTAATTGTTTTGAAAATTTAATTTGTATTTCTGGTTTGTGACTAGCGGTTTTGATTGCTTGGGAGTGGAAGACCTGTGCCTTAAGCCAGGCATTCAACCTAATTTAGACCCTGATTAATTTTAGTGACCAGATTGCCTTGAGCTACTTCTGTGGCCACTCAATCCCACATACCAAAATTTATCTGGCCCACACAATCTGCTTTTGCTTGGCCCACATGCCGCAGTAAATTATTGTGCCTGACTGGACCAATTCTGGCTTCCAGACAAGGGCCAGACATGGACCATATCTGGACCAAGTACTGGCTAGGTTAATAATAATCGGGCCTGAACTTGGCTAGATATACCCCATGTTTGGTTACTATCTTGAAGTCGTGTGTCATGACTGCAGTTAAATTGATTAAACCCACGAAGCTTTAGGTGCATTAATGCTTCGTATGGTTGGTCGAATTTGGTTCATGTAATGTTCAGTTCTTTTGCAAAATACAGGAGAACCTGGATTTAAATCCAGTTTCCTGGATTAAACTGCCATTTGCTGGATTATGACTGCATTAGAAGATATAAACAGGAAGAAATTACTTTGCATTTAATTTTACTCTGTATTTTGTGGGCCAAGAAACTTGTGGCCCATGTATCAAATTAACATCTGGTCCATGTCATGTGGGCCACATTAAAGACCGTGCCACTTCTGGCAAACCCACCCATGTTTGCCCCGCATGCCATTGCTGAATGCCTGCTGTGCAAGCTTTGCCAAATCTGGGCCGAAATTCTTTGCTACATGGGATGCTTTGTCTCTTCAGTCTTGTCCCTTTTACTCTAAGTAATAGTTGCAGTGTCGGTGTGTTCCCGCTAGATGGTGGGAGTTCTCACTTCCCAATACTTTAAATGTCTATGTTAAAGCAGAATAGACCAGTTACTTCCCTTTGCTTTGAAAGATTACTCCTGAACATGTTTTGAATGAGACAAGGGTGCACTCACTAACAAGTGTGGTAGGCCATAAAAACTTGTTTCATATATACACCCCCTGTTAAGTTAAAACTGTTTATCATGACATTTAATCATGGCTTTAAAATGAATTACCACAGTCAATTTAAAACCATGATTTTGCTTAACTGCATTCTGTCTAAATTTTAAACGCTTGTTGCAAATCAACATTGGTTTATGTATGGACAAACCCAAGCATTCAATTTAACAAGTATAATTGAGAGTTAAACCAATGCTGGGTTTGTCCAACCCAACATCTCATATTTGAAGTGCAGTTTTTTTTATTTTTTTATGATGGATGGATAGATAATTTTAGAAATATAAGAAAATACTTTTAAATGCTGATTTATTATCCATCAAAACAAAAAAATGTTAATTAAAAAAAATAAACCATTTGAAAACTGTAGCCTACAGGTAAACAAACTGGACAGCTCATTTCCGCAGTCAGAATTTGTCCATTTAAATAATAAAAGCCTTTTATTGGTGGTTCTTCTTTTGGGTATTTTCACAATTTATGATGGCATACTATCAAAAATGGGACATATGAGCACATGTAGGGGCCAAATTCTGGACTTTGTCAAAAGGTCTTTTGAACCTGAATCCCCCTTCTGCCTACGGCCCTGTATAATATTTGTGTTTCCTAACACGTCAGCAAGTTTTCAGCTTACTCGCTGAGGGTGAATAAATGGTGTGTAAAACTGCACTTTGGGGGTGAACTCGTTCTCTCTAGGGTGGTGTTGTGGTGCAGTGGTTAGCGCTGTTGCCTCACAGCAAGAAGGTCGCTGATTCGAGCCTCTGCTGGTTCAGTTAACGTTTCAGTGTGGCGTTTGCATGTTCTCTCCGTGTTCTTGTGGGTTTGCTCCGGTTTCCCCAACAGGCCAAAGACATGCGGTATAGGTGAATTGGGTAAACTAAGTTGTCCGTAGTGTATGAGAGTGGGTGATGGGTTGCAGCTGGAAGGTCATCATAAAACATATATTGGATATGTTGGCGGTTCATTCGGCTGTGGCGACCCCTGATTAAAAAAGAGACCAAGCCGAAAAAAAGTGAATGACTGTTTCTCTGTAAAATTAGATGTGGTCATAAAAGCATACCAAAATCGGTTAGCTACACTAATAAATGCATGGTTAATGTTTATACAGGAAGATTTAGTGTGTCGTCTTGACATCATGCTCTTCTGAGGGAACAAATACAGGTTTGGAAGGGCATTATGGGATACTGACTAATTTTTTTGCCTGAATAATATTCATGACGTCGAAGAGACCGTCAGTCAAAGATAAATTAGGCTACGCTGGCTAAAATCAAACTAGCTCTGTTAAATAACCTCTTACCCACTTAAGTCACAAACAATTGACTATATAGATAATACGGGAAAGTGATAAATAGCATAAACTGATGAACCCATGAGGTAATAAGGCTATTTCTTGCAGACAGTTTCCCGAAATTCAGAAGTGGGAGGAGAGCGGCACGAGCAGCGTCCAATCGCGTGTGACATCCTGCTGAATAAAAAAAGGCGTGATGAAGAGAGGAAAAAAACCGTCCGTTGAAAAGAGCTAGGTGGGGGGAAAACACGTCGAGCTCTGTCGGGTGATCAGTGTGTGCTGGTACATTTCATTCAGCTCAGCCTGCAGAAGTTCACCGTGTAGACCAGCGGACAAAACGAATGAGATTTCAGCCGACTCGTGCACAGTGAGCGGACCGGAACCGGCAGCAGATCTTTCTCATCCCCTTTCTCTTGAGCAGGCTGATAAGGAGACCCAGATGGTGAGTTTGTCCGCTTTGATTCAGCAGCAGTGAACCCAGCGACCCCCTCTTCGTCTATTGTGGTGAGGAGGTGCAGTACGCTAGCCAGGGCGCTATTTAGAGCTAAGTGTGGGGAAACTTAACATTGCAGGGATCCATCAAATCGGATGCTTTGATTATTGAAGATAAGCATTTATATGGGAACGTTAGATTTGATATATAAGATGAAGACTAGCGTTAATCATCAGACACTGTGTGGCGGGGACTTCAGGGTCTGTCAAGTGTCTTCCTGAAGAAGCGTGTTGTTGTTTCCAGATGAATTTAGATCGAGGAGGCATGATGCTTTTTAGGTTTTGGCACCTGGATTTCGTCGACCCAGTTTAGTTAAGAGAAAGGCGGACTGGTTGTAGTGCACTGATGCAGTTGTAAAGTTCACACGGGATATTTGATTTTGTAATCATAAATTCATCGCACATCCTCTGTATTACCGCGTCGTTTTATGATGCTTGGTTTACCGTTACATAAAATGACATACCTCAGCCTCTCTGCATCCTTTCTCTTGTCAGTCCACATTTATTTATCCATTTGTCAGACGCGTTTATTTAAAGTGACACACGGTCTGTGTCTGACATTTGAACGCTGTTAAATTAAACGTTGACGTTCGTTGCTCACCCTAAATTGACCATTAACTGTAGACTGTTTTCATTGAAAGAGCAGCCTTTCGTTTCCTTTGTATCACGGAAGAGAGAGTGAGAGCAGGACTAAGCACAGGTTTTATGTGGAAATTTATGTAAATGTTTGATGTACAACAGTGAATCTCAGCCTAATGTTGTCATGGCAACATGTTTGTTTAACTCGTGCCCAGCATCTGCTGGATGAAAATGTACACACACGATGATAATAGGAACAAATTTACACTGGATTAGATTGTAGAATCAGTCATGATGACCTTCGGTTTAAAAAAAATGTAAGTTCTCATAGGCTCAATAATAATGATAAAAGTAAATATCACTTTCTTTTGTGAGGGTAGATCTGTAAGTATCATAAAGTTTTGCATGTTCCTGAATTGAAGCAGTGTTATATGAGTGGACTTTAGTAACAGAGGCTTTAGTCTCCCAACACACTGAGAGAAAACACAAAATGTTCATTCGTGTGAGAACTTTACCACTATGTTACCGCTACCACTAAACCTTGTATCACTTCCACTCTGCCTACTTTCATCTTCTAGAGCAGGGGTTCCCAAACTTTTCAGCCTACGACTACCCCCCCCCCCCCCCTTGGAGGGGGTTATAAATATACAAATGTTGAACACACAATAATAGGCCTATATAAACACAAGCACTTTTTTGTGTTGTCAATTTGCAAGTCTAACAACCATATCATTTTTATAGTCCTTTATTAATTTAATGTAATATTAACCTCAACTAAAGAGACTGGTGGACACAATGTTTTCAGCACAAGTCTCTTTTTTAGACTTTACATTTTGGAGGTTTGATTTTGTAGACCAGAATCAGAGATCATTCTCAATGTTCAGTTGTGGTCTGTATTTATTTTTTTATGTATTTGATTGCCATAAAGGTGTCAAAGTTTAACCTGGTGCTATAAAATTAATCTACTTCAGCTGACGCTATTGCTTAGTTGGTAATCTAACGTAAACACACAATCCTATGAAAAAAATAATAATTTAAAGGCTGATGGCTTTTTATTTTCATGTTGTTTTTTACTATTTAAAACTACTATTTTTATCTTCTTTGGGTTATGGTTACAGTATGGTAATTCTAAGAGTTCTAAAAGCAACCCCCTGTCATGGTTCCGCGACCCCCACTTTGGGAACCACTGTTCTGGAGTAGCAAATAGTGAAATGCCCCAATAATGTGGATAAAGTGTCTGCTAAATAAACAAATACAAATGTAAGGAACAAAACAAACTTGTCTATTTATTTATTATAATTTTTTTTTTACAATTAAACAAAACTATGAATATTAAATGTTTTATCTTTAGGGGGTGTTTAGGGGGCACTGAAAGTTTACCACTGATGATAACGTTGTACAAATAATGTTATATTAAAGTAGGGCTGGGCGATTTGGCCTAAAATCGAAATCTCGATTAATTGAACATTTTAACTCTATTACGATTTAATGAACGATTATTTTATTTATTTTTTAAATTTTTTGCCCTCATAGTTCACTAAGTTTTGTACAAAAATATGCTCACATGTAATGTACTTACAAAAGTATGCAGCTGCCGGAAGGCTGCGCTTGACCATACCCATGCGTTCGACCCATAAGTATAAATTAGCCTTAACAGAGCAGGGTACCATGACTCCATACTTGGTAGGGAAAGTAAATGAAAAAATTGACCTAGAAAAATTAGATCGATTAGGTTCTGAATGTGAATTTTAATTACTTTTTGATTAATAGCCCAGCCATATATTAAAGTTATGTTCATGCTGATCTGTCAAAACAGCAAAAAAATGCTGTTTATGCATGCCAGACCAGTAGCTTGTGTCTTCTTTTCGCACATGCTTATACACTGCACATGTAATAACTTCTGTTTTCAAAGTGCTTTACAAAGAGAAGATAATGGTTATTATTTTAAAATAATTACACTGTAAAGCATTTTTTCAAAGGTTGCATTTTCAGGCCCCTAAAACACTGTCACATAAATGACCGTCCAAAAAAAAGTATTTTGCTGAAATTCTGATGTGTAAACAACATTCCTGTAGTTTAAGTGTTCATCTTTTTTTTGACTGTTTGTTGCTGTCATTAGTGATAGTGGTAATTTGTTGTGGTGGTTGATCACCATCTGGCAGCGTATTGTCATATGTACATTCTCAAATTGGCTCCATTGGGCATTCAGCACCGCAAGGAAACGCCTGTTTAGCAAATGATGTGCTTGCTTGAGTGATTGTAAACGGTACACATAAATGTATCCTCTTTTATAGAGCAATTTATTCCAGAAGCAAGTCTTACTTTTTAATGATGTCTCCTTCCATTAGAGGTGTCAATCTCTATTGTGCACAGAAGTATAGTGCAGATGGTGGAGCCTATCAGGTGTTTTATATGAAGCTAATCTTTGGAGATTGTGTACACAGATCATTGGTGTGTAGATGACAGCCTGCGGCGTCAACTGTCCAGTTGTCAGAAATGAACGTGGAGGCATGTTGTTCCAGGTGTTCCAACTGAATGTTGTAACTTGTAGGACGTTAAAAGGCTTTATGACATGTTCCAAGGATAAAGAAACACCATATAGATGTTCAGAATACCAGATACAGTGCTCAGCACATATAAGTACACCCCTCACAAATCTGTCTTTTAATAGGAATATTTTTAATAGGAAACTATGCAAATATTATATTTGAAGAGTTCAGATCCAAAAACCTCTAAAAGCCATTTGAAATTTCCTTACAAAATGAGTATTTTTATCAGGCTCTTGGTGTAGGTTTAGTAATTTCAGGTTTATGGCAAAGAATACACTCTTTTAAAGGTCTTTAAAATTAAATAATTCAACCTAAACATAGGAGTTTGAAAAAAATGCTTATTTTTGATGGAAATTTCAAATGGCACTTTGGTTTTTGCATCTGAACTCTTCATTTGTGCATATATGTTAGATTAGTCCGTACTGAAGCCAAATCTGGAGCTTATCTAACAAAATAACTGAAGATAACGGTCCAAAAACTAGTACACCCAAATTTATGTTATAGAAAAATATTAAAGACAAATTTAAAAAAAGAGGAAAAAGCAAAAAAAATGTAAAAATTTAGTTGAAATTTTGTAGGTTGTATTTTTATTTCTTTTTTAATATTTAGTTTGAATTTAACTGTATTATCTTTTAATTTCTAAATATGTTTGGTGACTAAAATATTATTTAAACAAATATATATGTACAAAAACACATTGCCTACATTCACTGAGAAATGGAGGAAAATATTCATTTTCAAAATGGGGTGTACTCTATTAGGCTGAGCACTGTAAAAATTGAGCATATAGGGATATGTATAGGGATAGTTTACCTTCAAATGCAGTAATACAGTGATCAAATTGTACAGTGCATTTCTAGATTGTTCAGTGATGTTTCTTTTTGGGCTGAATGTCACACACCGAGGTTCTAGTCCGTAGTCTACTCTTAGTCTCTTGACTATTCTTAGAAATCCATACTAATGAAATTATGCCAACAAGGACTCTGGGACAGCCTCTGCAGTGTGATAATGGAACCCTTTTTTTTTCCTTGTAAAAACCGTCTCCTTATATGGAGAAAGAGAAGAAATTAGGCTTTCTCCATAGGCCTAAATAGAACTTTCCACTCAGTCATGAGTTGTAGTGCTTCAGTCAGTTCAGTGGTTATCTGTGGAGTGCCAGGGGTGCATTTTTGACTTGATGTATCAGTATCAGCTCATGCATACATTTATTGAATAATTAGTTTTTTCACAATAGTTTGGTGGGAAGTATCACTATTGTATGAGTGCTTGTAGGCCTGTCACGATAAGGAATTTTTGTTGTGCAATATATTGTGATAGAAATTGTTGCCATAAGCGATTATTATTGTCATTTTGAGATCATTTTATGCCACTGGTTATATAATGATTATATAACAGCATAATAATGCAAATAGCCATAAACACTTTAAAATACTTTAAAATCATTCCTAAAGTTATTTAGATTCTATAATTGGATGTTAAAAAGGTAAATGTCCTATTATATACAGTTTACTATTAAATGTCCAATTATAAACTTTTACACCGGTAAGGTAGAATGTGAATGTCATTGTAAAATGGCTGGCTTTAACGTTATTTGTAAAGTTGTAAATGTATATTGCAACGGCAAAAATGATTGAGGTCATCTCTAGGCATGGGACGATAACCATTTTCAAGGTATACCACGGTTTGGAAAAGTCAAGGTTTTAAAACGGTCAATTTTCTGCAATACCATTCCTAAGGTATGTGTACGATTTATTTTATTTTATTTATTTTTTTAGTTTTTTAGGACCAACAGTATCTTTAGCAGAAAAGATATCCAAAGATGCTGTTTTAAATTGTAAAAAAATCTGTTTTTGAAACAAATGAAGACAACAGAAGTCTGTAGTTCATTTAGCCTGACAAGTTCACTGTTCCAAAATATTATAAATGATTCTCAAAATAAAATATATTGTGCTCAAAAGGGAAAAAAGTTTTTATTTTTTACCCAGACATTTAAAAATATATTTTAGAGCAGTGATCACAATACAGTGAAACTGTGATATTTTTATCCAAGGTTATCATACCATCACAGTCTTATACCAGCCTATGCCTAGTCATTGCATAAGTCGATATATTGATTATTGTGACAGGCCTATGTGCTTGGCTTTTCGACTCCTTGAATGCAATAAAGAGATAGTTCGCCCAACTAGAACTATTTAATTTACTCACTCACCATCAAGTTTGAGTTTTTTTTTTTTTGAAGAAAGCTGAACTTATAACTATTGACTTCCGTATTAAGAAAAACCGCTAACGTGAGAGTCAATGATTACAAGGAGAAAATATCTTCTTTTGTTTTTGATAGTAGAATGAAATTTCTAAGGTTTTTGAACAAGCAAATGTTCACAATTGTCTTATTTTTTTTTTGGTGAACAGTCCCTTTAAGTTAAACAAACTTTAGACATTTGCAGGAATGTAGCATTGAACTCTTTGTTGAGGGTTTCTTTTTTTTTTTTTTTTTTTTTTTGCACTCAAATGTCTTTCCTGTGTTGAAACGAGTGTGTGTGAACTGTCTTGTGAAAGTGCAAAAGAGAAGAGGTTTACCATCTCTAATGGGTTAACAAATTCCAATGAAAAGAGCAACGTCTCTTGGCAATTTTGTCGAATAGATTTCATACACTCCCTGTTTGTGATAAGATCATGTTATGTAGATGCTGACGGCTGTGTTTTGTGCGGTACCACGAAGTGCCTAGATCAAGTTTCCAACTCCGTCTGAACACGTTTGAAAGGCTTCAAAAAAGGGATGTGTCCTGACAGTACTGTTCTGAGTAAAGATCCACTAGTGCATTCTGCTAATTTTGATGTGCAGACACAAAGCACTTTGAGAAGCATAACCAACATAAACTGAGCCTACAGAAAAGATGGGAGATCCTAGCAAGCATTTTTTACTTTTTAAAAGATGTCTAATACGTCTAAACATAGTCGTCTTGGCTAAAACGAGGCTAAATTTGGGCTGTCAGTGAAAATCTATTAGACGTCTAAGAATAGGCCAAAACTAGTCATCAAATAAACAGAATTGAATGACTACACATATAAAGTCTGTCTATTTGACGACTAGTCTAGTTTTGGGCTATACTTAGATGTCTATTAGATTTTTAGCCCAGGTTTAGTGTTGCTCTAGCCAAGCTGTCTACATTTAGATGTCTATTAGACATCTATTAAACACAAAACTGTTTGCTGGGATGTTACTTTGAAAACATTAATATTAGCAGTTGTGTTCTAATGGCGCCTTTTTATCTTTTAATGGGTGTAATTTTACACCATGCACTCTTGGTCAAAGGTGTTCTCTAGAGTCAAATGAAACATTAGACAGTGTTGCTCTTCAACCCTGCCCACACGCCTTCTCTTTAAAACCCACTGTACAGGCATCATTTTTTTTTTCTCAGCATTTCTCTTCAGACTCAACACATTTACAGTTTCACATCCGTTCGTGGAGTCCAGTGTCAGCTTCTGCCTGTGGCTCAATGCATTGGCGAAGACTTTTACATTCCTTAGGATTGTTTAACGTGCACATTGTCCGCATGTTCATGCAACCAAGACCATGTTTATGCTCTCAACAAGAATTCATTCGGCTCTTGTTCATGAAAATGAGCACTATAATGGTTAGGCAAGCAGTTAATGCCTAGGAAATGACTTTAACGATAATGCAAAACAAAACTTGTGGTAAACATTTGCATATGTCAAACTTGTGTTAAGCTTCATTTAAAACAGATAAACCGGTCATACAGCTATAATAAGTGTTGGGGAAAGTTACTTTTGAAAGTAATGCTTTACAATATTGAGTTACTCCCTCAAAAAGTAACTAATTGCATTACTTAGTTAATTTTTATGGAAATTAATGCATTACTTTTGAGTTACTTTTGCATTACTTTTCCTTACCTGCTGAGGTTTGATCTCTTTCAGAACTTCCAGGTGTTTTTTCACCATTTTTATAGAGGAGGTCTGCGTTTAACAGCCACCTATATAACCTACACCTTCATTTTCCTTTAAACAAAATGTAGGATAAAATTATATTTTGAGAACTTTCTGAGCCCAGAGCTATACATGCTGTATATACAGATTATTGAAAGCATGTAATGTGTTTGCTATTTTTATATGTTTTGTGTTCATAAAGGAAAAAACAGATTTTAAACCTTTTAAAAAGTTTAATAACAAAATGAACAGTAAGACGATAAAAACAATCCCCAAATTAAAATAAATCTTTGAGCTTTATACATTGAATAAATTGCTTCACGTGGCCTTAACAAGTGTGTAAATTGTTTCCCAACAGAGAAAAAAATCTTACAATATCACAAAACGTGGTCGCTTCTACAGTAACGTTAGACAGTGGCTGCATCTCCTCAACAATAAAAGCAATAACCATTTTTTTTTTCTTTTTAGTCGAATTAATTGTTTTACCTGGAAAACGTGAACTGATGTCAGTCATTCGTTGTTTAGCTGGAGGTGGGGTGCGGGTGTAGTTTATTTAAATTTATTTATTTTTTTATGTTGTGTTTCTTGCAGTTGTCAAGAGTTTTACTTGCACATAATCCACACTAAACGACAATCCACTTCTTTTCTTTGAGTACAAAATAAGAAGAATCCATTGCAAAAATTTAAGTCTCCGGCCTGCCATTGTTGTTTCTGACTGTCTGTAGTGATGACGGACGATTTGCGAATGAATCGATTGTTTTTAACCGGATCTTCTAAGTCAGGGGTGTTCAATCCTGTTCCTGGAGATCTACCTTCCTGCAGATTTCTGTTGCAACCCATATCAAACACACCTGCCTGTAATTATCAAGTGCTGTTCAGGTCCTAATTAATTGGTTCAGGTGTGTTTGATCAGGGTTGGAGCTGAACTATGCAGGAAGGTAGATCTCCAGGAACAGGATTGAGCACCCCTGTTCTAAGTGAACCCATCGAACTAGTTCATTAAATTGAACTGAGTTGTCTTGAAACAGTTTGCGCCTTCAGTACTAGTATACCGGATATCCCCTCTGACTATAAATAAACCAATATCTTGAGTTATTCAGTTACTAGAACAGTACACGGACTCATCTGCTGTGAAAAAAAGAGACCTGATGATGATGATGAGTGCGAGCCGACTCGCTGTTCTCTCGCAGCACGCTCTCTCATTGAGTGTGTGATTCAACCTAATGTAATTTTTATTCCACAATATATTTTGTAAAAGCCAATTAGGCAAGGTAAAAAAATAACTCAAATGGTATTATTTTTAAAAGTAATGCGTTACTTTAGTCATTACTTTGGAAAAGTAATATTTTTACATAACCTGCACATCGTTACCCCAAACACTGGCTATAATACATAAGTAATTGGCTACTAGAGGCTTCGAAGGCTTTCTTTTACAGTAGATTTGAGTGTGTTGCAGTGAACAAATGCACAAAATGGCTGAATCTTTTAAAAAATGGGGAAGACTAACCCTAATGTGTCATTTGGTAAATTAATATACAAGTTATGTTGCCCAAAGGCTCATTTTGTTTTTCTAGTTACAGGGTAATCAATCATAACTTGACTTCTGCAGAAAATGGGCCCTCCAGCATCTTTCAAACACTTTGCATTTCATTCATGAAGCCCAGCCAGACTCCCTCATGGTTGCTGCATGAACGTCTTCTCTGTGTTGCCAGGAATTTTGACAATAGAGTTTTGTCTTCTAAATCTGACTCATTGCTCTTGTTTGTTAAGAGTTATTAGCTTGGCAGAATGTAGCCAAAGGGATGCCGGTCAAACTCTCGCGTAGCCCTGTTTCTGCCTTGTTTAATATGGGTAAGGTAAGCCATTCATACAACACCCTAAACAAATTTACACCTATTATTATCTGCCGTCTAAAATGCATGTCACTGCATGCTGACGGGGCATACCGAAAATGTTCTGTGAGCCTTTTGTGGTTACGTGACGGATCTAGTGTGTCCTGGGTGCCCCAGATGACATCTGAAAAATGCAAGATCACAAGATGCATTCAAGCATTTGATGCGATCTGATCACTAGGTATAAGCAGGGTGTTTTCAGGTTGTTGGTGGCCACAAGATGCTTGTTTCCTCCTCAGTCCACTGAACTCCTGCTTATTCCCAAGGCTGTCTGGACCCATGGGGAGCAGCTGATGGGATTTTTGTCCGGCTAATGAGATTAAAAGAGTGTCTGCAGTCTAATACTATATACAGCGGAAGAGTAATGGAGAGTGGATGTTGACTGTGGGTGTGGGAGAGAGTAAAATACTGACCTTTGGTAATGGCAGGGCATCACAAATCATACTGTTTTGACAGAATCTGAGGGAGCAGGGGTTCAGATATAACCACACACTGACCCGGGTCACGTTATGGCCCCAGTCCATCTGGAAAGTAGGCTGCCATGTTAAAATTTGGTAGGTATTTGACGTGTTCTGTCTTGCGCACACAGGCTACATTTTTACAGTAGAACATTTAAATCTGAAGGGATGGATTTTCTATATTTTTGCTCTGTCAATGATCAGATGGGATGTCACAGTAGTGATGAGATAATTTTAACCAGTTTTTCTATAGTTTCATTGCTATTATTCACTGGAGTCACATAGTACACTACCTGACAGAAGTCTTGTGGCCCATCCAAGTTTTAGAAGCAGCAAATAATAACTTCTAGTTGATTATTTGGTATCAGAAGTGGCTTATATGAAAGGCAAAGGCCTCTAGAATACACTTATTTTACCAAAATAAAACATGATCATGCCTTGAATTTTAATTATTTAATTAGGACAGTAAGGTCTGACTTTGCTTAGACAAAAGTCTTGTCACTTAACAGAAATAATGTACAGTATAGAATATAAAGTCATGGTGCAGTGGGAAAAAAATAGTATTGTGTATGACTCCCGTGAGCTTGGACTACTGCATCCACACATCTCTGCAATGACTCAAATAACTTAATAATAAAGTCATCTGGAATGGCAAAGAAAGTGTTCTTGCAGGTAACTAAATAAAATGGTAATATTTAATTTTTTTGCAATGCAAAATTTATATATATATTTTTATCAATCACATTTTATTTTTTTTATTTTTTTTTAAGTAAATGTTTTTATTATTATTTGAAGTCTTTTTTTTATTTATTATTATTACAATGTACCTAACTTTGGTCTAAAACTACACGTTTGTTTGAATAATAAAGACACGAACTCCAGCATACATGGGTTCAAAACTTTTTAACTCTCAAGGAAAGATTCTAGATGTGCAATAAATGACAGCAGAACAGAGAGCAAAATGAATGAGCAATAAAAATTGTGGTAACTGCATAGTTTATTTTTTGCAATGCAAAATATTTTCTTTTTTTTATTAAACATTTTTTTAATTAGCAATCTTTTATTTTTGAATTTCTATGTACAAAATTTTCCCTAAAACTAAATATTTTTGATTGATTAATAAAGAAACAACTTGCTCTATATTCTGTCTGTTAAACTAGAATTATTATAACTGAAACTAAATATTCATTCATTTTCTTTTTGGCTTAGTCCCTTTATTAATCTGGGGTCGCCACAGCAGAATGAACCGCCAACTCATCCAGCACATGTTTTACGCAGCGGATGCCCTTCCAGCTCCAACCCATCTTTAGGAAACATCCATACACACTCATTCACACTCATACACTACGGAATACTTGGCCTACCTAATTCACCTGTACTGCATGTCTTTGGACTGTGGGGGAAACCGGAGCACCCGGAGGAAACCCAGGCAAACGCGGTGAGGACATGCAAAGTCCACACAGAAACGCCAACTGACCCAGCCAAAGCTCAAACCAGCGACCTTCTTGCTGTGAGGCGACAGCCCTACCTACTGCGCCACCGCGTCGCGAAGCTAAATGTATAAAAACTAAATAAAAATGTGTACAAAATAATACAAACTAACAAAAGCGTTAATTAAACAAACTAAAACTAAACTGAAATGTGCAGCAAATTTGAAAAAACAAATTCGGATGGAAAAATAAAAACTAATTAAAAAATGCTCTTCCCATGGATCTGTGTGAATGAGGATCATTATGATCAACTTTTTTGTCTTTTAAATCCAATGGAGGAACTTTTTATTCTGTTTTAGTACATTTGTTGCCATAAAAATGCTCTTATGTATGCTTTGAAAATGCCTATTAGAGTCTGAACAGGGCCTGTATTACATTTAAAGCACTTTGTCATTGTTAGATTTCAAACTATAATCATCACTTTATATCTAATGGCCTGATTTCATTTCATTTCCTGTAAATGACATTTACCCACAAGGTAGTGTTTTTGAAACCAGGTTGAACTTTAGAGAGAACGTTGTGTTTTTCTTCTCTCTTTTTTTTTTTTTTTTTCTCCCAGAGTGTCATTGTGAAACCCAGAGAAGCTGATAATGTTAAATGTAAAGTGAAGATCTTAGGTGGTCTTATGACTGCATATGCTGTATACAGCACCAAGGTTGTGAGTCAGTGTGCAGGGCAGCTGAGTTTTGAGGGTCTCCGGGGAGGGTGAATTGGACCCTATCATTGTAAAATGCATCAGAGCATACCACAGGAAGAAGATGTGTCATCAGCCCTTCCTGCCACAGTGCAGACGGTTGAGCAGCAGTGCTATCTGCATGTGTGTGGTGAAAGAGACTGTGTTTTTCTCCATCTTATGTACAAATAAGGCAAGAGGACAGATGGCACTAGCTGAGAAAATAGTGGCCCGCTCCATTGCTTCGTGCACATGCATTGACAAGCTCGCACATCTCTAATCCCGTTTTTGCCACCATTTAAACTGTGACTGACCAAAGCATCTTTGTTTTGGGTTTACTAGTCGGTGGCAATTTATTGCACTTTTAATAACCAAAAACAGAATATATATATAATTTTTATTTTTATTTTTTTATGTGTAGTTTCCTTGATACAAATAATTTTGACTCCATTTAAAGTGATTTTTGTTTTTTTTATTATTTCTTTTTGAGTATTTTAGCATATGTAAATGACTGTGGCAAAGGCTCTTAAACCTGTTTCACAAACACTTTGAAACAGGAAGTGGGTTGAGTGTTGTCTTGCACTCAGGGTGTGTTGTGACTTTATCAGATAAACTTCAGTCATGCTGGCTTCTCGTTTTACTGCATGGCATTGGCTAATACACAGTAAATGGCTCTTCCTTCTTTGACCAAAGGGTCACCACATTATACAAATTGAACCATGATATACTTCAGAAGTCTGTGCAGACACTGATTGTCTCAGTGTAAGTGCAAAACACAAACATTTTTTTTCATTTGAAGTTTTTATTGTTTTACATCTTTTTCTTTCAGTGTGTATGTATTGTTATTCATTTTAGTTGAAGTACATTTTAAATAAAAATAAATAAATCTAAAGCACTTAATATTTACAATAAAAAATATAAATGTATATTTATTTGAAGTTGCATATTTAAAATAAGAACATAAATATATGCTGCATGATGCACACCTTTTTTAATTCATTGAGAAAACGTACAAAATAGGTACATAATTGTTTTACCATTATACACAGGGTATCCGCGAGGTCTTTAAGTCTTAGAATGTCTTAAATTTCTAAAACAAAATTTTAGGCCTTGAAGAGTCTCAAATTTACTGAATTATTGGGTTGTAGGTATTAAAAAATAATTTTAAACCGTATTTTCTCTATGTCCAGGTAAAGCTACCCTATCGAACTGACACCAAATCACCAATAATCCATCTCAACTTTTATATTTAAGTTATTTTTTTTTATTTTTTTATTTTTTATTGCAAAGAGATCTACTTCACAACAGCTGTTAAACATTTTACAACAAATTCTCCCAATTAAACTCCCTAATCAGAAAAAGAAAACTAAAGCAACAAATCCCTTTACATGATCTTCCATTAATACAAAAGCTATTTACAGAGGTTCCGGCCCGTTAGAAAAATCCTTAATGTTTAGGCTTGTATAAATCTAAAATTTCATTCATATTGGTCTTAAAAATTGACCCGAAGAAACCTGCAGAAACCCTGATACAAGTAAAATACCGTTACATGAAATGGAACATTTCAGCAGTTAAGATGTGATCCTGATGATGTGCCAAGTAAAGTCATATCGCATTAATATAGCTAGGTCTTCAGTGTTTGTTTTTACTTTTGGGCATCTGACCGTGATGGATTGAATGTAAGAATTTAGCCAGAGAAGAGCTATCGCGACCCCTGATAAAGCACGGACTAAAGCCTTGCTCACACTTTGAGATTTCAGGCATGATTTGGTCATCTGAGACAAATTTGGGAAATCCTAAAAGATTCCAGTAATCCTAGGCTAAAATCTGTGGTCTTTGATTGTTGGTTTGACATTTTCACCGACAACCGTTTAATGGCTGTTGCGATCAAGTTTTCGGTGAGATTCAAAAGTTTTGGCAATGTCAGAAGATTAAGCGCTTTCCTGCAGTGTGACTTCAGCTATGACGAAGAACCAATAGGAGCGCTTAATCTGATTATGCAATCAGCACGACAACTTCAAACCACCACTTTTATTAACAAGGCAAAGTGTGGGCAATTTAAACTTGCATTTGTCGTGAGCAGTGTTGGGCAATAACGCGTTACTAGTTTTACTTTTGACAGTAACTAATACTGTAACGCATTACTTTTTAAATATATTAACTCTGTTATCATTACAAATATGATGTGTTTTTCCATTACTTAGTAAGTTTAATTAATTTTGGCTGCAGTCTAGCCTACATCTTCCTGTTTACAGCGGCGACGCATTGTAGGATTGGTGGATGCCAACCAACCACTGTAAAGAAGACGTGTCGTGTATGAGGCGCCAGACTTGACAAAAGTAAAACAAAAGCAGAGAGATCGGGTGCGTATGCGATAGAGACCAAATGCGCGCAAGGTAGGCCGAGTGTGCGTGTGAGAGACCGAGAGACTATTAACGTTACCATTATTACTGTTGTTACTAATACTATGTTTGTTGTTTCAAATAAATAAGCACACATTTGTTATCTGTATAACAAAATTGACTAGTTTAGTAGACACACACACACATTTGTGGTATATATTACAATTTTGAGCAGCTGTTATTTTTTTTTTGTTTTGTTTAAATTACATAAAATGTTGTTGTCTATAATAGCAATTTTAGGTGCCGAGTTTCGCCAAATTGATTCTGAATGATAATTCGGATTACTTCACTTTAAACACAAAACCTTTATGAAATAAATAAATTGTCACTATTTTCATACTCGAGCTGTAAAGGAGCATGTTTAAGGGTTAAATACTACAACTTTTATGATGCTGAATTAACTTTTTAGTTTTTGCTTTTTTTTTTGTTTGTTTCTGAATATATTATTCAGCTGGTTTATCACCTTGTGATATTTTCATTTTTGTACTCCTGTTCTGACTTAATTTAGTGTTTAAACATTATTTTTTTATTTAAGTCGGTCTTGTGTTTTAGTTGTGAGAATGCAAATTAATTAAAACTGAAGCTGATCAACAGTGTATTTTCCATGCAGCACTGAAGTGATGTTATAAGGGCCTTAAAGGGAGCATTAAAAATGTTCTTTGGAAAAGTAACTCCAATTACGTTTAACAGTAATGCATTACTAGTAATCAAAGTAATTAAGTTACTTTTTGAATGAAGTAACTGTAAGTAGTTCCTATTTTTCAGTAACTAGCTCAACACTGGTTGTGTGAGGTATCATTTCATAACACTGGATGGTGAACGTATCATGAATTAATGACGCCACAATTCGGGTGCATTTTCCGTGACGGGGTGTTTGGCGCGTCTTGATAGTCGTTCAGTCTAACATCGACAACTGCGATCTTACAGTGTGACATGGGAATCATGTTCGTGCTGTCTGACATGCTAAAATAGTTTGGGATTATTAAAAATCGCACCGTGTGAGCCAGGTTTAAGCTGAAGGAAAGCGAGTGAGTGATTTCCAAGTCAAAAAAGGTGGAGCCTCAGGGCCTTACCCAACTATTAACGGTAGTTCAAGCATGTTAACTAGCTGAATTGAACTTTTGGCAAGCACTTCCAGACTCCAAACATATTCTGGCTTGATTTAATTCCATCACACCACACGTAGGCATGGGACGATAACCGTTTTCAAGGTATACCACGATTTTGGGAAAACTCTAGGTTTTTTAAAACCGTCAATTTTCTGCTATACCATTCCTACGGTATATGTAAGTTTTTAATTTTTTTTTTAATTATTTATTTATTTTTTTAATCAAATAAATAAATTTCAAATAAATAAATTTCAAAAAAGATATCTAAAGATGCCGTTTTAAATTAAGAAATCTGCTCTTGTAACTAATGAAGAAATCAATGATTCATTTGAATTATTCAGCCTGACATGTTTACCATCTCCAAGATATTTTATAAGTTTCTCAAAATAAAATGTATTGTATTCAAAGGGGAAAGAAGTTGTTGTTTTTTACCCAGACATTTAAAAAGAATATATTCTAGAGCAGTAATCACATACCGTGAAACCGTGCTATTTTTATCCAAGGTTATCATACTGTCAGAATCTTATACCAGCCCATTGTTCTTTGATTTTGGTTCTTTGAAGTATATCGGTCTCGCACCTTCACAAAAAGTTGGTTTCTTCTGTGTTAATCCAGTAGAAAAATCTTAAGAATATGAATAATAAAAATATGAAAGGAATTGTGAGTTTGTTAGCGTCTCATATTGACATTTATTCTACTTATTCTGTTTGAAAGCAAATATTATCATGTTGAGGTTGAGAGGCTGTTATCTCATTTCAGGGCTTTGATGGTATATGAGAGTGTGTGTGAAGTCCTCGATAATGGCTGTAATTTGCGAAAAGTGTTATTGAATGTCTGATGTGATATAATGGTCATCACTGACACTTCCACTGCCTTTCCGAGCTGAGCAAATTAACTTTCCTTTTTTCTAAATGCACAACAACAGAGGCCATTCAGATGAGCTGTTCTACCAGCAGATTCTTGTGTGTATGTGTGAGATTCCAGCTTTAGATTTACACGCAAAAGACAAGTTTAGATGCTGTAGTGGAGGTGGAGAGCTGTTCTTGGCTTTCTGTCAGACCTGAGCAGTTACATAAAAACCTGTCACTTCAGGATTTTCTATCCTTCGTTAACGTGTTTTTGCTCACCACATCGCTTTTTACGTGTTACAGACTGTCTGGCTCTGTCTAAACTAATCTGGATATGTTTTAAAGGGTGTTTGCTATGCCTGAAAACACTTGCATCCCTGAACTTTGCATAGTAAAAGTGTCCTCACGTTCAGCTGTCTGCTAGTAATCATTCAGTTTCTGTCAGACAAATACAATCTGAAGTTTACAAACTGACAGTATTCTTTAAGAACACAGTCAGTCTGGAAAGCAGCGAAAACAATGGTGAAAAAACATCATCTACCTTCTTGCTTTTGAATGGGTCACTATAGGCTAGGTTTTTGAAATGGATTTTAACATTGCACACTAGAACATATTCACAGCACTTTCAAATGTGTTCAATTTTCAAGAAAGCATTTTTATGTTTAGCATTTTGAAAGGCTTTTTTGTTAACATGAAAATGCCATCTCAAGGTGGACTAAAGCAGAGATATACACTCACCGGCCACTTTATTAGGTACACCTGTCCAATTGCTTGTTAACGCATATTTCTAATCAGCCGGTCACATGGCAGCAACTCAATGCAGACATGGTCAAGATGATTGGCTGCAGTTCAAACAGATCATCAGAATGGGGAAGAAAGGTGATTCTTCCCCATTTAGATGGGCTGGTCTGAGTATTTCAGAAACTGTTGATCTACTGGAATTTTCACGCACAACCATCTCTAGGCTTTACAGAGAATGGCTTGAAAAAGAGGAAAATATCCAGTGATCAGCAGTTCTGTGGGCGCCTTCCAAAGCGCGAATCATCTCAGACTGGTTTCTTGAACATGACAATGAGTTCACTGTTCTCAAATGGCCTCCACAGTCACCAGACTGTGGTTTTAAACTGAAATGTTTTAGGTTGGACCGTGCTTTTTTGTGTGTTGTTTTTGTTTTTCACCTCAGTGTGATGTGTCCTGAGCCTGGAATATGCACTCTTTAAAAAATTATTGATATAATTTTAAATGAAATGCTGTGTTTTTAATCTGAATTTGAGTCAAATAGGGGTAAACTCAACCACTGGGTTAAGGATTGAATCTAAAATCTATAGATTTATATCTCTTATCTCTATCTTTTTTATCTATAGATCTATATCTCTAATCAAATTTAATGGCATATAAATTACGTACTATTTGACTATTGTTTAAAAATGTTCAAACCAACATGTTTCACATTATTTCAGGTAAAAGAAAGCACCACTACACATTCTGAAAATAAACAGCCATGTTTTACAGTTGCATAACATAAATCTGAAAATTTTACAGTTTAAACAAACAAATAAATGCCACCTTTGCTTTACTGGTAGTAATCCACCTGAAAACACCAAGAGCAATCGGGAAAACAAAAACACTCCTGCTTTTTCTTTGGTGTCTTATTGCTTTTTTAACCTGACTTGGTTATGGTACAATAACCAGTTTCAAGGTTTACTGGAGTTTGGAAAAGTCAAGGTTTTAAAACTGCCAGAATTTTCTGTTATACCAAGGTGTATTCTGCAGTATATGTAGTTTTTTTTTTTTTTTTTAGGGCAACAATATCTCCAGCAGAAAAGGACCCTCCACATCAAAAGCTACTGTTTCAAAATATTTTTAATATTGCTTAAAATAAAATATATTGGGCCCTATCATACACCCAGCGCAATGCGGCGCAAGGTGCGACGTAATTGTAGTTAGCTAGTTTTAGCTCGACGCAAGAGTCATTTTGATGTTTTGCACCATGCTGTTTAAATAGCAAATGCATTTGCGCTCATATGTGCGCCCATAGGCATTCTGGTCTAAAAAAATGAGGTGTGTTGAGGCGCATTGCTGGCGTGTTGCTATTTTGAGAAACTAGAATAGACTGTTTAATAGAACAGATAAGTGGAGGTCTAAAGTTCAGCGTAAAGCACATTAGTTGTGCGCCTCGCTTAAACGTGGCTTAATACACACAGGATGTAGAGCAATACACAAATATCTTTACAAAAAAAAAATAATTAAAGGATTAAAATATTACAAAAATTCTAGCCTACATAAATATAAAAAACTACTGCCTTCATCTCGGGGGCTTTTTCAGTTTATTCATGACAAATTGCTTTTGTATAATGTTGTTGTTGTTGTTGTCGTTGTTGTTGTTATTATTATTATTATTATTATTATTATTATTTATTATATGCATATTTATATTTGTTTTATTAAAAACAAGCTTAGATTTGCTCCCCTGTCAGCTTTTAGACCATATGGGGCATAGCATGTGTATTTGGATATAACTCAGTTTTTTGACCACACTTTGCTATTATTGTTAATTTATTTGTTTGCTGGAAATTAGAACTGAATTTAGAAATAGTTTTAAAACGAATCTTTGCGCATAACAAACAAAATTAATTGTGTATAGGCTAATGGATGTCTGTGGTTACAACACGTTTCCTTATCCACGAGAGTGAAAGTTAAAGTAAAGAATGAGGAGGCTCATTCGCTCATTCACGGATTTTTTTTCATTCTTAAATTAACAAAGGTGGATTCTGACACGCCCTTAATGCTTTCGCTTTGGACTTTGCGCCTAGATTGTTAAAATAGGGCCCATTGTGTTCAAAGGGGAAAAAGGTTTTTTTTTTACCCAAACATTTACAAATAACGTATTTTAGAGCAGTAATCACAATACCGTGAAACCGTGATATTTTGATCTATGGTTATCAATCCGTCACAATCTTATACCGGCCCATGCCTATTGACTGGTCATATTTCCGCATCCATACTAAAATAGTTACAGATTTTTGGACAAGAAAACCAGCTTATCCTTTCTGCTTGGTTTCAGACATGTACATTGAGATGTTTTCTGCCTGAAGTGCACATTTGTGATATTTTGAAAGGTTAGCCTAATTTTCACAGACCTTTTTCACAGCAGCTGGAACAGTTAAACTTATTAGTTTCTTTATATAAATTCAAAAAGGTATACTTAGAAATAAGGCTGTAGAGAAATCAAAATCTACACGGAACAAATAATACACACCAAATAAACATGGTCATGCAGTACTGACATTTTGTAACATTTATAAATTAAGTACAAATGATAACTAATCATTTGCATGGTTTAAGGTGTATATGAGCTAATCCTTCTGTTTTTGTTTTTTTTCCTCAGTCAGAAAAGGGGTAGACATTTATTTCTTTCTCAACGTTTTCCTGGTGAAAACTCTTATTTAGGCTAAAACGTTACTTCCAGAATGTAGAATCTGTTGTTCAGAAGTACAGTATCCACAGTTGTCTGCAGATTTATCTGTGAAGCTGTGTCTATTTGAAAAATTGGAATGATCCACGTCAAAGGATCATTCCTCCAATAACTGCATTTGCAGGTTTGAAACCGAGATGGCGACAGAGAGGCTACTTTTTCCGGATTGCAGCTTTAAGTGGTGGCCTGTTAAAGTTTGGCAGCTGTTTTGATTTTTAAGCACCACAGAGTATTTGGTGCAGAGTTGACCGTGGGACATGGGCTGGCGTTATGTAATGTCATATTATAGCTTTAGAGTTGGTTAGAAATGTGCACCAGGCTTTCTCTTCGCTGATCCCTCTTTATAGGTTTGTGCTTGTGGCTGCACAGACAAAAGGTGCTTGTGAAAGCATACAGCAGATGGAGGGATACAGGAGAGACTGGAGGAAGTGCTCGGAGGGGAGCATTTTTGAAGTTATGTCTGGTTAAGGGTGCATGATTATGGTGTATGGATGGATGATTAAGGATTCATATGCTGTGGTATTCATGAGGCAGTGCCTGAAATAGTGTTGCCATGGGTAACCTGTCTTAGGACCACTGACTTCATTTTTCTCTCTCTTTTTTTTTTTGTTTGTTTCCAGGACAACAGGAACACATCGGATGACAAGCCTGTTCAACGATCTAAGGTATGTTGCTTTTTATTGAGTCTTTTCTCTACCTGTACGACCATTAAACTATGGATCTATATAGATCAACTCGGTCTACTTTCATACTGTGTGTGTGTGTGTGTGTAGTGAATCAGTCAGTTTTGCAGCTCCATGGGGTTTTGAACTATTTAGTATTATTTAAAATGCAAAATAATTTTAATGATCATATTTGCTTTATTCATTCATTCACTCATGTTTATAGCCTATTTGAATATTTTTGCAAATTGTCTTTGCTCATTTAATTTTGGCTGTTTATTTATTGCTTATTTGGCCAATTTATATATTTATTTGCCTTTTAGATGTGCATTTGTATGCTTATTTGCTATTGGTTTTTGATACTTTTGTGTATTTATTTAACTGATGTAAAACTAATAGTTATTTACCTTTTGTTATTAATGCTTGAGATAAATGCATTTATTTAAATAAGCAAAGAAATAAACAATTATTTATATACTTATTTTGGCTGTTTGTCTATCTGCTTGTATATTTATTTGATTATTTTCCTTGCTTATGTATTTATATACTTATTTATTTGCTTATTTTTTTAGTTCATGTATTAGCTTTAATTTACTTATGCATTTTTGTCCATTTACTTTTACTTTACTTTTTAAATAAAATAAAAAACAATTATTTAAATATTTATATACTTATTTTGCTATTTATCTATCTGCTTGTGTATCTATTAGCTTTTTTTTATTCGTTTTTTTTTTTTTGTTTATGTATTTGCTTTAAGCAAATAAAATTAAAAAACATTAATTTATATACTTATTTGGCTGTTTTTTTTATTTTATTTTTACTTGCATAAGTAAATAAAAGCAAATACATAAACTTAAAACTAATACTAATAAAGCAAACAAATACATAAGGAAATAAATAAATAAGTATATACATGTTTTTTTATTTCATTTGCTTAAGTAAATCGGGAAAAATGCATTAGTAAATTAAGGAAAATACATAAATTTAAAAAAATAATAATAATAAGCAAATAAATACATGAGGAAATAGGAATACAAATACATAAGCAAAGGAAATGAGCAAATAAATATACAAGCAAATAGATAAATAGCCAAATATTTATTTGCTTATTTTCTTTGCTTATGTATTTATATACTTGTTTATTTATTTCCTTATGTATTTATTTGCTTTATTTTCCTTTTAGTTTATGTATTTGCTTTAATTTACTTGTGCATTTTGCCAATTTACTTGGATAAATAGCCAAATAAGTATATAAATATAAAAATAATTGTCTTATTTTATTTGTAATAGGCAAAAATACATAAGTAAATTAAACAAATGCATAAACTTAAACCTAAATACAAATAAATGCACAAGGAATTAAGTATATAAATACATAAAGAAAATAAGCAAATAAAAACACAAGCAGATAGATAGTTTTTTTTATTTTATTTGCCTATCAAATTTACTTTTATTTGTCTATTTCATAATTAGTATTTGTGTGTGTACATTTTATATATGTACTTGTTAGTTAACTTATTTGCAAAGGTATTTATTTGTGCCTTTTATTATTCATTTATTTGTCTTTACATTTTTTTTTTATTTACTTTCTTATTCTTTTCTTATTCTTATGTTATTTGAAAACATATTAATTTCTGCCTTTTTTATTTGTGTATTTGCTTTGTTTACACTTTTTTATTTATTTATTATCATATTTGATTTGTCTGGTTATTTATGTGCTTATTCATTTTGCTTGTCTTAAGATTTTATTTTAATCCATTTGATCCGATTTGAGTAGACCATAAACGGCCACATTGTTTCTTACCAGTCTTTCAGTTTCAAGACCCAAAAGGAGACGTGTGCATCATGTGAGAAGACTGTGTATCCGATGGAGAGATTGGTGGCCAACAATCTCATCTTTCACGCCACGTGCTTCTGCTGCAAGCACTGCAACACCAAACTCAGGTTAGACACTTCCTCACCGACACGCGCTGAATAAACACAGCCAACAGGAACAGACAAAAAGTGTCTCTATACACCAATCCAAATGTGTGTGCGTGTACTGCTTTTGTATGCATTTTGCTGACTTAATAAGAGTATACATGTTGCCTTTGGAGTAGAAGCAGCATGTTTAAGATTAATAATAAATAAAAATAATCATGTGATCAGTCTATTATTGAAACAATTTGTACTGCTTAATTTTTTGAGATCCACAATTTTTTCCCAAGATGCTTTGCTGAATAGAAATAACAGCAATTTAAAATGACTTTTGCTCATTCAATGCATACTTTCTAAATCTAATTGTTATTATGGTGGCTTGAGAAAGCCAACATACTGTTATACTACATAACCTTAATATTCTTCTTCCGTCTTCTTCTTAGACTATTTTAAGAACGCATCTCCTCCTAGACCGTGCATACTACAACCACCAAACTAACTCTAAAAGTCCCATTGACTTAACATTGGACCAAACTTTGTGACCTCCTAACTTTGCGCCAGACTGTCACCCAGATTTAGGGTTATGCTCATTTAACTCAGACTACCAATCTGCCAATCACTGATGAAGTTTCAACTTACTAGCCACACCCTAGCAACTACTTACAGCACCCTGTCCCATAGACTTCCATTATAAAAATACTGTCATTGACTTTACAGTGGACATACTAACAACAAACCAATTCATGCTAACAATATACTCATCCATACAAGAAACATACTAATCATATTAGCAACATGCTAATCCATACTATAAACATACTAGCAACATGCTATAAACATACTATAAACATACTAGCAACATGCTAATACTATAAACATACTAGCAACATGTTAATCCATGCTAAAAACATACTAGCAACATGCTAATCCATACTGTAACATACTAGCAACATGCTAATCCATACTGTAAACATACTAGCAACATGTTTATCCATGCTATAAACATACCAGCAACATGCTAATCTATACTATAAACATATTAGCAACATGCTAATCCATTTTATAAACATACTAGCAACATGCTAATCCATATTATAACATACTAGCAACATGTTAATCCATGCTATAAACATACTAGCAACATGTTAATCCATGCTATAAACATACTAGCAACATGCTAATCCATACTAGCAACATGTTGATCCATGCTATAAACATACTAGCAACATGCTGATCCATGCTATAAACATACTAGCAACATGCTAATCCATGCTATAAACATACTAGCAACATGCTAATCCATGCTATAAACATACCAGCCACATGCTAATCCATGCTATAAACATACCAGCCACATGCTAATCCATACTATAAACATATTAGCAACATGCTAATCCATGTTATAAACATACTAGCAACATGCTAATCCATACTATAACATACTAGCAACATGTTAATCCATACTATAAACATACTAGCAACATGCTAATCCATACTAAAACATACTAGCAACATGGTAATCCATACTATAAACTTACTAGCATCATGCTAATCCATGCTATAATCATACTAGCAACATGCTAATCCATGCTATAAACATATTAGCAGCATGCTAATCCATGCTATAAACATACTAGCAACATGCTAATCCATGCTATAAACATACGAGCAACATGCTAATTCATCCTAAGTACATGCTAGTTTATACCAGAAACATGCTAGCATCATGCTAATTCATACTAGAACCATGCTAATTTATGTTAGCAACTGCCTAGCAACCACTCAGAGCACCCTAGCAACCGCCCAGCAACACCTTAGAAACTGCCTAGCAACCACTCAGAACACCCTAGCAAACACCTAGCAGCACCTTAGCAACCGCCTAGCAACGCCTTAGCAATCACTTAGAAAACCCTATCAACATCTTAGCAACCACATAAAATGCCTTAGCAACTACTCAAAACACCCTAGCAACAACTTGCAACCACCTAGCACCACCTTAAAAACTACCTGGAACATACTAGCAACTGCCCAGCAACACTTTAATAACTACCTAGCAACCACTCAGAACACCCTAACAACTGCCTAGCAACACCCTAGCAACCATTCAGAACACCTTAGCAACCACTCAGAACCCCCTATCAACAGCCTAGCAAGAAAAATGCCAGTGCATACTAGAAACATGCTAACATGTATGGCTATAACTGTTTCAAACTTAAACTACTTTAATTATTTACACTTTAAAACCACTTCAAACTTTCAGACGACGCTTTCTCAAGCCACCATAAAGTTTGTCTACAAACGTTAC
The DNA here is from genome assembly GCA_903798195.1 of Danio kyathit. Lineage (NCBI taxonomy): Eukaryota > Metazoa > Chordata > Actinopteri > Cypriniformes > Danionidae > Danio > Danio kyathit. Next base: position 41,306,150 of record LR812521.1, on the reverse strand, counting down.
TTTTCTAGTTTCTAAACTATGTTCTGTTTTGTCATGTGCAGTCTGGGCTCTTACGCAGCTCTGCAGGGCGAGTTTTACTGCAAACCCCACTTCCAGCAGCTCTTCAAGAGCAAAGGCAACTACGACGAGGGCTTCGGACGCAAGCAGCACAAGGAGCTCTGGGCCTCCAAGGATGCAGAGAGCATCGGCAAGACGGCATAATCCTCAATGATTTCCAAAGCTCACCTTTCACCTCCACTGGCCAATCATGACCCTTCTCTCACACACACACACACACACACACACACACACACACACACACACACACACACACACATTCACACTTACACAAGCAGTTGAGCCAGATGTACCACCCTCTGATAGGGTTGATCAACTTCCCTTTTGTGTTTTTGTTTTCCCGCTCCCTGCTCAATTTTAATTTCTGTTTTATTTAGCTTTGTTACTTTGTTTTTTTTTTCCGTCTAGTGTTGTGGAGTTAACAGTTAGTTGATTGTGACCAAAATCGTTGTGTCCCATATTGGTGGGATGATTCGCTTATTAGGATCCTGTATGGCAGTGCTAGTAGTACCAGATGGTTTCAATTATACACTCAGGTAACTATTCTGGGGTGTTGCATCAAAATCTAGCAATCTTTTATGTACATAGTCGATTTTAAGTGTTTTGTTTTTATGATTGTTGTTTGTCCTTCGTTTTATTTGCAGCAATCTGTACTGTACTTTTTTTTTTTTTTAATTATTATGTAGTTTTCTTTGTTGGCGCAGGGTCTTTTATCTGTGAATCTACAGGGTACACTGTACTTTTAAAGAACTCATTGAGTTTACATCCCGACTTTTCACTTTATTTTTCCTAATTTATCTTAAGATCTAACAACAAGATCTGCAAACCAATCAAATGATGAGATTCCTATTTTTAAGCATTTATATCCTTATAAAATATAATTATAAATGCCATATTTGCTCAAGTAATTCCTTAATAATAATAATAATAATAATAACCACTTTGAGTTAATTTTATAATAAATTTAAGATTAACTTGATCACTGCAATAAATAGTTTTGCTCAGTATTTTAGTCCTGTTTTATAGACTGAGTTAATATCTGTCATCTTGCTTTTTTTCAAGTAAATGTATATTGATTTAAGCAGGTGTAGATATTTGTTCAGGAAAACAAGACTAAAATAAATTGTAAGAAACTTTTAGCAGTGTTAAAACGGTCTCATATCACATTTTGTAGCGCCCTCTAGTGTTTTGGGTGATATTCCTTTTCTTTCTTTCTACCTAATATTGTTATTTTCTTGATGCCATCTAGTGATGTATCTATGCTCATATCAATCAAATATGCCTCATGTCTTATTTTAGTCATATTTTATTCTCTATTATTTAGCAGACTGCACATCCTAATGTTTTTTTCTTCATATTATTGAATGCTCAGTGATTTCTTGCAAAGGCATTCGTACACAAGTACCACTAAGCAGAGTGAATGTACTGTGACGCACTGTACTGTACTTATGTCTTGCTGCACGGGACCAAGCTTGTACGACAAATTGAGATATTCACAGGGAACTAAGTCTCAGAGGAAATGACATTTTCTGATGCTTTGCGCCATTGCCTTTTCCCCACTTCCACCTCTTCCTGTCATCGCATAGTTTTTGGCAATTTCCTGTGGGCTTCTCTGTGACGGGGTTTTGTGGGACTTTGAGTGCGTGTTTTAAAAAAAGCATGGCTCAAAAAGCATTGCTCAGGAATACGGATGGGTCACACTGATCCAAGTGCTTGTTGTTGAAATCTGTTCGCTAAACCGTTTTCACACTTGAAATTGTCTGGGTTCAAGCAGGAAGGGGGTTGCTGTACATCGAAACCAACACTTCCATCCCAGGTTTTAAATGCACATGTCAGCGTAAAAACTGACTTTGCATGTTGTGAATTGTCACTGTGGCCATAAGCTGTGACCTCTAGTCCATGCGTTTGTGTACAAAACATCATCTTGCCATCATGAATGAATGAAATGCCTCTCTGTTTTAATACTGTTGCTTTCTGTTTTAATAGTGTAACATGGTAAAAGCTGTTCTGAAGTGTCTGTAATTGTTAAATGGCATATGGAACTGGTCTGTTTATGTTTGGGTCCAGTTTTAGTGGCTTTTTTTGTGTTTTGCATTGGTCTCGTCTGCCTTTTTAGTGCAATGGCCTATTTGTTTGTATGTTTGAGGCGATACTTCTCCATTTCGACTTGCTAAGCCATTGAAAATCATCCAAATAATTGAACAACTTGAATGCCACAGAAGTCCCCGTGTATGTATATATTTAAGATTACTGTGAAATTGCGAGGTTTCGAGGAATTTAATGAAAGCTCTTGGCATGATGCTATTTTCATATTAAGCCTTATTTTAGTTCTTGGTTTTGATTTGTTTTTCCAAAATCATCAGCTTTTAAAAATGTCATAATCTGCTTTCTCACCCTCTAAAACGTTTGCACCTGTAAAAGATTTGGTCATTTCTATCGAATGCTTTTCTCTTTGCAACAAACTTTCCACAGACACAAAATCACTGTGTTCACGTCAATTGTTAGTTGTGTTTGCACGCAGTACGCCAAGGTACAAATGACACAATTTTCTGCAAAACTCACAGTCTTTTGTAAACCTCATAACTAACCGGAAAAAGGTACGCTCTTATTTGCTCTTCTCTGATGGATTTGTTGTTCTTGAAATGTGCGAGTGTGTCTTTGTAAGTGTATGGATATTTAAGGTTGCAAAAGATTATTTTTAAACGCTGTCGACTCTGTCTGCATGCATTGAGTGAGAGGAGATCAATGTACAGTGTGTGTTATTCTGCATCTAAAACTTGATCAGCAGAACAAGGTGGCCTTAAAGCAGAAAGAGGTCTTGGCTCTCGTTTCTTTTGTCCCTCATCAGGTTTATTTTTGTCTTAGTACTTTTATCAGCCCTTCAGATCAACTCCTACAAGAATTTGTAATAAAACGCCAATTCTCTTGCGTTCACTCCCCAAATCTTTTGTTCTCCTCGGTTTAAATTCTCATTTTTGTACATGCTTTTGGAGAAAATTTAAATAAATGACATTGCTGGTGTTGATCAACACATGGTTTGGATGTTTTCTTTTACAGTTGTGTGTCCATGTGTCTGACCTGCAGTCTTTATTGCAAAAGATTTAAAGATCTTTTAAAATAATGATTGAAGTATCATTGACGTATTTTCTATGCATTGAAGCATTTAAGTAGACTCCTTACTTGCATTTATTAGGTTTTCAAATAACCTTCATGAAAATAAAATGTCAATATATGTGAAATAACGCTCTATTGTCATTTAGTGAGACATTTTTCTTTCGTGTAAAAGTGAAACAACATACTACTTCTGATTTGTACCTATTGTAATGTATAAATAGGTGATCATAGTACAGTGTGTGTCTGTGTGTGTTAATGATTTTGTGGCTGCACTGTCCTTAAAAGCAGTATTATAATGTCATTAAGCGATAGAATAGAGTATTACTTATGAAATATTTAACAAAAAGAGTCGTTGGTATTTAGTTTTATATACCGAGTTTAATCCCAATTTAGTGTGTGTCTTCTGTAAATCAGTGTGAAACTCTGTGATAATTATTATTTTATTTATTTTTATTAATAGCATTAGGAAAAAACTATTTTCTAATCCAGAGATGCCCAAGCTAGAGCCTGCGGGCCAAAGTTGGCCCATGGTAACCTTTGATTTGGCCCGCCATCCTATCTGAGAAGAGAATGGGAAGAATGATGGGGATGGTTTAAGATCAGTGTTTCTCAACCACGTTCCTGGAGGACCACCAGCTCTGCACATTTTCCCATGTCTCCTTAAACAAACACACCTGATTCAGATCATCAGCTCATTAGCAGAGACTGAAAGACCTGTAATAAGTGTGACAGACAAAGGAGACATCCAAAACATGCAGTGCAAGTGGTCATCCAGGAACGTGGTTGAGAAACACAGGTTTAGATACTCTCATTTCTAATCTAATGAAACCTTTTGTTTGTTTGTTTGTTTTATTGTTAAAAGCTAACCGAAATTAAATAAAAAGTGGTGTGAATTTATCCGATATAGTTTAAATGTACATGCGGTCACCCAACGTATAGAGGACAAATCAATGCAAAGGCAGATTCTGCTTGACTAGTGTATTCAGCGTTGAACTCCACTGTGTCATAAATGCGATTGTTTATGCTTTTATTGGAATCATTTTAAATTGTATACTGCATTCGTTAACATGATTTAAACTAATGTTTTCTATTAAATTATGGCAACTTTAATGTAATAATATAGTTTGGTATATTTATCTTCAGCCCACGGCTCTCAATGGTATTTGGTTTTTGGCTCTTTACACGAAAAGGTTTGGGCACCCCTGTTCTAATCTATAAAAAAATGTAAAGCTGAATTACAAGTGTTTTGATGCTTTAAGGTAAATAGTATTTAGCCTGAATAATTTTTTGTATAGACCATTTCAATGTGGCCCTGTCACTGGCCCATGAACACTTCCTGCTTGTTACCAAACTATTTCAGAAATGTAACAAGAGGCAATTTAATCATATCTTAAATCTTTGTATAGTGTTCACACGATTATCTCACTATAAAATGTACATCATTCTCTATTTGTAGCCCAACATTAGCAAACTTACCTAGTTCTCAGTGCAACACTACTTTATATATTTAAATTGTGACAACATTACAACATGTAAAACGATAGAGAAGAGAAGGGGATAATTAAAGTGAATTGTAGTGTTTTATTTGTCTAATAAAATAAATAAATGCAATATTGTTAATAAATACTGGTCTTCTTACCAAGTGAAAGAGGTCAAATAAAAAATGTAAGCCATATCTCTTTATTTTAGGATACTAATACTATTGTGAAGGGTATTATGTATGATGCATTGTTCTTTACCTGAATCCAGCACCGCCATCCAGCGTCTGACCACTGCTAAACTCACCTATAATCGTTCACTTCAGACTCCAACGTCATAACTGTGTGCGCGCCAGTGATGCTGAGCGCGTCACGTCACCAAGCGTGAACTGAAGAGAGGAGAAGCGCGCCCCCGAGCGTACACAAACTCCGTTTGCTCACAGTTGTCATCTTGAACATGTTACGGGAATTACAAACGACATGCAAAGCTCTTTTTCCTCCCGGTGACGAGTAAAAAATCGTGAACACAATTCGGTTTCTTGCACGGAGTATAAAATGACGAACTTTCGGCTGCTTTTAAAGGAAGCGAGCTTATTGGGTTCCGGTGACGAACTGCTTTTTCGCTGTCAGGAAACTCACTGCGCTAAAGATTCATTCTAGCATCTGCAGTTTTTTTTGCCGTCAACATCACGAGAATGCTTGGACTAATGTCGCCTAAAGATACCGTCTGCCGCTTGATATCAACAAAAGCTCTTGAACGGCCCTCGGGGAGCGCATTTCTCGCACTTTCTCCGAGTTTTAACTTTCGCTGAGTTTAACCGTCATCAACGGAAAGGGGAATTTGCTGCTTTCGAAGTTCAAGTAGCCGCTGACTGCGCTCGGCTCTTTGTCCAGATCTTCGACAGTGCGATCCCTGTGCGGTTATCCTGGTTTTTCTGCATTTACTTTGTCTAAAGTGGACACACGACGGCTGCTTTCAGAGTCACATGCCTTCATTCATAATCGTTTGTCGCATAATAATGCGGAGATTGTCTAACAATCGGACTGAGGGCTCTTTTTCTTGTTTGTTTGGCTGTATAAAGTTGTCACGGACAGGATTCATAAACATATACGGATTGTCTGATCGCCTTGCACTAGAAAAGTGCAAACTATTCGTGCAGTGAACTGGTCAGACAAATCGACGGAGGGAAAAATATGCAAACCTAGCAGGAAAAGAAGCCATCAGAATCACGGAAATCCTTTCTTTTCCTCCATTCTGCAATTACGTATGGATTATATGTATATCGAAGCAACTCACTTAATTATGTACAGTTAGCGTTATTACAAAGACATTTTCTCTTTTGGACCTGAAGCTTTTTGTCGGATTTGTTTTGAACTCTGTGCAGTAGTTATGCTGTTTACACAAAGACATGTTGCTTCATGAAACGTCCGTGCTTCATTCGTAATGCTACTCTTTTCCCTCTCTGGGTTAACTGAAGGTTTTATATTTTTCTGTATTTAAGTGGTCTTTACTCTCGACTGAGCTGAGGAACAGGTTTTATGGATGATATGGGAGACCCTCAGGGGTCCGCGCGACTGGGAGCGCGTTAGCAATGGCAGCGGCCTGGAAATCCGTGGACAGTCAAATTGCATTAACTGTATCTATAAGCGATTGTCTGCACGATACACATCGAGTATTTGGAAGACAGGACACAAGGTGGATTTCAACCCCTGGCTCAGGTGAGTGTTTTAAGTTAGGGTTTATTAATAAGCTTGTAATAGTTAGTTAAGTATGTAAACATTTCAGTGTTTGCAAAGTTTAAAGGTAACGTTAAGCTTAGCAACAGCTTTAGATGTCGTGTTTTTGAGTGGATTTCATATAGAAACTTTTATGTGCATAGTTTTTTCTCTGTTGTTCTTCATAAATATTACTGTTTAGCTTCTGTGTAACTAACAGCAGGTGTAAACTGCATAACAATCAGCTGATTTACTAGTAGCCTACTGAAAGTTATTTACAATATTTATAATTTCTTTTGCCATGTGCCTATGGATGTATTTATGCTTTTGTGTTTGGTTTGAAAACCAAAGAATGCAGTGCAAAAATTGGAAAAAAATTTAATTAGAAATGGCAGTTTTTGACGTTCAGCAAAGGTTTTCTATTCTAAGCTTTCTAAAAACTGCATTCATTACTTTATTTTTGTTATTACTTTAAAGTTTTAAGGTAGGTTCAGTTGTGTTTGTATTTCTCAGTAGGGAGTGCATAGGTTAGGGTTTCCCAAACTTTATTTTCTTATATGGACACAGCTGTAAGGGCTAATGGTTGGACTTGGACTCAAAAGGTTTGCAGGTTTGAGATTCATTAGGACTTGTAGGTGAGGTGAGGGAATGAACAGCTTTTCCACCTATACCCATGACCAAGGTGCCCTTGAGCAGAGTACCTACACTCTATCACCAGTCTTTTAATGTTACTTTGTTTTAGTGACCTTGAACTGTGATAAAATGTTGTGTAAAATCTATATTTGTTTCTTCAATCAAGTTTGGGTACAACTTATTTGTTGTTGTACTATTAAATTGTATACTAGAGGTCAGCTGGAGAAATGGCAACAAATAAATGCAGAAAAGCATGTAAACTTTAGTTAATTTCAAAGCTCTGGCCTTTGTGTTAATATTTTAAGATATAAATTTCTGGCCATCTTTAAGCAAACCTTTTTTTTTTTTTCGAAAAATCAAATGCTGACCCTTTAGTATTATTAAATGCTGTGAAATTAATAGATGCTGTAGAAGCATTTTTAGCTTAATTTAGACATTTAAAATGAAGTATCTAACATTTAATGTTCTTTAAGCTAAGATGACTTATCAAGATATAATATATATTTTAATATGTATATCTTGTTTCCCAGTGATGGGTTGCAGCTGGAAGGGCATTCGTTGCGTTAAACAGGTGCTGGATAAGTTTGCGGTTCTTTCTGCTGTGGCGACCCCAGATTAATAACGGGACTAAGCCCAAATGAAAATGAATGAATGCATATCTTGTTTTTTGGTTGAGTAATCGAGTGTCTTCCTTTGTGCTCCAATCTTGTTATTGTGATCATTAAAGTCCACTGTAGATCAAACTCTAATATACATTAGCATCACATTAATCTATAGCTAACCTGAAACCTTCTTAACAACATTTGAAAATCCCACATCAGTAGGCCAGTAGTGTTCTAAACTGTCATTTAGAGCTGATAACTAGAACCAGACAGAATCTGCAGACATTTTTTACTATTTCTGCAGATTTTTGCAGAATAATTATGGGAGCATTAAAAGAAAACTTAATATATGAAATAAAAAACAACTTTTTAAACTTTAAGACTGGGATAATATTACCTTTTTTAACTTTAAGACTTTAATTATAGAGAATGTTACTTTACAAAGTGTATTGTAAATAAATCAAATGCACATTTTCATATTAGTCAATAATATAATTGAAATTAATTTAAAAACTGAAGAAATATAAATTTACACACATTTACACAAGTAAATAAATAGACCCGATGGGCTAAAAATCTGCGGATTTCTGCTAGTGCAGATTCTGTGCGGGCTTACTAATAACTAATATCTCCACTGCCAAATACACTGTGAAGAAAGATAGGAACCATTATTATAAATTAGCACCAAACCATAATTGTACACTCATCTAGGCATGGGACGATAACCGTTTTCAAGGTATACCACGCTTTGGAAAAGTCAAGGTTTTAAAACCGCCAAGATTTTCTGCTTTACCGTTCCTAAGGTATGGGTAAAAAAAATGTATTTACATTTTTTTTTGTTGTGTTTTTTAGGACAGCAGTATGTCCAGCATAAAAAATATCCAAATATGTAATTTTAAATTGTTAATAAATCTGTGTTTTTGAAACTAATGAAGACAGCAGACATCAATGATTCATTGTAATTATTTAGCCTGACATGTTTACTGCTCCAAAATATTATAAATCTTTTAAAAAAATAAAATATATTGTGTTCAAAGGGTGAACAGGTTTTAGTTTTTTACTCAGACATTTAAAAATAATATATTTTAGAGCAGTGAGCACAATACAGTGATACCGTAAAACCGTGATATTTTTATCCAAGGTTATCATATCATCAGAATCTTATACCGGCCCATGCCTACTCATCTATTAGCATTTCTGCATAACACGGGTCTACATTTAACAATTTCTGGTTACTCATCGTGGATTTACCTTAGTTATTAAATCAGTTGTTTATGATTTTGAGTTGATACAGGGATGTTGGCTATGGCAAACTGTTTGTGAATTATTCCTGATTTGATTTATTATATGTATTATTATGTTAATCTTTCTATTTTTACTGTCCTAAGACAATCCTTCACAAGTATTACACAACCACTGCACAGACTACAACTTACTCTGAAGGTGTCAGATCACTTTATGTATAATGTATCATGGGCTTTTGGCCAGTTCGTGAACTAGTGATCTTTTTCACCATCTAGAATAACTTGTCATCTACCCCAGCGCTGACAGGAATCATTTTTAGTCTAGTCTCTCCAGAGCATTGGGGAACAGGAACACTGGAGGGGATTTGTGCTGTAAGCCTGCGAGTCTCTTGTACTGTAAGCCCCTCCATGAGCAAAAGCCAACAGCCTCAGCGCCAGCGCCATGGCTGGGAAAACCAGCCACAGACTAAACAGCTCAAAATCAGGAGAGAGGTGGCTGGGGGCAGGAATGGTAAGAGAAATTTGTTGAGATTCTGGTGAGCTCTGGAAAAGGGATACAAGCAAAACAAAACGGCCTTCTCCCCTCTCCAGATTCCACACATACTTACCACAAGGTAATTAAGAACAGGAGAAGGGGGGAAAGACAGAGAGGGGGTCAACGACTGGATGAGAAGGAAAAAAACTTTTCTGTTCTGTCTTTTTTGCTCCATGATCCAGTTTAATGTGCTCAGAGAACGTCCACTCAAAATATGGGAAAGGTGAGGGAGTCGTTTGACATGCGAGTCGTTGTAAAGCTGGTATTGAAATAATAAGTTTTGCTGAAAGGTTTGTTATTCTATTGCTGTGAGGGACAATATGGGTATGTAAATATATATCCATTTAAAAAGGAAGAATTATGAACGGAAATTAATTGACAACAACAGCTTTTATATCAGTGTCCTAGGAAATAGTATACCCATACTGACCTTATTTTTCAAGGACAAGAAGTGTGCTTGTTTTTGCGGATGTTTTAGAACTTCAGATTCGGTTGCCTATAGGAGAAATGACCATGAGTATTAAACAACAGAAAACTGTCAAACTACCTGCTCTACAAACAAGTTTGTTCATGACTTCATAAAAAGTAGAAAAATAAAATGAGAAAAGATTCGTTTGCAACATCAAGTAGCATAACGAGCTGTTTTTAACCATCTAAATATCAAAGTAAGTGCATAAGACCGGAGGAAATCACGAGCCGAAAAGCTTCCAGTGGCTGTGCCTGCACGTAGGTTAAGAATGAGGTCAATACATGGAGGTGGTACACAACAGATTTTATTATGATTTTGCCTTGGTCATATGTTCTGTAAATATTTACTCTCCCTCATTACTCTCCCAACCTTGAAACCTTTGTTCATCTTTGGAACACAAATTAAGACATTTTGAATGAAATTTGAGAGCTCCTTGATCCAGAACGGTATTAAAAAGCATAATCAAAACTGACCAGTTGCTTTTAGCAGTTTGATTATGAATATTATGAAGCTACAAGAATACTTTTGTTATCAAATAAAGCAAAAATAACTTAATTCAATGTTTTTTTTTTACTTCAGTGTCAGTATAGACCCTATAGTGTGCACATTCATGAGCACTGCACTGATGTACTCACCTCTGGATGCCTGTGCACAACTTCCTCTGTAGTAAGTACAGGGGCATGATGATTATATGTCAGAGGTGCAACCAAGCATGTCAAGCACCCTATACTGACACTGAAGAGAAGAAACTGTTGAAAAAAATCATTATTTTTATTGTATTTGCACACAAAAGTATTTTCTTATTGATGATATTGCGATTGAACCACTGTAGGCATGTGGTCTGACATGAGGATATTTTTGGTATCTCTAGACAGAACAAGGACTGTTGCTGTCAAAATCCTAATTTGTATTCTGAAGATAAACAGTCTTTGGTTTGGAATGACATAGAGCTGGGCCGATAAACGATATTATAACGAATCACGATAAATGTATATCAATTACAATGATAAGCTTTGGACTTTTTTTTGCTCTATATTGATCTAAGAGCCAATCACACAGTAGAAATGTGCAACAATGAAAATAAAGAAGTGTGTTGATATTAGAGATGTACCGAATTTTTGGCCACCAAAAATGTATTGGTCGAAAATGCTATGCCATTTAATGGACCCTCTAATTTGTGTGGCCTCAGTCATTGTTGGGTTACTCTTTTAAATCTGGAAGCATTAACAACTGATATTGAAATTTATATCGTTATCGTTCAATATGGAAAATAGTTATCGAAATTTGCATTTTTGCCATATCGCCCAGCCCTAGAATGATATGAGGTTGAGTAAATAATAACTTAAATTTGGAGGAACTAACTCTTTGAACAGACATGGCTGCTGTTTAACAAATAAATACAGCAATAAAAATGAGATTGTTACCTGTTCTGCCTTATGTTGGTCAACATTTAGGTCCTTTTGAAGAATTTAATATTGTATATTATATATTGTATATATAATATTTAATACTGTGCTTTAAACACCACCAAAAAACATTACATATTTAGAATGAAAATGGTAATAAAAGATTTAGTTCAATATGAAAGCAATAAAATGGAGGAATGTGCAGATTATAAGTCAGGTGGTTTTGGTCAGGAGTTGGTGTTTTACAAATGGAGGTTTCCAGTGGTGTGGCATGACTCCAGCACATATCCATTCAGAAATCGCATGAAGGAAAAAGGCGTGCACACTCACCAAAACTCTCTGTGGAGCGTTCAGGTGAAGGCCTGTTTAACTTAGACTGCGATTTATGTGTAGCGAAGCATCAGATGGGGCTGAACACACTCATGCTTGTTGAGTGTTCAAAGGTGCGGTGGGTCAAGCCACCTGGGTGCCACTCAGGATATTTGGCTGAATGGGTGCAAATAAGTGATTTCTGACCTCTAATTTCTCATGGTTCATTTGAAGCTGCATGACTGGAGGCGCTAAAACAAATATGCTCATTACCTCATCCTTTTGGTTAATCATTTCAGCACTGACCATAAGTTTGGAAGAATGAGCGGTTCTTTGCAATGTCCAGTTAGTTCTCTCTCTTTTTCGGTCCACTGTAGTTAAATCAAAAGGGGGTTTTACAGATTTCATGACGCACATGCAGGTAATGTCATTATTAGGAATGATGCAATCTTAACCAGAACCTTTAAAGTATGTGCTGACATAAACCAAATATTTAGTACAACCATTGGTCATTTTGCCCCTCAACAGTTCACCTAGTCCGAGATGTGTAGGATGTGCAATTGATATAGAAAAAATGTAGGTTATATTTGACATTTTGCACATTTCATTTGAATTTGGCAATTTTGTATGTATCTTGTCTAATTTAAGTAACTCATTTTGGAGCATTAATATATATTCCATTCATCATTTTGCTAAGAGTAAAATACATTGCTCTGGGCATGTTTAGTTTCAATGACAAATCCACAGGGTGTGGACTTTTTATTTTATTTTTTTAAATGCATTGCTTGGGATATGTAGGTTTTTTTGTAAGTTTCAGATATGTCATGCTTCCATGAGAAGGTGGCAATTGTCGCACAGATCCCCTATTTTAGCAAACCACTGACCTAAACACTTCCCTAAATCTAAACAATACTGTAATAATAACACAATAATAAATACCACAGAAAATTGTGTGTGGTATGTATTTGTTGTTTTGCAAAAAAAAACTGCATGAAAATACAATATTTTTTGATATTATGTCACTATAAATATTGTGAAAAGGAACAAAAGTTGTTGCTGCCATACGATATACATATTATTTTTTACAAAATAGTGCTCCGATACATTGATTATAGGAAGCACTAATATATACAAATAAAAAATAAGTGAAGTAAAATTAGATTTTAAGCTTAAAGTTATGTTTTCTGTTAAAAGGAATGGGAAAAAATTGTAATTATTTCTCAGTAATTATGTAAAATAACTTTATTTGTAATATTGCTATACAATAACGATATTAAACCGAACATTTTGCGTAAAGTGAAGTTTAACTTTCATTTTAAGGGGTTAAAAGACACTGCAAGTTTCTACATGTGCATGGTACCACAGTTTTTCCCAAATAAAACTCTATAAAGATGGTCAAGAGACCCTCAAAGCAGCTTTTGGGTGGTCGTCCAGATGTCCTGCAAGTCTAACTCACTGTAAAAAAAAAAAGTTTACTTAATTTGATCTAGTTGAGTCAACTCAAAAAGCTCTGCAGCAAGTTGCTGTATAATTTTAAGTTGAGTAAACATTTGTTTACAATGTACCATAACCAATGCCATGAATTCTTGGGTGATTAATCCAAAACTTCTTAACTGTGAACTTGCAAGACATGCTTAACTGAACACAGCATCTAAAAATAATAAATAATATGAAGTATGGCACCATACCTTTTGTTTAATTGTGATCATATTACCAATTCATTTTTTTGTCAAGATAATCTCACATACTGTAGAATTAACAAGGAGACTGTCCATCAAATGGAACAATCGAACGTGTAACAGCTTAGAGATGAATATTGAAATGTGCTCAAATCTTATTTAATAAAAAATAGTTTCACTAAGCTTAGTAAATGAATACTGACACTATATAGATGCCACGCATAGCACAGAGCTTAGCTATGATTCAATTAATTCCTTCCGTGAAATTGGTAACACATTATGTGAAACTATCATCTGGACTCTGGTAAAGAATTTTTCTCCTGTAAAGACATTAAAAGGTTACAGGGTGATATACGTGTAATATTATAAAATGATCCTTTAAGAGCTTCAGTTTCATGGTCAACAATATTATTATTGATCATATTAACCATCAGATTGTTTAACCTTGATCAATATGACAAAACCTCAGTTTCAAAGCATAGCATCCAATATAGTGCAACATTTTTCACATTCTTTTTCCTAATGTGAGCCACATGTCTTCATGGGCAAATTAATTATAAAAATATTACAGTCATATTGTTTATAGGGGATGCACATTTTTTGAGATGGGACTTTACTGTTAGAATCAAGCATGTGAAACTGAAGTCTGCCAGTTTTTGAATGGTAACTATTTCCCTCAGCTTTTTTTTCTTCTTCTTGACAAAGCTTTGTGCCAGCAGGCTCAGGTTACATTCTTTTATGTCTCACATGCACCAATTTTCATAATCCTGTTACAGATTATTTAGTTTTTTCATTCATTTTAAGTGGGGTTTTTGTGCATCTAGCATCATTAAAGTTTAATTGAATGAACGTGTGTAAACTTGTTAAAAATTAAAATATGCTTGTGAATGAAAATCCCCTGTAGGATGGTGATGTAATGTTTTATTATCGCAGTTATTGACTGTGATGTCATTGTTTGTTGGATTAGATTACATTTTTTTAAGGTATGGAAGTTATATATCCCTTCTGATTTTATCTAGAGTTTCTTTATAACCTGAATGTTGTTCCACTTTTAGGCCATTGATGGGTGATGCTATAGAGGAAAGTGTGTGTAAAGATCTTCAAATCTGAGCAAAATAACACACATCCATACTGGCAAAATGAGTAAGTCATCACATTTTGTCTTAATTTGCATAATTTGTTTGTGTATGTAACCATTTTTATCAGGGGTTTTCAACATGCCTTCAATTATTTCTTGATGTCAAGTTATTTTTTATTAAAACAAATGAGTAATTAAAAATATTGGTCACACTTTGCAATAAAGTTTCATTAGTTATTGTTAGTAAATGTATTTATTAGCATGAGCTAGTAATGAACAATACATTCATAGCATTTATTTATCATTTTTCAACATTTATTAATGCATTATTAAAATCCAGATGCTTTTAGGCCTTTAGTTAATGCACCACAAGTTAACATGAACTCACAACTAACAAGTGTATTTTAAGTAACATTAACAAAGATTAACGCATACTATAATAAATGTATTGTTAATTGTTTGATTGTGTAATAAATAACTTGGCTGGATGTTTAATAGTTTCTCGCTGGTTAATGTACTTCACTGCTTGAAAGTTTTTGAAGATGTCTCTTACAAAAAAAAGTAATATTAATATTGTCATTTTTTGCAATCCAAAATAATGGTTTTCAATGCTTCCTGTGGTTATGAATTAAATGGTGAGTTTACTGTCTTTATTACAACACGTGCACTGTTTTAAAAATGTTTACATTTTGTAAAAATAATTTTTTGCGGTGCAGCTGATCACAGAGAGTTGGATCAGATCTTTTAATCCCAGTTTCTTTGCAAATCCTGTTCTGTGGACATGTTTATATGTGTTACTACAGATACATTTTAATACACTCCTGTCAAATAAATCAGTGGGCAAGGAAAACTGCATTCCTACGTCACTTTGCAGTGGGCCTCAAAATTGCTGGGGTTTGGATCCTATTTTAATGTCAGGATAT
The DNA here is from genome assembly GCA_903798195.1 of Danio kyathit. Taxonomy (NCBI): domain Eukaryota; kingdom Metazoa; phylum Chordata; class Actinopteri; order Cypriniformes; family Danionidae; genus Danio; species Danio kyathit. The sequence goes on along the minus strand of LR812521.1, from coordinate 41,290,907 downwards.
TTTTTAAAAAGAGACTTGTGTTAATATCACTCCAATATGAATGTGGACACATTATACCATTATACCCAGAGTTCTGTTCAAACAGCTTCCAAAAGTTGATTTTGCATCATGCCCTTTAACTATATATATTCTTTGCCTCTCTGTGCTTTTGGGTTGACCTGTTTAATTCACAGCGTCCCATCAAAAAGAGAGTGACTAAGAAATTACTTTGACGCCTGTAATTTAGAATATGTTTGTAACTGTTTGAAGAGAAACATACAGACAGTGACTGTGTTTTCACATGAATAGATATTTAACAGTTGAATGGCTTAGTCTGGGTTGATCTGTCATGTTCCCAGTATTAGGTAGACGAGGCTTGTGAAGGCCGTCCAAACAACACACTGCGAATATTTTCGCTCTGTGAGGAGTGAGCTTAGCCAAGACACAGCTCGCTCTTATATCAAACATGAGAACAGATTTAAAAAAAACAGTCGTCTTATTCTCATATGCTTTACAGCACTGAAGCAGCACTGGTAGTTTGACTGAGCGTATGTTTATTCACAAAGGAGAGCAGAACATCCTCAGTTCCTCTGCACCTGTGCTATTACTGTAGAGCAAGTTCATTTTTTCTGCAACCTAATCTCAGTTTCATTCAAATAAAGAAAGAAGCTACTTTAGGACATTCATTACAATGACTGGGTTTTCATCATCCTGCATTAATACGTATTTTGAAGTATTGCATGAGAAATGAGTGATGGAAATGCCACATTTTTATATAAAAATCCCTTAATTCACTAAAGTTTTTATGCTTGCTTGAGGTGGTTTTGAATAAAAAAGGCTTTAATGTGAATTATGGGAATACTCATTTGCTGAATAAACTGACATATGCGAAATTACTAATCAGCTGTCTCCATTATGCTGGCCTTCTTTACTGTTGGGTACTAGATTACCACTACTACAGTCGGTTGTTCTAATAACTTGGCAATTGAGATTTTTTTTCCATTCTTTTCTATTTTTTTGCTAACAATTGATTCACTTTAGGATGGAAACCCGGCAAGTTTCTGCAACAAATAGGATGGACTATATATATATATATATATATATATATATATATATATATATATATATATATATATATATATATATATATATATATATATATATATATATATATATATATATATATATAAAATTGTTATTGTAAAATCTTAATTAATGAATAAGCTACTGTATTTGCAGCAAGTTGCATGTTGTTAGAACTGTATTGTTAAAAAAAAAAAAAAAAAGTTTCTTTTTTTTTTTTTTTTTTCAAAATTATGTAAAACAAGCACTTACGCAGAACGAGATGGGTTGTGATTATTGTAGCTTTTTCCAGAGACCTTTTCAAAATAACAAATGTTGATTATTTGTAGGCGGTTTATTCTGCTGTGGTGACCTCTGATAAATCAGGGACCAAACCGAAGAAAATTAATGACTGATTATTTCTAGGGATCCACACTATGTCCATATCATCGGTTATCAGTCATTTTATTTATTTATTTTTTCAATATTTTCAGTAAAAATGTACAGTATATGTAATTGCAAATGATAATTTTCCTGTTTTAATATTTCGATATAATATGTTGTCGAAGGGGCCTATCATACACCCAGTGCAATAAGGCGCAAAGACATATTTGGTGCGATTTGTTGCCATTGTCAGACCAGTGCAACCCTAATTTTCACGTTTTCAGCCACGTTGTTTAGATAGCAAATCCATTTGCGCCGCTTTGTGGACTCATGGGTGTTCCGGTCTAGAAAGGAGATGTGTTAAGGCGCATTGTTGGAGCTTTGCTGTTTTGAAGAACTGAAATAAACTGTGCCATTGACTAACTAAAACCTGGTCTAAAGTCCAGCGCAGAGCACGTTAGTTATGGACCTATACAGGTCCAAAACACTTAAACCATGCTTAAGACACACATGATGCACAGCAATACACAATTATTTTTACATATGAAATTTTTTTTAAATGTTATAAAAAAAACTATTTTCTACATGAATATAAAAGTGTGGATAGAACTCTTATGGCTATAACATTGGATATAACTTTTTGACCACACTTCGTTATTGTTGTTTATTTATTCATTTGCTGGAAATTAAAACTGAATTTGAAATAGTTTTGAAACAAATCTTTGTAATGTAATGTGTATTTGTTTATATAGCGCATTTATTGTGTATGGCCATACACCCAAAGCGCTTCACAATCATGAGGGGGGGTCTCTTCACACCACCACCAGTGTGCAGCATCCACTTGGATAATGCGACGGCAGCCACAGGACAACGGCCCCAGTGCAGTCACCACACACCAGCTATTGGTGGAGTGAAGAGACCGTGATAGAGCCAATTTGGTGTATGGGGATGATTGGGACGCCATGATCGTAAGGGACGATTGACGGACTTTGACCAGGACACCGGGGTTACACCCCTACTCTTTACGAGAAGTGCCATGGGATTTTTAATGACCACAGAGAGTCAGGACCTCGGTTTAACGTCTCATCCGAAAGACGGCGCCCACTGACAGTATAGTGTCCCCTTCTTTTTACTGGGGCATTAGGACTCACACAGACCGCAGTTTGAGCGCCCCCTGCTGGCCTTTCTAACACCACTTCCAACAGCAACCTAGTTTTCCCATGTGGTCTCCCATCCAGATACTGACCAGGCTCAGCCCTGCTTAGCTTCAGTGAGTAACCGCTCTTGGAATGCAGGGTAATATGGCTTTGCGCTTAACAAACCAAATTAAATATGTAGGCTAATGGATGTCTTCAGTGGAGTGCGTACAACACCGCTTCCTTATTCACGAAAGTAAAGGAGTAAAGTAAAGAGTAAAAGTAAAGTAAAGAGAAAGTAAAGAGGCCGAATGGAGGAGGCTCGAGTTTTATCCTCGCCCTTTGGTCTGTTAACCTGTTTCTTGCTAGTGAAGCATTCAGTTTTTCCTCTTACAAAGTTCACCATGCAAATAGCAAATGCACCATGGCACGACGCAACTGACTCTTAAAGAGAATGGGAGATGAGACTCTGATTGGTTTAATGCACGTTATGCTCAAAACACACCCATAACTCATTAAGAGAATGAGCATAACCCTGTTAGACCATGCTCTGAGGCGCAGAGCGTATTTTTCCATCCTTAAAATAACAAAAGTGAATTTGGACGCGGCCTTAATGCTTTTGCGCCATGCGCTTTATACTTTGCGCCTAGATCGTTAAAATAGAGCCAAATACTATTACTGTCTAAATTCACTTGTCAATGTTTAATAAAACAATTTATTTTAGTTTCAGGTTTTAAAAATTTAAATTTTATTGATTAAAAAATAAATATATATATATATATATTCATTCATTCATTCATTCATTTTCTGCCGCTTTTCCGGGGCCGGGTCGCGGGGGTAGCAGTCTTAGGAGAGAACCCCAGACTTCCCTCTCCCCAGACACTTCCTCCAGCTCCTCCGGGGGGATCCCGAGGCGTTCCCAGGCCAGCCGAGAGACATAGTCCCTCCAGCGTGTCCTGGGTCTTCCCCGAGGCCGCCTCCCGGTGGGACATGCCTGGAACACCTCCCTAGGAAGGCGTCCAGGAGGCATCCGAAACAGATGCCCGAGCCACCTCAACTGACTTCTCTCGATGTGGAGGAGCAGCGGCTCTACTCCGAGCTCCTCTCGAGTGACAGAGCTCCTCACCCTATCTATAAGAGTGCGCCCTGCCACCCTTCGAAGAAAACTCATTTCAGCCGCTTGTATCCGAGATCTTGTCCTTTCGGTCATGACCCAAAGCTCATGACCATAGGTGAGAGTAGGAACGTAGATTGACCGGTAAATCGAAAGCTTCGCCTTTCGGCTCAGCTCCTTCTTCACCACGACGGACCGGTACATCGACCGCATTACTGCTGCCGCTGCACCAATCCGCCTGTCAATCTCACGTTCCATCCTTCCCTCACTCGTGAACAAAACCCCGAGATACTTGAACTCCTCCACCTGGGGTAAGGACTCTCCTCCAACCTGAAGATGGCAAACCACCTTTTTCCAGTGGAGCACCATGGCCTCGGACTTGGAGGTGCTGATTCTCATCCCAGCCGCGTCACACTCGGCAGCAAACCGCCCCAGTGCATGCTGAAGGTCCATGTTTGATGAAGCCAACAGAACAACATCATCTGCGAATAACAGAGATGAGATTCTGTGGTCCCCCAACCGGACCCCCTCCAGCCCCAGGCTGCGCCTTGAAATTCTATCCATAAAAATTATGAACAGAATTGGAGACAAGGGGCAGCCCTGCCGGAGTCCAACATGCACTGGAAACAAGTCTGACTTATTGCCGGCAATGCGAACCAGACTCCTACTCTGTTCATACAGGGACGAGACGGCCCTTAACAGAGCGCCTCTGACCCCATACTCCCCGAGCACCCTCCACAGAATGCCACGAGAGACACGGTCGAACGCCTTCTCCAAGTCCACAAAACACATGTGGACTGGTTGGGCATACTCCCATGAACCCTCGAGCACCCTGGTGAGGGTATAGAGTTGGTCCAGTGTACCACGGCCCGGACGAAAGCCGCTCCTCCATGAACCGCCACCTTATCGTGGTGGAGGGGTTTGTGTGCCTGAGTGATCCTAAGAGCTATGTTGTCGGGGGCTAATGCCCCTGGTAGGGTCTCCCAAGGCAAAAAGGTCTTAGGTGACAGGTCAGACTAAGTGCGGTTCAAAAACCCCTTATGAGAAAAAGACTGTCAAAGATCGTGACGTCGCCCGGTATGGCGCAGCCGGGGCCCCACCCTGGAGCCAGGCCTGGGGTTGGGGCTCGTAAGCGAGCGCCTGGTGGCCGGGTTTTTTCCCACGGAACCCGGCCGGGCATAGCCCGAAAGAGCGACGTGGGACTATCCTCCAGCAGGCCCACCACCTACAGGGGGAGCCGTAAGGGGCCGGTGCATTGTGGAACGGGTGGTGGTCGAAGGTTAGGACCACGACAACCCGATCGTCGGACACAGAATATATATATATATATATATATATATATATATATATATATATATATATATATATATATATATATATATATATATATATAATTAAATTATTATTATTAAAAAAATTTTTAAGTCCGGAATCTGTTTGTTTGCCTATAACATGTATTGGTTTATTATCGCCAATAACATTACAATCATTATAAGCAAAATGTTATTTCCTTCTTCCCAGACGAGAGACAGGCTCTTCATTCAATCATGAAGGATCTGGTGGCCCTGCAGATGACCAGGCGCCAGCCGACGACAACTTATGACACGGCAAAAACTAAACCGGTCATCCCTGCCAGCTCCTCCAACAGAATGGTAAAACACATTCATTTCTAGAGCAACTCTGACCTTGTGACTCCTGCATGACCCTGACTTGACCTCAGCGCTCTTTCTTTCTCTTCAGGAGGATGTCAGGATTAAGTTTGAGTTCTGCGGTGAAAGAAGGTGAATCTGAGTTTCTTTTCTACTGCTGTGTGTGTGTGTGTGTGTGTGTGTGTGTGTGTGTGTGTGTGTGTGTGTGTGTGTGTGTGTGTGTGTGTGTGTGTGTGTGTGTGTGTGTGTGTGTGTGTGTGTTAAAATGGCAATGCAAACAGCATGTTCACTGGTGTTTTGAGACAGATACACACACAGGCATCCTCTCTCTCTTTCGCTCAGCTCTCAGACTGGTGGAAAGGGAAAGTACTGTGGTTTGTCCGTAGCTGCCAGGACAGACCACAGCTATGCTAGGTGTGCTTTCAGGAATGTGTTAGCTCTGCAGATCCAACTGTGTGTTTGACTTGACTTGCCGTCTCGGATTACACATCTAAAGAAATCTCAGCTTCCTGTTTAATCTCCCCCCTCTGTGTGCGTGGCGTGTGTGTATGTTTATATATGTTTGTGTAGGATTCTGATGTTTGGGCGGCCTGTGCAGTTTGAGGAAGTCCAGCAGAAAGTCAAAACATTCTTCGGTCAGCAGTTAGACCTGCATTATATGAATAATGAGGTATTGATTCACATTCGAATGCACTCACTGACACTCACTTATGTTTGCGCTGTACCCATGTTAAAATACTCAATAACTCATGACTATTATTTTTGTGCCATTTACTGGAATGATTGCTGAATGTTTGTATGAACTGCAAAGTGCACTCAGTTTTTTTTAGGTAAAAAATTATATATAAATTCTAGGCAAAACAAGCTGTTTCTGTACAAACAGATTTATCAAAATGATTGATTTTTTTTTAAAATCAAACTGCCGCAGATATTGACAGGTGTAGGGTTTCTTAGGGATTATTCCCACTGATCGCGTCTGAAAATGCAAGAGGCAACAGTTCGGAATGGTTTGAAAAAAGGGCAGTAAAAGCAACACAGGCTCATTGTGAAAATGTACCCTCGTGTACATTTCTGGAAAGTGCGAATTATGTAACCAGAGCTACTTATTGCTACATTTCGTCTTTAAAATGAACGCTACGGGTGATATGACTCCACCGACGGCTTCTGTTTCTTTTTGCGCTAGCAGCTGACCACTTATCTCTGTATGAACCGCTTTTCCGCTGTTACCAGTTTGCCCAGTGGCTCATTGTGTACGTCAGCAGACTTGAGACACAGAGAGGAGTTGACCCTGATGACGGGATTCGAGTCTAGTGAAGCAGGTAAAACAAAAGACAAAAAATAAAATAAACAAGTAAAAAACAGGGTGAGAACGTGGTAAGATCTAAAAATGTGGTAAAAATCAGGCGGGTGTAAGGGCTTTTCTTTTTCAGGATTACTTTTGAAAATGCTGTCGGTTGGGTTTAGAAAAGGCGGCGTGTGGGGGGATCGGTCAGTCAGTAAGTCGACAGTGGCCTCTAGTGGATTTACTTGAGAAGAGCAGGTGCAAATGCCACTAATGAGAGAAAATTGCCTCTGGTGGATTCACGAAAACAAAAACTGCAAAAAACCTTACCTCGTGGGATTTATTTTGCGCTCTACAGAAATGTATACAGGGGCACGTAACCATAATGAGCCTGTGTTGAGTAAAAAGCATGAGTATCCTGATCCAGCCACAGAGCGCCTGTAAACAGAAACGTGCAACGATTGCCCCACCTCTGAATTTTTCTGATTGGTCCACTGCTGTGGAACTGACAGTGATGAGCTGTGTTGCATGTGAAAGTTGACATTCTTAACTTCACACAGCTTCTAAAAAAATGAAGCGCTCACGTGCACGGTGTTTCAAAAGACTTGAAAAGTGAGCATAACAGTCAACAGTTAAATACATGGTTAAATTGAAAACCAATAGAAAAGTAAAGCGTTGGAAAAAAAAAAAAAAAACGCATTCTGTGTGAACTGCTCCTTAGTGTTCTGCAAGACACAAAACGGTTTAAATGTTGATCGATTGATAATATATTTTCTTTGTAAAAAATAGGATTGTTTAAACGCATACGCTAACAATAGACTGTTCAGTGATATTATTTATGATGTACAACTTTTGACAGCGTCATTGCTGAATGTATTTATAACCTACAGTTCAGTAAGTTTACATGTTCATTCAGGTTTTTGAGTAAAATTAAATATTGAGCTATTCAGAACTTTGACCAAGGTGGATGTAATGTTGATGGTGGACTCCACTGCTCTTTCGCTTGTGCTCAACCAACCTTTAACAGTGCAAGCCATTGAAATAAATGGGTTTCAGTAAAACCAGCACACTGAACACTGCTAGGCAGCATAGTGTTTATTTATTTTTTTTAGCTTATATTTTTTGCCAAGTTTTATCTTTTTGCCGGAATCCAAAATTGTCATTTTCGGTGGCCAAAAATTCAGTGCATCCCTGTTCAAACAGCCAGTCTTAACCCTTTTTCTCCTGGGTTGTTTGTAAGTTACTTGCACCCTATCAGCTCTACTTTTTGGCAATGTAATTTGCGCTTGTTTAAGCTCTGCATCAGACATGAACATGATCTGCTACATCTGTGTTTAATTTGTGCATTTGTAAGTAAATTACTTTTAAAACTCTCAATGAAACCTTTAAGGAATTGTGCTTTTGGACTAATTTGTCCTGTTTAGTAATTCTGGCCTCTGGTCTTTTGTTTTCTGTTCAATTTGTTAAAATAAAACTTTGAGCAGAAAGCATCAGTTAGAATTACGACAGTAGTTACAGTAATTGTAATTTTAACGGACCTATTTCACAGACAAAAGATCTACTTTTTTCTTTTTTTGAAATGTTTAAGCAGAGAAAAAAAAAACTAAGTGCACTTTTAATTTAGGTGCTAGCAGTGTGACAGTTCTTGTTCATGCATCTGTAAAGTGTTTGTGTGTGTTTGTTTGTGCACACAGCTGTCCATCCCCCTGCGTGATCAGGATGATTTGGATAAAGCCATTGATCTGCTGGACCGCAGTTCAAACATGAAGAGCATCAAGATCATGCTGCTGACACAGGAACAAAGCAATGTGAGACTTTATTAATATTAGCAAATAAATAATCAATTTGAACCCATTCGGTTTGGAAAGTAGACAGAGAATCAGAGCAGGTTGTAAAAACTATGGTGGGTTATTCTATAATGAGTTGTTTCTGCACTCCAAATGATTTCTAAATGCCACATCTGTGTTTGTGTGTTTTGTGTGTGTGTGCAGGTATCATCTTCATCTCATCATACAGTGTGTAAGCAGGTTCGCATCAAAACCTCTCAGTCCACTGGTGATGTCAGCACTGCATATCAGTCATCAGAACCCAGAGGACGCCACCACTCCACCAGTGAGCTCATACACACACACACACACAAACACACAGTACTGCACATAATCCAAAAACCACTCTGGCTTTCTTATCAGTCTTATTTCCCTGCTCTTTTTCTTTGTCGTACTCTTTCGTTTTTGCTCTTTCTCTCTGTTGTTTCTCTGACTTCCTCTGTGAGCAGTGGGTCCTCTTCCTTTTCCTGTCCACCATCACTGGCTGCTCCACAATGGTTTGCTGGCTCCCAGCCAATCAGATTGCGAGACACTATTAGCATGGTAGGCCAATGGCCTGTTGTAGAGATAGTGTGTAGTTTAGGGGGGAGGGGAGGTTGTTACAGCTTGTAAGGCCGTCTGGAGAAAAGCGTGAGCTCTTTGAGGCTCTGTGTCTGGAGGAAAAAGACGTTTGTTTATACTTTCCTTCAGTCTCATGATTCAGCTGTTTTGCTTTTTGATTATGCTCTTGACAGTGTATCGTATTGCATGGGACTTTTTTATTTCATGTTTTATAATCGTATTACATCACGCAATCTGTGAAGTAAAAACATACACTGAAAAATATGTTTCACGGTGTCAAAATTATATTATGCCAGTCACATTTTATGATTTACTTAGTAATACTGTAAAATGGACTACTGCTAAAATAATTTAAGTTTGTAAATATTATAAATGTGCATTTTAGTTCCCCTCACTCCACAACAAATTGTTTTAATTTAACGCTATTATGCAATAATACTTATCAATATAATATTAAACAGAAATTTGCAAATGTAATTAAGTACATTGTATAAATACCAGAGGATTAATTTTTGTAATATTGAGATCAAGGTATATGTGTATTCTGTACAGGTGTTTTATTTTTTAATTAATTAAATACATTTATTTATTTATTTATATATATATTTTTTTTATTGCTGAGCTACAAAAAAAGCCAACTAAAATTAAATTATTCAATTAAATGTTGTAAATGAATCAGACTTTTGAAAAAAAATGTAAATACTGTCACTTGACAGATCAAGGACAATGCACAAGATATCTGCGAGCAAATAAAGGTATAGACAGGAGCAGCTTGACATTGGAGCAGTATTTGGCATTAAACCCCATTGTATTATAAATGGGATTGTTTCAGTTTTTGCTATAATAAGTTCATTATTAAATGTTAATAATCATACTGTATTAGTTAATATGATTTAAAGTAACGTTTTGTAAATATTACCAAATAAAATAGGAATTTACCCTGCATGGCAAATTCATATACATACACACACACACATAATTGCAATTGGTGATATATATATATATATATATATATATATATATATATATATGTATATATGTATATGTGTGTGTGTGTGTGTGTGTGTGTGTGTGTGTGTGTGTGTGTGTGTGTGTGTGTGTGTGTGTGTGTGTGTGTGTGTATATATATATATATATATATATATATATATATATATATATATATATATATATATATTTATATTTATATTTATATATATTTATATATATTTATATGTTGATCTCAATCAACTTTGGTTTTTGGCCCTTTATAGGAAAAAGTTTGGTCACCCCTGCTTTATGATAAACATTAAGCATTAAACAATTTTTTTTTAAAGCTAAAAAATGCTTTTAGCTGCATGTGGACAGTAACATGAAAGTTCATGCATATACTTGCTTAATTTATAAGTGCAATATATAAGTGGCTTTAGATTATAAGTTTCGCATACGGACAAAAATGCATCTTCAAGGCTCATTCTAGAAAATGTATTAGGTAAAATGTCAAGAATTGGAATATAGTGTTATTAAGATGCTTAATTAGCTAATTAAAGTACAAATAAAAAATGTGATTATCAGGGTAATCATGTTATTTTTCTCTCACTGAATCGAATTGTACTCCAGAAAATAGAAAGAAAACAAAATATAAATGGATGAAATATACTTTATGCAGACCCATAGTTACATACCTGTAGCGTCAGTGTCGCATAACAATGTTGACAGTTCACTGAAAGAATACGTTTATCATCTGAACAGCAAGACCATAAACAAAATCTCACACTTGTTATGAGTTTTAACATTTATGTCTGTTCTCTTGTAATTGCATAGGCTCGCAGAACACTGGCCGAAGTTCACCACCTCCTGGTTATGTTCCCGAGCGCCAGCAGCGAATCGCACGTCAGGGCTCTTACACCAGCATTAACAGCGAGGGGGAGTTTATACCTGAAACCAGCGACCAGTGTGTGAGTTCAACAACACATGCACAGACATGTCAGAGCGCACTTTAAACTATTGCACATATAATGCTTTTTGTTGTGTTCATTGTGCTAGAAAAGGTCATATTTCAATATATAATTTAATATTTGTATCAGTGATTACTCTAGGATTTTTTGAAGCTTTGGCAGCAGGCCTTTTACACAGATCTACCAACTACCTATGACCTGATTTCAATGATAAATGTCGAGATCGCATTCATGTAATACTGGCATGCGTTCGTGCACAAAACTTCTTGTACGCCCCCTCAAGTATACACTGCTCAAGCGCAGATTTTTTTGTGCGCTCTTAAATAAACGCTGCTGAAGTGCAATTTAGTGTGTTTATGTAACAAGTATGTCTCCAACATTTATTAGATTTGCTAGGAATATTTACAAATGTCTCCCATAGACCTACAGAACGACATTGATGCATCCTGAAGTAAAGTAAAATGGCTATAAACTCCAGCAAGATAAAGTCATCGTATGCAGAAACATAGACCTTTATCTATAAAGTATAAATATGGAAACTGTTCATCATAACTGAAAGCTACATCGTGTTTGCTAGCCTCACGCATCGCGCACCTGTCAGTCAGTCAGCATGTAACCTTAAAGAGTTAAATAATGCACAACACTGATTACAGAAAAGTTTGCATTGTTATAATTCACTTATCTTTTAATACGTTTTGCTTCGATTATAACCTGCTATTAAAAAAAACAACGACTGAATGTTTTGAATGAGAAACTGTAATGTAGCCGTGGCGGGAATGAATTTTGGTGTGGCGCCCCGCCATGGTAGAATGAATGTAGCGGAAACGCTGTGTTACAGTATTGCTCACACATTTGGGGTGTCGATGATTTTATCTCTTTAGATTAATTCTCTTATGGCTGCATTTATCAACAGTACAGTAATATTATTATTGTAAAAAGAAATGTCTGACATTCCTATAGAAATACCACTTAATGTGCTCTTAACTGGATTTATATGGGAGACTTTAGAAATATAAAACATTTACCAATAATACACCAACATTTATAGGTGCTGGATCCTTGGAGCAGTGCAGAAAACTCAGTGTCAGGCAGCTGTCAGTCACTGGACAGCAACTCTGACAGGTGAGGGGATGATAAGTTTGTTCTTAATTTTGATTGAGAGCTTTGCAACAACATGCCTCTCATGAGACTACCGAAAAATGAATGCTGAAATATACTGCAATTGTAATAACCTGTTGCTGTGTTATTTTGCACTTTTTATTGCGGTTTTGTTTTGTAGCCCCTCTCTCAGGAAATCTCGAACACACAGGATTAAGAGTTATCCTGACAACCGACAGGACTGTTCAGGTGCATCTCATATCAGTAGCTTTACCGCTTGAGTTCTACAAATGAGATGTTCCACTGACCTACATTTCCCATTCTTGTGTTTTAGACCGGGAAAACCATGTTTATGATAAGATTGTGGGCAAAGGAGGGACGTACCCTCGCAGGTATCATGTGTCGATGCATCATAAAGATCACAGCGAAGGTACGACGCTTTGAAATTCATCATTCATTGTTGTAGTACACATTATTAGTACATAGCCTGGTTTCTCTCAAGGTTTTTTCCTTTTGTCAATTGGTGAAGTTTGTTCCTCGCCGCTGGCTTGCTTGGTTTGGGACTTGTGGAGCTGCGCATCGAAGGATTTGCTCTTCAGTGTTTGGAGTGAAAATTAAACCACACTGAACTAAACTAAACTGAAGTTCAACTCTGAAAACTGGACTGACACAGTTTCAATTTACTAGAACTTCTATGTTGAGCTGCTTTGACACAATCTACATTGTAAAAGCGCTATAGAAATAAACATGAATTGAATTGGATTGAATTATTGTCTTATAACTAATACAAACAATGTTGCTCCTCAGGTCGACGGACATTTCCACGAATACGTCGTCCACAAGGAAATTTGTTCACGTTGGTGCCATCACGGCGATCTCTGAATGGCAGCGAGGAGAGTTTGGGCAGCTGGCAGCTGGTGGATACTCAGTCCAGACTCCGTCCACAGGACCGCCCAGTCCCTCATAAGTGTGAGTGTTATGTAGTATATGATGTTATTGACTTTATGCTTTCACATAAGAGCAGCCATAGCCATTGGAACATTTATTGATTCAAGATTTTCACTAAAAACGGCTTGTTATCTAGCTTGATGTTGCAAACTTTTATTTTCTTATTATTTTATTTGTTGTATGTTTTCACCTGCTTTCTTTTTCTCACACGAACAGTGTTTTAATTTAACATAATTTATTGTAAGATCGCATTTGCACCCATATTGCAAAATGGTCATTGGCAAATTATGAACTTGAGCGACGAGCCAATCCTGAGCATCTCTCAAACATCTTTATTGCCAAGCCCTGATTACTGTAATCAGTGTATTTTGGGACACCATGATATGAAACAATACACACTTTATTTTTTCCATACAATATATATCACTTGTGTCAAACCCAGTTCCTTGAGGGCCACAGCTCTGCACAGTTTAGCTTTAACCCTAATTAAACACACCTGGTCAAACTAATTGAGTCCTTCCGACTTGTTTTAAACCCCCAGGTAAGTGTATTGAAGCAGGGTTGGAACTAAACTGTGCGGGGCTGCTGAGTTTGACACCTCTGATATATGTAGCATCATTCATATTGCATGGCCCTAGTTGGAAATTCTAAAACCATCGCAGAATCGAGTTTACTTTTGCATTGCAGAATAAGGTCAATAGAAACTGTTTAAAAAGAATGTGCCCATGTATGTTTTTGAGTGAAACTGTCAATTACTTTGTCATTCAGCCGTTCATTGTGTATTTATATGTGCATATGTGTAGCCCCTACAGCTCCAGTGACGTGGCGCAGGGGGAAGTTGCTGGGTCAGGGTGCTTTTGGAAGGGTTTATCTGTGCTATGATGTGGACACGGGCAGAGAACTTGCTGCAAAACAGGTTCATTTTGACCCTGCCAGTCCAGAGACCAGTAAGGTACATGTTTTTTTTTTGTCATACTTATTTATTTTTTTATTTATGTATTTATTTATGCATTTACAGGGAGTGCAGAATTATTAGGCAAGTTGTATTTTTGAGGATTAATTTTATTATTGAACAACAACCATGTTCTCAATGAACCCAAAAAAAACTCATTAATATCAAAGCTGAATATTTTTGGAAGTAGTTTTTAGTTTGTTTTTAGTTTTAGCTATTTTAGGAAGATATCTGTGTGTGCAGGTGACTATTACTGTGCATAATTATTAGGCAACTTAACAAAAAACAAATATATACCCATTTCAATGATTTATTTTCACCAGTGAAACCAATATAACATCTCAACATTCACAATTATACATTTCTGACATTTAAAAACAAAACAAAAACAAATCAGTGACCAATATAGCCACCTTTCTTTGCAAGGACACTCAAAAGCCTGCCATCCATGGATTCTGTCAGTGTTTTGATCTGTTCCCTATCAACATTGCGTGCAGCAGCAACCACAGCCTCCCAGACACTGTTCAGAGAGGTGTACTGGTTTCCCTTCTTGTAAATTTCACATTTGATGATGGACCACAGGTTCTCTATGGGGTTCAGGTCAGGTGAACAAGGACGCCATGTCATTAGTATTTCTTCTTTTAGACCCTTTCTTGCCAGCCACGCTGTGGAGTACTTGGACGCGTGTGATGGAGCATTGTCCTGCATGAAAATCATGTTTTTCTTGAAGGATGCAGACTTCTTCCTGTACCACTGCTTGAAGAAGGTGTCTTCCAGAAACTGGCAGTAGGACTGGAAGTTGAGCTTGACTCCATCCTCAACCCGAAAAGGCCCCACAAGCTCATCTTTGATGATACCAGCCCAAACCAGTACTCCACCTCCACCTTGCTGGCGTCTGAGTCGGACTGGAGCTCTCTGCCCTTTACCGATCCAGCCACGGGCCCATCCATCTGGCCTATCAAGACTCACTCTCATTTCATCAGTCCATAAAACCTTAGAAAAATCAGTCTTGAGATATTTCTTGGCCCAGTCTTGAGGTTTCAGCTTGTGTGTCTTGTTCAGTGGTGGTCGTTTTTCAGCCTTTCTTACCTTGGCCATGTCTCTGAGTATTGCACACCTTGTGCTTTTGGGCATTCCAGTGATGTTGCAGCTCTGAAATATGGCAAAACTGGTGGGAAGTGGCATCTTGGCAGCTGCCCGCTTGACTTTTCTCAGTTCATGGGCAGTTATTTTGCGCCTTGGTTTTTCCACACGCTTCTTGCGACCCTGTCGACTATTTTGAATGAAACGCTTGATTGTTCGATGATCACACTTCAGAAGCTTGGCAATTTTAAGAGTGCTGCATCCCTCTGCAAGATATCTCACTATTTTTGACTTTTCGGAGCCTGTCAAGTCCTTCTTTTGACCCATTTTGCTAAAGGAAAGGAAGTTGCCTAATAATTATGCACACCTGATATAGGGTGTTGATGTCATTAGACCACACCCCTTCTCATTACAGAGATGTACATCACCTAATATGCTTAATTGGTAGTAGGCTTTCGAGCCTATACAGCTTGGAGTAAGACAACATGCATAAAGAGGATGATGTGGTCAAAATACTCATTTGCCTAATAATTCTGCACTGCCTGTATATTTTTACTTATTTATGCATTTATATTTTTACTTGTTTATTTATGCATTTATTTATGCATTTATGTATTTATGCATTTATTTATTTATTAATTATTTTATGCATTTATTTTTTTACTTATTTATTAATTTATGCATTTTTTTTTTTTACTTTATTCATGCATTTATTTTCATTTTTTACTTTATTTATTTGTTATTTGTTTGTTTATTTATTTAATTATGCAATAATTAATTATTTACCTATTCATGCATTTATTTAATTTTTTTACTTATTATTTGTTTGTTTATTTATGCATTTATTTATTTTTATTTATTTATTTATTTATGCATAAAAATTTTTTGTTTGTCTTTTTATTTATTATGAATACAATTTTTTTCAACAAATTTTTTTCCTTTGTTGTTTTTCTTTGAGATTACCAGCATGTCCCCCCCCCCCCCCCCCCCCCCCCCCCCCAACCCCGATTTATCTTTCTTTCTTGAACTTTTCCCCCTCTCTTTAAATCCTTTCCTGTTTGCCATTGCAAAAACATGCACTGTCGCTTCCTGTATCTGTGTGTGATTGTGTGTTTGGTTCAGAGGGGGTTTGAGGCGAAGGGAAGCGGGGTAGTCTAACAACGCATTTCTCATTGAACATGCCCCCAATTGACACAAAAACACACACACACAGACATGCACAAAAGCAAAAAGCACCTCCAGGATGTTCGGGCTCTCTTAACTACACAGAGAACTGTTTGGCATTAGTGTGTTGTGGTTTGTGTGTTTTTAGTTGATCTTCCACCTTCATGCACAGTCATCTCCCTCGTAGCCCCCTCTGGTCACAGCCGCTCTCCTCAGCTGTGGTCGTGTCATGACTCTTGCCCCTCTTTCTGCAGGAGGTGAGCGCTTTAGAGTGTGAGATACAGCTGTTGAAAAACCTGCATCACGAACGAATCGTCCAGTACTACGGCTGCCTTAGAGACCACAATGAGAAGACACTTACCATTTTCATGGAGTATATGCCCGGGGTGAGTTTGAAAAAGAAGCACATTTATTAAGTGTTTGGAAATCAATTACGACGAGTCATTGTTGAAAAAAAAATATCTATGGAAACTACTGCTTTACTGTTCCTGAGGAAAAAATAACCGTTTACATGTTTAAATGTGGGTGAGTATGCAATGGTATAATTTCCTTTTTTGGTGCACTGTGGCTGTAATGCCAGATCTCTTTATTGTATGGGTTGAAATGTGTCATGACACACCTGTTTAATAACAATACGGCTGTTGTGATATAGAGTTCAGCATGACTCACTGCTTTTGTGATCTTTCCACCCCTCAGGGTTCAGTCAAAGACCAGCTGAAGGCTTATGGGGCTTTAACGGAGAATGTGACACGCAAATATACCAGACAGATTCTGGAAGGCATGTCCTACCTGCACAGCAACATGATCGTCCACAGGGACATCAAAGGTTTGTAGACTTTGTGTTGTCTGTGAGTGTGTGCGTGAGTGTTTTAGTGGTACAACAATACAGACTTCTCATGGTTTCTGGGTCACGATTTTGGTACAGTTCGGTATATATGTCCAGTAAAACAAAACAAAATACAATATGAAATGAAAACAATATAACATAGATAATACTAATATAAACAATGCTTTCAGGTTTTTTATGTATCTAGCAGTAGTTTTTCGTTATATAAACAAATAAACATCATATCACAGATTCATGGAATTGACTTTCCATTGGATCCAGAGATATGTTTATTAAGCAATTTTACAAATTCTAACCTCCAGCATAATCATGCTATTAAGCTAACTGAAATGTTATTGACAATAGCTCAACAATGTATTGCTAAAATGGAAAACAGACATTGATGTACCAATTGGACTGTGGATCTCAGAAGTTTGCAACTCAAATGTATACCATTGGAGAAAATCATATATTCTTTGAGAGGAAAGGGGGAATTGTTCAAAAAGATTTGGAATATATTTTTGAATTATATTTAAACAGTACCACATGATTTGATTTGACAAAATAGTTTTCTCCATTGGTTTATATTGTATCTCCTCCCTGTTTATTTATTTATTTATTTATTTTTATGTACTATGTGTATGTTTTACTCTAGTTTGTTTGTTGCTTAGTTTCAATGTTCTGTATTGGTAACTTTCGAAAAAGCAAAATAAAAATATATAATTCTAAAAAAAATATATAATCAAATATAGCAGTGTAAAAATTAAATAAAGGTTAACTGTTATTGATCTACAGTAGCCTATATAACTATTCAGTCGAGAGCAGATTGATTCATTCAAATGATCTTTTTTGTTTGATTAACATATATAACAAACTGACAACAGGATTAAGATGTTTTTACCTTAAGACACAGCACAATGAGAAAGTTACAGTCATTTCAAAGCATAACTGATTGAATGCTCGTCAAGAGATGGATATAATTGTTGGTCAAATTGAGTTTTACCATTGAGAAGCAAGACTTAGGCCCAATCCCAATTCTATTTTTGTACCCCTACACCTTCAAAATTTACCCCTAAGAATTGGGACACCACTACAACACCTGCACATGTCATCATATGTCATCACAATCTCTTGCTTCACATGAGATCAGACGATCGCGATTGCTGTAGTTACTCCAGTTGTGTTATTTTTTGGTATTTATCTTCAGGAAATCACTGAAGGCAAATATTATGTTATCATAACAATCTAATGTGGCAATAAGATCGTATCTGTACTGTGCATTTACATCATGGCCATATTCATCGATGTAAACACACCAAAACAACATTAACATTATAGCAGACACTGTAAAAAGCCCATTCCCAGCCACTAGACTTTTCTGACAGGGTATTTGAGTGTCATCAAGTGTCAGAATGTTGTGGGACTGCTGTACAGGAGTTATTATTATGGATTATAGATCGCGAAATTTAGCTGTTTTTATTTTTGATGGTAAAACACGAGCGTGGTTATGAATATATTACACGTATGCTTGTTTGTTGTAAAAATTCGTAATAATAACAAAAAAATACTAATTTGTGGATCTCCTTACTTCCGGGTGCAGCTCTGGCTGCTGTATTCTGGGAAAATTTCTTACCCCTTGGTTTCGAGTGTGGTCCTGAAAAATATTCGTTTGAAGGGGTATCTACCCCTTGCCCTTAGCCCTATGCCTTCAAGCTAAAGAGAATTGGGACACCCCTACCCCTTCATGGGAACGCGCAAAACGAGGGGTAGGGGTAAGGGAAAGGGCTAAGGGGTAGAATTGGGATTGGGCCTTAATTTGCACATCATAAATTTCATTCACTTGTACAAATGAGGCACTGCTGAGATCTCCTGCATGTCACGCAATTTCTGGTTCTGGATCCATCTGTGCTCGCATGCTGACAAGCGCCACGTCTCATTGTAATGTTCACTGATGGGACATTTACTTGTGGTGAGCCATGTTTCAGCGCATGAACATGCATTCTAACATGCACAGAGAGAGCCAGTTGAGAGAGTAATTAAAGGAAGGTGGAAAATGCAAAATTTGCAATAAATTTGGAGGTGGATCTGTGGAGGTCGTTCCAAATGGTTCAATATTTGTATTGCAGCATCCCAAGTGTGTATATTTGTTCATTCATTTTTGTTATTAAATAAAATTTTATTATTATTAAATTTGTTTATTTAAATTTGTATGCATTTATTAATTAACTTTTTTTTACACTTATATTTTCTTTATATATATATACATATATATATATATATTATTAATATTATTATTTCTTTATTTTTTACCTATTTTCATAAATTCATTCCACAAAAAAATGCTGTATTACTTATTTATTCCATCACAAATTAGCAAAAGTATTTGATGTGTTTTTCTTAAATCATGGTTTTGTATTAAGGGATTTTTGAGTTTGCGGATCTTCTTGTTGACTTAGAGCAAGAGCAAAAGAAATGTATCAAAGTTTTTTCTTAACTTTTCACCCTGATCACTTCATGCATTCAGGTGCCAACATCCTGCGAGATTCAGCTGGCAATGTGAAGCTGGGAGATTTTGGTGCCAGTAAGCGGCTTCAGACCATCTGCATGTCCAGCACTGGGGTTCGTTCTGTTACCGGAACACCATATTGGATGAGCCCTGAGGTCATTAGTGGAGAGGGGTACGGCCGGAAGGCGGATGTTTGGTGAGAGCAGCTTTTTATGCACATTTATGATGTTTATAAAAAAATAATTCATGACAGAGAAATGTTTTATTCTCTTTGCCAAGACGCTGAGAGTAGAACCTTTTTGCTTTAGAAATTTGTTTTTCATTTTCTGTCTTGGAAGCCTAACAACTTAAAATCTCATGTTACTAGATGAGGAAAGCAGCTGGGATTTGTGGAAGTGAATGTTAAATGGTTTGACGCTCACTGTAATATAAACAGAAACAAGTTTGCTGCATTTAGAGGAACTCTTCCAGTCTAAGAGTCACATTGTACTGTAAACTGTTTATAAAGCAGACTTATATGGTGATGTATGTTGCAAAGAGTTTAAAAAAGCAGCATCTTCTTAATATTAGGACCCTATTTTTATCGTAGATTCAAAATGGGAGTAGAAGAATTTAGCTATTTTTATGTTCTTAAGAAGAGCACATATTCTCAGTCAGTGGGAGGGTTTTAGATGCTGTTCAGGGATTCCCCAGCATAAACCAATTGGATAGTTTCCCGGCAGGTCAGGAGAGCGCTATGATTGGCTGCTTGTCAGATTTTTAAAAGTGAGCTGGAAAGTTTGTGGTTGTCTGGGCCTCCTGATTGCACTTTAGCACACAACACTGCCGAAAATCTTTCTTAATCATTTCTGAAATCTTATTTTGCTATTAAGTTGCCTATAAACATCCACAAAGCAAGATAAATATACTTCATTTGTTCTTCATTAAAAATATAATTAAATTTTACTTGACTTTCTTGTAAGAGCAATTTTCATAATTTTATATTAATCGAAACAAAAATCAGTCAAAATTTGTTAAGATTAGTTCAAAATATGGTGTTAAAGAGCCCCTATTTTGCATTATTAAATGTCAAATTTTGGTTTTGGCATTACAGCCAACTAACAGGCTGATATGCATGCAATGTCCAAAAATAGCCCCATACAGATTTAACCTGAGAGATACAGTACAAGCACTGATCCACAAATGATACGTGATTACAAGCCGCGTGGAGTGTTTACAACACACAAGTAAACACATATTTTGCAAACTACATAAAATGAGGCAACAATTTTAATTATACTTGCATGTTCTGATCCTGAAGAAGAAGAAACTGGTCCATATGAACTGCAACAGTTACTGACAAAGTCCCTGTCCAAGTCTGACAAAGTCCCATACATAATAATCTCTGCTGCTCCTTTAATAGCAAACGGTCTGCAAATGCCGCGTTGCAGCTTAGGTTATTGTATCAAAAATCTTAAAAATGACAAGTTGGCTATTGGTGTTGTTGTGAAAATCAACTTTAACCCTTTATTCCACTACCGAATCTCCATTTGTCAGTGATCGCCATTTTCGCGTCAAGATCAGTCCCATGATCTTCCGCACTCCTCTAGTGTCTGAAGGGAAAGGCGCATTCATGTTTTACCTGAACCAGTACTACATATTTGGTGATGTACCATGTCAATGCGTTCAGGCAAAAGATCCGAACCCAACACGATTAATTTATTCGACTATTCCGTTAAAGAATCAATAGTTTTAAACACGGTGCACTTTCAGATTTAAATCTCAGCTGGATATTTTCATTCACTTAGTGCTGTTACACACTGCATGGAAGGTCATTTTCAAAAACCCATAAAAGGGGCTCTTTAATTTGCAAAAGTTTTAGGTTAATAGAAATCATATCAATTGCAGGTTTCTACTTTAATATTTCAAATGACTTTTATGAAAATTAAATCTCAGATATGTATTCAGTGAAACAAATATATTTATGTATAAATTAAGCCACTATTATTACCTTTTTCTTACCTGTACCTGTTTAAACATTTTTTTTAACTGACCTTTGAGAAAAAACAAACATCAAGAAGGATAGTATCAAAATATTTAGTTTAAAATTACAATTGATTATTATTTTGTGCTGCACTGGTCTATAAACAGTATAAAGTGTGATGTGAATAGTTTGTTTGTTTTTAAGGTTTTTATTTTTTATTTATTATATTTGTTTTACAGTGGTCTCTTGTTATTTGCGGGAGTTATGCTCAAAAAATAACCCGCAATAGACGAGTAGTTAATTTTATTTTTTGCAATTATTACAGATGTTTTAAGGCTGTAAAACCCCTCACTACACACTTTATACAGTTTTCTTAGACGGGCATTAACATTTTCACACTTTTTTCTCTTGTTTAAAATTCTCAAAGTTCAAACCTTCGTTGAAAAAATAGGTCAAATATTACAGAATAAAACTAAAGATCAAAACCATATTCTTAATATTTGTTTTTATTGGTGCCTTACAGCCGTGTAACTTTTACCTTCCTTTAGCATGTCCAGAAGTCTAACGTTTTGTTTGATGGTTAGCATCTTCCTCTGCCTTGTGCTACCACAGGTGCTTTTGACTGTGCAGAACGTTTTGTCGACATTGTGGGGAGAAAACTTGCAAACCTATACAGTCCAGCACTTCAGAGTCACACTGCTAGCAATCGAAGATTTATAGAAATTTGGCAAGCTGAACGCATTCGGTACTGTACAGGAGACACGGCACGCCGGAGATCGATTGAAATGGTCTACAGCCAGTCAAAATGCAGGACACAATGCGCTGTAAAAAAAAAAAAGCAAGTCAAATTGCACGAAAAAATCTGCAAAACTGCAAGGCTGCGAAAGGTGAACCGGTTATAGTGAGGGACCACTGTATTTGGATTGATTTTTGCCACGAAGATGGCCAATCACGTTAACTTGCATTAAATAAAGGATAAGATGTGATATGATCCTCTTTTCTTTTTTTTTTTTTTTTTTTTTAACTAGTTAGTTTTGCTTTTGACACATATACTTTGAAACACCTGGAATCTGTAACGCTAATGAAAAAAAACAAGAACAAGTATGTGAAAAATGCTGAATGTTAAATAAACAACATCCTGCGACCTAACAGTTCATTTTTCATGCTCTTTATATTGTGTTAACAGGAGTCTGGGCTGCACTGTGGTGGAGATGTTGACAGAAAAGCCCCCGTGGGCTGAATTCGAGGCCATGGCTGCCATATTTAAGATCGCCACTCAGCCTACAAACCCGCAGCTGCCCTCACACATCTCTGAACACACCAGAGACTTCCTGCGCTGCATCTTCGTGGAGGCCAAATACCGACCCAGTGCAGAGGAGCTGCTTAGACATCCCTTCTCCCAAATCCTGTGCTGAGGAGTCTCACTATTCATCAAGCTGCAGGTTACAAACCCCCAGCAGAATAAAAAAAACATTTAAGAGTAGCTTCTATTCAGAGGCAGTCTGCTTTTCCAGAGCATGTGACCTGCCAGCACCCAATCAGCTGTCGGCTGGATTGGGTCACAGAACTGGTTTGTTTGTTTGTGACAGCAGGGGGCGCTAGAGGACTCGTTTATATATTTTTTTAAACTAGGAAACAGATCGATGGTGTTACAGGATGAGCAAATGCAACAAACATGATGCTGTTAGAGCTTCTTCGAACAGAACAACTGCCAAATGTGCCTTCTAAAGCCAACAGGGTCAATCTGTCTGACCCTTGGATGAGTTTTTCAGATATTTAAGAATGTCTCCTATTAATGAATGTCCACAATGTCAGTGTTTGACGTGTCATTTCCCCTTCCACATGGGCTCCCTATGTGCGCCCATGGTCTATGGCACTTAGTGTTAAAGGAAACGTAATAAATAATAGTCTTGATGGGTTCCTGCCTCAGAAGAGTGAGGGTCTTATGCACGTCGTGGTTAAGCTTATGTATTGATTAGTCTTTGTGGAATTGCACTTCCTTGATTTGTTGTTCATAACAACCATTTCAATCTGTTACAGAAAGCAGCTTATTCTCGTACTTGATGTCAGATGGCGAGGGTCAGGTCATGAGGTTATAGTGTTATAGCGATGAGTTTTGTTGTTGGATTTAGTGTTGTACCGTAGTAGTGCCTTCTAGTGTCCTGTAGAGAGCAACAGGACAGTACTTAAGATGCAGCTAATCCCACTAATAGTGTTTCCATTACCATCATTCAAATTGGGAATTTCGTATGGGTCAATTTGGGTGTGTTGAGATGTTGTTGAAAGCACATTAGGATGTATAGTGGTTTTCTCTTCAGCCCACCCAAAGAAAGCGTATTAATTAAGTGTTGTGCCTTAAGCGTCGTATGACTTTTATGATGCACTTTTATTAAATGAATGTTGAATTTACCAAATTGTTCGTTTGTTACACAGAATGTGAAGCCTTTTTCACTTTTATTTATATCCCAATGTTCAGCCGGTTTTATATACGATTATCTATATATATATATCTATATGTATAAATCTATTTTTATATAGTGACTCTGAACCGAGTTATGCTTTTAGGAACGAAAAACAAGCAGCTGGTTTTGCAGAGACTACAACATGATTTTACATGTGTTTTTTGCTGGCTGGAAATTAAGCCCTGGTGATTTCGATTTGTGCAAGTAAGAAGTTGTTTTTTTTAGGTGTTCATTATGTGTGTCTGTTTTGTTTGTCTGCTTTTCCCCATGGATTTTGGAGAATTGCATGCAGGCAGGATTTTGCAAGTGACCAGTGCCTTGAATTATTCTCAGAAATGCTTGTACACAGATTTCACATTTTTGCCATTTAGGAAGGGCTTGCACAGATATATGCCTTCGTGTATTTAAAGTTGCGATGTTGAAAAGAAAAGGAAGAGGTGTAAAAGAAAGAAAACGTTATGGAAAAAAAGAGTGTTTGGTGTGTTTAAAGTTTGAGGTCAGTATTTTATTGACATTAATCATTAAGCAAAGGTGAATTATTATCATTCATTCATTTTCTTTTTGGCGTAGTTCCTTTCTTAATCTGGGGTCGCCACAGCGGAATGAACTGCCAACTAGTCCAGCATATGTTTTACACAGCGGATGCCCTTCCAGCTGCAACCCATCACTGGGAAACACCCACACACTCTCATTCACACACATACACTACGGACAATTTAGTTAATTCAATTCACCTATCGCGCATGTGTTTGGACTTGTGGGGGAAACCAGAGCACCCGGAGGAAACCTACGCGAACACAGGGAGAAGATGCAAACTCCACACAGAAAGGTCAACTGAACCAGCTGGGGCTCGAACCAGCAACCTTCTTGCTGTGAGGCGATAGTGCTAACCACTGAGCCACCGTGATGCCGCAAAGGTGAATTAAATTAATTAAATTAATCTTTATTCATTTACTACTTTTACAATATAGATTGTCTTAAAGCTGATAAACATAGACTGATCAACAGGCACTGTAAAGAGATTTATAACTACCACAGTTTTAAATAAATCTTCTTTTGAAAATCCTATACATCCTAAAGACATACATAGTAGTTTTTATTCAGAAAAATAAGAGGCAACGGCTTCTGTGTTTTCATATTTACTGTTAATACATTACACACGTTTTCTAGGTATTAACACTTTTATTATGTTGAGCTCATGGGATTGATTTATTTACAGTGATTATAATTTTGAAGCAAGTTCATGAGTTCGCCCTTAGCTGATGATTGATTATAAAGCGTGTTTGGCATGCTGTCGCGGGAAAAAGCCCTGAGCTCATGAGATCCTTAAAGCCTGAGGCTCCCTCTTGTTGCTGGGCGAGAGGGGAGTTTGAGCTCAGGTAGGTCTCGAGAACTCCCCTGCTTGATAATGGTGAATGTAGATTATGAATAGCTATAGAGAGTGTATGCTGAATTAAAGGCTCGTCTATGATGTCGATTTAGTTTTGTCAATTTACTTAGGTTACATGTTTTTGGTCTGTGGGAGGAAACCGAAGAGCCCGGGAAAAACCCACGCAAACACGACGAGAACATGCAAACTTCACACAGAAATGCCGACTTGGTCAGGTAAAGATCTGAGCCAGTTACATTCTTAATGTGAGGCAATGATGCTAACCATTGGGCCTCTGTGCTACCCTGACAAGGAAAGGAAAAGAAGGAGTTGGGGTGGAAGAGGGGATTCTTCAAGACAAGATGGCTAAGGTAAGATTCTCTGGGTATTTGTAGTGATTTAGGAATCGTCTGATTGGTGGATCGTGCGTTAGCTAATGAGGGACCAGCTGCTATCAATCATAAGCGCGTGCTCCTTTCGAAATTAGTTTATAAATAAACTTCACTTAAATTCACACATTTGGATGGAAACAGCTACTTATAATTTGATTTGGAATGGTTTGTGACATTTTCTAGTACTGGGTTGCAGCTGGAAGGGCAGCCGCTGTGTAAAACATAGGCTGGATAAGTTGGCGGTTCATTCTTCTGTGGTGACCATTGATGAATAAAGGGACTAACCCGAAAAGAAAATGCATGAATGAATGGTTTGTGACAATGGATCATGTGATACTGAAGACTGGAGTAATGATGCTGCAAATTCACCTTTGACATCACAGGAATAATTTACATTTTAAAATATCAAACAGTTTTAAATGGTAATATTTCACAGTATTAACTGTAATTATATGTGCAAATAAATTCAGACTGATTAAGCTCTCATAATCTAAAAATCGTGCTGACCTCAGACTTGTGAACAGTGGTGTATTCCAGGATTACTTAGGAAGCAGTAAGTGTTATGTTTAGAAAGTATGCACATGGGACTTGGCACGTTTGTGATGAGCTGAGAAATGTTTTTTTTTAGGAAATGTGTTACAGAGTGTTGCTTGATTGAAAGGGTAGGCTGATGCCAGTGGCGAATTTCCACTCAGCTTGACGACTTTGTTTAGCTCAGGGTTTGAGTGACAGGTGTCCATCGTACGGGCACAGCAACACTGATCGCAGGACCAATAGTCCTTTTATGTTTTGAACATATTTTGGCCTCCTCAAAAAAGAGTTGAATGGCTCAAATAGCTGCTAGTTTTTGTTCAGGCAGCTAAGAATCAGTATTGTACCAAAGATGGAGAAATGTCTCAGAAAAATGTCGCAGTCAAGTCTAGCCGAGAACCCTGGGATAAGCAAAAGAATACAAACCAATAGGTTAGATACACAGTATATGATTATGGTTATCTATCTTGACATGAGACTTGCAGTGCAAAGTCCAGTGTATCAAATATTTTCAAATAAAATAATATGCACAAAAGATATTTAAAGTGGTGTTTTTTTTAATCTCAAATATATTGTAGGAATTATATTGCTGTCTTAGTGCCGATCACACTGAATGCGCTTTTCAGTTTTGTGCTGCCTTTTTGTTGACTGAGCCAAAGTCTCTTTAAGGCAAGTCATTTCACTCGGCGGCCATCTTTGAACGCCTCTCGGGCAGTATGCTCGGGCATTCTGTCTGAATGGGGAAACATCAAATTCTCCAAAACTGCTTTTTAAGCTTACATTACATATTTGGAATCACCAATAAAATTAAACAACATCTGTCTCATAAGTTTCGTTTCTAAACGGTCAAATTAAACAAAATCGGCATTTGTTCAGGTTGCCCAAGCTAATGTGCATGCGTAATTATAAAAAAAAAATGAGATCACGACACCAACCTCATTTATAGCCGTTTTACACATTATCATCTTCTGAATAATGCCTCGTCTTATTGTGCTGCTCTTCTAACGTAATCCACAACTTGATCTTGATGGTGAATCTCCTCCAGAAATGAAATTGACTCTTTTTTTTTTACAAGTTTGTGGGGTGTTTGAGTAGTTGCTGTCATGTGATGTGCGTTTGACAAGATGAACTGTACCTTGCATTGGTTTCATACAGATTACAAAACCAAAAAACTTTTCAAGTGTATTTGGTTCATTTAAATGTACAGATTTCAAGCTTTATGTGGATATATTTCTTATGTCTGTGAAGCAAGTAATTGCTGAGATCGTAAAAGCACATGTCTTGTCTAAACTTCTCCCCCGGAGAATCGTCAGTCTATAGTGATCGCTGATTGGCTCCTGTACTAGTAGTCAGGGCTTCATTCGCCATACTGACCGTTACACTTTTCCCCATTCAAATCTATACGAGTGACACGTCTTGTGTAATATGTAGTCATTGGCTGCGTCCGAAACCGCCTACTACTCAGTAGGTACTGCATTTGAATTTAAACATACTACTCGGCCGTTAGAAAAGTAAGTTCTATACAGTATGAATGTGAGCAGTATGAATGGAATTCAGACGTACTACGTCCGCCGTATTGTCATGGTCACGTGACCTACCTGTGTCAGTTGCGTCGCTTCACTTCCATTCATGAATTCTCTCGCGGGGCATCATGGGATAGCGCAACGTCCATGGGATGCGCACTTCAGAATCTCGCCGGAAGTAGTAAGTCATCTGGGTACTTCTCGCATACTGATTTTTGAATTCTATGAATTCGGACATACTACTCGGCTCGCATACTGATTTTAGCGAACTGTATAGTATGGAAGTATGCGGTTTCGGACGCAGCCTTTGACTTAACTGCCTTTTTATGTTGCTAGGCAACCACTGAATCAGTGGTCTTTGTGTTGGAGCGCATGACGTCGGTCGCTTTTCCCACAGAGTTTAATTTTTGTTTTTGTTGAGCTGAAAAACGCAATTGTTTTTCCAGAAATACTCCGTTTCAAACACTTCTCCAATTGTCAGAGGTGCAAGAACTCCACACAGAAATGCCAACTGACCCAGCCGAGGCTCGAACCAGCGACCTTCTTGCTGTGAGGTGAACGTGCTACCCACTCCGCTACTCCGTCGCCCTAAAGGGAAATTATTTATTACAAAAGGATAATTAATTATTTAAAGCAATTAAAGTCAGTATAAATAGAAGTCAGTAGTGAAAAGTGTATGCATGACAGTATTAGTGAACAGAGCTCATGATCCAGAACAAACAAAAATAATCAAAACGCCAGGCAGGGAGGTCCAGCTAATCGAGCCCCCTCTCATGTCAAATGTTGGACTCTTTATAGGTGTTATTTTTACATTTAATTTTTTTTTACCTTTACAAAGTAACCAACTACTAGCCTGCCATGCGCAAAATATACCATATTTTTAGTTGTTTATTCAGGTCTGTGTAAATGGCAAACATTTTTACACTGTTGTCTGCAAAAAAAAGTGTTTTTATTGCATTGTTGTCATGTAAACATACCCGACTACCTATTTTGTTTGTCTGGCCATGATTCTTGCAGACAGTGTGTTTTCCACACTCTCTCTTTGTCTATTTGGAGTCAGTGTAAGCCAGTCACATCGCTAACTGCTTTTCTCTCTGAATACACACCATTGTGGCATCAAGGAAAGAAGTGATTGAATTTATAGCATTTCCTCCCCCTCTTCTCTCAGCGCAGTGTAATATAGTGCAAAGAGAAACATTATGTTCAGGCAGCAATGACGCACACATAAACGAGTGACTTATGTGAAGTCTCAGATGTTCCTTATTTTGTCACACTGCATTTTATTTTCTGCATTAGCTGCGCTTTTTTTTTTAAGGAGTTCATTTGTCAGTCGCCATTTTCTTGGGGCTTTTGGGCTGTCAGAAAAGTAAAGTGGAACAAAGTGTGACAGAACAAATGCGTTTCAAATTCATCTGCAAAATGTTATTTTTTTTAGTACTTGTTTGCTGAAAGCAGTGTCACTGAATGTTAATCGACATTTCTTTATATTTTTACACTTATTAATTAACATTTTAGCCACTATTCTATTTGTTGTACATTTGTTGTATTTGATTATATGTTAAACACAATAGATAATACATAGATAATATTTATAACATCTGGAAGATTTCTGTTATTGTCTTCTATATTTTATTTGTCTAATAGTTTAGTATTATTAGATGAACTTTAATTAAATTCATGTTTATTTATATAGCGCTTTTTACAGTGTAGAGTGTGTCAAAGCAGCTTAACATAGTTCTAATAAAGTCCAGATTTCAGAGTTGAAGTTCAGTTTAGTTTAGTTTAGTTCAGTGTGGTTTAACTATACTAACTTAATAGGCAAGTTTTACAGTAAAAAGTAATTTAATGCACAATAATACTGGTAACATTTAAATGTTTAACCCTC
The DNA here is from genome assembly GCA_903798195.1 of Danio kyathit. Lineage (NCBI taxonomy): Eukaryota > Metazoa > Chordata > Actinopteri > Cypriniformes > Danionidae > Danio > Danio kyathit. Next base: position 41,261,275 of record LR812521.1, on the reverse strand, counting down.
TACTGCACACATTATGTTAGATCTAGAAAAAATATTTAACTATCTTTCTTTTCTTAGAATGGCTTGACTTGAAGTGCTGTAAAAAATGGGGACATTTTTTTTAAGGTACTGTACTTTATGATATGTTGCCATATGGCAACAACGTCCAATAGTGGATCTAACTTAGACATTTCTAATTTAGAACTTTCCTTAAAATGAATAATTTTGTTGTTTGAAATGTTTGTTTTAATGTAACTGGTGTTGCAGTATCATAAGTTTTAATACAGAACTTATAATTGACACCATACTTTCCAACAACTGATATTCCAACAGCTTTTATTTATTCCATTCTTTTTGCTGATTATTATTGATAACGAACATAATATTGTATTATCATGTATACAACATACAGTAGGTATAAATATTTCCTCCAGTAATTATTATAATAGATAAATAACAAATCTAATATATCCAGAAGTATCAGAATAATGTAGCTACTTCACTGTTAATGTAGCTTACAATGTTTATATATTATACCATATACTATACTACGCCTCTCTTTTCTGCCTCTGAGCTAACCTGAACTGTCTCCATCACTACTCTTATCAAATATCCAATCTGCATCATTCTAATTGTCACTAAAACCCATCTCATCCTCACATTAATCTGCAGGAAGAGCCAGTTCTGTCCTGTTCTTCTTTCACTTACCATAGAACATGGTGGTCCTCACTAATACACTGTTCTCTTGTATTCATATCTGATCAAAAGTATTGCCATTAAAATTAGACTTTATCCATAATGCAAATTCCATTAACATATGACTAATCAACATTATATTACTAGCATTCATGTTGTTATTGTTACAACTTAAAAGATCACCGCTGACCTTGCTAACTTATTGCAAATCTGCACATTCCACTATTGCAGTGTTTCCATTTGGCAACACATACATTTGATTGATTTACAAAAAACTAATTTGCAAACTTTGAGTTGTGAATGTCATCATAACTTACTGGAGGTGATGTTTCACATTTTTATTTGATCGTTTGATTTTTTTTTTTTTTTTGACGTTTACATTTGCATTCAGCAATTATTCACAATAAACGCCAGTCTGTCAGAAATCACGGCACAGAAAAACACTGCATGTCACGTGACTTAACCAAAGCACATCATTGGCTAAACTAAGGTCTCCTCTTTCCACCAAAAATTTTTTGAATATTGGTCTTAAAGAAACAGTGGCAGGGAAATGAACATAAATAACATGTTGCCATATGGCCACACTGTGCGGGTTAACAGGAGTTTTTTTCCAAAAATTTTAATATCTAATGACATTATTCTGTAACAAATGCAGGCAAGTAGTTATGATAAAAAAAAACAACTTGTATTAATTTAACTTATTGATTATTTAGATTTTTGCTGTATTTTAGTTTTTAAAAAATCTAAATATATGGTTTCATTTAAATAAAGTTTTAGTTTTAGTTTAACTTGGGGATGTTAATTGAACAAAAAATTACTTGCTAAACTAAAATAGCATTTCGTCACCTTAGAATTTGGTTCTATCTGACATTTTTGTCAAAATTGAGTTATTAACATATTCTTATTAAATGACAACTTATTTACATTATGTGATGTTTTTTTTTTTTTTTTTAGAGATTGTTTACATTTTAAGACTTTTTATTTAAAAAAACAAATGTTCCACACATACTGTTTGCTATATGGAATGCAAAAACTTTGAAGCTCAATATCTCAAAATCATTCAGAACGCAGATAAAACCTTATAATTCCAAGGTGACGATTTGTTAAACTTGAAATTAAATAAATATATTTAATAAATTTTAACTGCAATCAATTTTGAATATTCAGATACAAAAACCTCTTAAGTGCCATCTAAAATTTTCTTCTAAAATTACCATTTTCTCAGGCTACTCTGTCTTGATTAGGTTATTTTAGGTTATTTTGATCACTTTTACCATGAATTAATTGAACATAAACATAAGAAGCTTAGAAAATGCTCATAAGAAAATATCAGATGGCATTTAGAGGTTTTTGCATCTGAACTCTTCATTTCTTTTTTTATTCTAGTATAACTTTTAAAACTCACATAAACTCAAATCATACAATAAAAATAGTTCTGTAAAAAAAAAAAACACTGATTTAATAAAAAAGGGTTTAATATGTTTTTTATTAAGGCCACTGGTGTTCGTAAAACATTTGAATGGCAGCGTTTGAAGCTCAACAAAAGTCTCTTGTTTGCTTCGAAGCGAAGCACCTGCCTGGATGTTTGGGCAAAATTCGCACAGTATCCTAGACGTGCTAATTGTTGTGTGAACCATGATTGCCACAAAATTTGTATTCGTCAGATTCTTCAACACACTGCACGCACACACTCATAAACAAACGTAAGCAGGGTTTGGCAGATCAGTGCAGTCTCCGAGTCTGGCCGTGGCTTTGTCTTGGCAGATGATCAGTCAGTGGAAACGGCATTAGGATTCTGCTGTTCGCTCCTGCCTCATTACACTGGAGACATGAATCAGCTGTTTGACGCCCCCCTAAAACCCAGCGAGTGAAACCAAACGCACCAATAGAGCCTGACCAACAAAAAATGAGAACCATTTGATGAGAGAAACACCGGGATTTCTATGGAAAAAGCTTTTCGTACAGTAACCGTTTTTTGCTCTTTGAACTTTTCACCCCGGTTGAATGTTTCGTCTCAGACAGACATTACCCCAGCTACCGCCACTGAGGCAACCGCAGTCACCCCTGCAGACATTTATTAGCAGATCGTAATGACGGCACCTCCATGTTAGTCCTGACACTAAACGCCGCAAACAGTGTAAATTACAACTAGCCTGACTTACAGTGGAAACACTCTTTCAGTGCCATTAAAAAGGCTCATTTGTATTCTAGTCGTCATCCAAACACAACTTTGAGGATCATTTAGGTGAGGATTAAAGTTAAATGTTTTATTGGACAACTACAGTGTTTTCCTCTAATATTGGCATCTTTGGTAAATATTAGAGAATATGGCACTGAGAAAAAAAGCCAATTTATTTTTTAATCTTTTGATGTTTTGCTCGTTCTTAACTAAACATTGAAGATGTTTTTTCTTTTTTCGTCTGCAAGTACAGCCTTTTTTTCTTGAACCCTTACCAACATATTGTAGTGTTAGAGAATACATGTATGAACAGTACAGTATTCAGGTGAAGTCAAAATGTTGTTTTGGAAATATGACAGTTGAGACACCGAGACCCAAACAGATTCTTTTTTGGCCAATTCCACCATCCTGACAGCGATTAAAAGAAAGATGGGCTTTTGCAGGCTGATTCATAACACTTCCAGTAGTAAAACCAGCCCAATTGCTGTACAGAAGTCTAAACCTAGCCCAAATCATGTTTTAGGAGAATCTTTATTTAATTGTGTTAGATTACCTCAGTTGAACCCTGCTAATTAAAAAAAAATGCATAAAAAAAGTAAAAGTAGCTCAGTTGCATAGAAAACCACAGACTTGGCAACACTGAACATTATGGTCAGACAGAAGCAATGGTGTTGATGCAGTCCTGTAGCATGAGCTCACCTATAGGGGACTATTTTTCATAAAAAATAAAGAAATATATATATATATATATATATATATATATATATATATAGATAGATAGATAGATAGATAGATAGATAGATAGATAGATAGATAGATAGATAGATATAGATATAGATATATATAAAATTTGCGTCCACAGAACTGCTGCTCACTGGATATTTTCTCTTTTTCAGACCATTTTCTGTAAATCTTAGAGATGGTTATGCGTGAAAATCCCAGTAGATCAACAGTTTCTGAAATGCTCAGACCAGCCTGTCTGACACCAACAACCATGCCACGCTCAAAGTCACTTAAATCACCTTTCTTCCCCAATCTGATGCTCGGTTTAAACTGCAGCAGATCATCTTGCCTAAATCGATTGAGTTGCTGTCATGTGATTGGATGATTAGAAACTTGCGTTAACGAGCAGTTGGACAGGTGTACCTAATAAAGTGGCCGGTGAGTGTATAGACAATAGTCTCATGTAGCCAGGGTAACAGCCACAACATTTTTTTTAAATTATTGTAGTTTTTTTCAGATTCTTTAACGTTCAACGATTTTCTTACGTTAGAGGCGCAGAGCTGTAGTTTTAGTGAAGTAACATACATGTGGTTGACCGAAGCTCGCAGATGGAGGAGAGTCAGTTCTGACCTTGCAGTTGTCAGACACAATTAAGCCTGGTTCAGTTACAAGTTAAACGTAGACCTGTTGTCAAGGATCATCCTTTAAAAGAACTACATTTGTTTGGGATTCTGTAACAGTTGTGCACTGAGGTCTCTTAAATAAAGCATACAGGAAGCAGTTTAAAATGTTGTTCCTTATAGTCTGGATATGCATTGGTTAAATCAACATTACATTAATTGTGTTTTCAGAACAAATATAGTTATTGTTACACCTAAAACAAACCCATTGCTTAAAAAAAATACAAAAAATAAAATTTACAATATTAGCATACTTGCTCTGACATCATAGACTCTTAGATAAAACATGAGCTTTCACGATTTACTCACTGACCCATCGCACACCACTTGTTTCTCTGTGAATTTAGGCCACCACAAATACTGTGCCCAGTGCTCTGACTGGGTTTGACAGTCGCCCATCTGTGTCCAGCAGTCTGATGAGCTCATCCTCTGTAAATCTGACTGGCTGCTGTGTTGTTTTGTGTCTGTCCGTGAGTCTCTCTCTGTCCTTCATACACTTCTCTGCTATTTCATAGACTGCCAGTGAGTGCGGAGGCCAAACCATTAGTGCATTTACTTGTTTTTTTTAGACCTCAGTAATGCACAACAATGCTAATCCTAATGAGTACTGTGAACTTAATCCATTTAAGTAACAAAGCAATTTGAGCACAGTAAAACCCAATAAATAAAGAGAACTCAAACCAACTGAGTACTGTAAAACCCAATAAGTTAAGGCAACTCAAACCATTTGTGGAAACCGATTGCTACAAACCTTTTGAGTTAAAAACTAGTCTAATTGAGTACTGTGAACTTTCTCCATTTAAGTTGACCTAATGAGGTATTTAAATAACTCATTACCTTCAACACGGAGTTCAAAACTCTTTTCAAATGAGTAGAATTTCAGTCTTTTTGAGTCTTTCAGTCAATTTTGAGTTAACTACACTCTTTTCGTTTGATAAAGTTGACTGTTGGGTTTTACAGTCTATGAGCATTTTTTTAAAGGAATAGTTAGAAGATATTTTGAAGGAAACTAAAAACCTGTGACCATTTGACATCCATAGAAGGAAAACAAATATGATTGAGTGGTTGCAGGTTTCCCACACTCTTCAAAATATCTTGCTTTGTGTTCAACTGAAGAAATAAAGTCAAACACACTGAAAAAAAAAAAAAGTTGACTCGACTCAAAATTGTAAGACAACTTTTGCTGCAGAGCTTTTTTTGAGTTGTCTCAACTCTCAACCCAAGTACTGCACTTGACATCATTTAAGTTGAGTCAACTCAAAAACGCTCAAGTTGCCTTACAGCTTTGTCAAGTTTTTTTTTACAGTGCAGGTTTAGTAAAGGTTCAGTAAATGATGACAGTTTTCAGTTTTGGGTGAACTATCCCTTTATATATTTGTTGTAAGTTTATTTTTCTATGTATTATAAATTTATTAGCAAAAAAAATAAATCTAAGCTCCACTTCAAGTAATACACAATTAAGTCATTTCCAGATTTGTCAAGGTAGCTTTATAAGGAAAGCTTTCTTTAAAATTAGTTTCTTCAAACAGACATGTTAAAAATGTGCTCTGATTTGGCGAACAACCCCTTTAACAGGTAACCAGCATGAGTTCAAGTTAAACAAATCAAATCCTATGATTTTTCTGCTAAACAGATATGAGTCAGTGCTGCTGAAATGCATGTGTGTGATGTTCTCAGATCAGCACAAAAGAGAGCGCCGGTTTCTTTTTTTGAATAATGAAGAATTACGTAATCACCTCCAGTGTTCCCTGAAACCATTAAACTCCCAGACAGAACAAAACTGCGAGCGAGAAAGCAGATCAACTCCAGAGTAACTCAGAAGATCTGCAAACCAATTCTTTAGCATGAGGTAAGAGAGAATTAAAGCGATAAAGTCCAATATCAGTGCCGTTGCCATCTCAGTCTCTATTTCTGTGTTCCAGCAGGGCATGAATAGGATTTTCTCTGACTCACTGTGAAAAGAGGCAGTCAGGAGATTGGCTGGACAAGCACAAACAATTGCGGGCTCACAAACACCCCCCTTCGGCCTTTACCCTCCCCATCAGACCCCCCCTTTCTCTCTCTCTCTCACCCCCCACACCTTCTCTATAAAAACCCAAAGTTCACCCGCACTCGATCTCATTCTCCTCAACTATGGACTCCCAGCGTTCCTTCTCATCCTACCGAAAGCGATTCGGCGCCCCAGGCGGATCACCGTCAGTGGGGGTCACCAGCCGCCACAGCACGGGCCGCCTGTCCCTCCATAGCAGCCCACGGCACCTGACCTCCAGCCCGCTCACCCTCTCCACCTCACGCCTCTCCCTTGGTGGAGATCGGCTGGACTTTTCAGCAGACTCTCTGCTGAAAGCCCAGTACCGCGAGACCCGGACCAATGAAAAGGTGGAGATGATGGGGCTGAATGACCGCTTCGCCAGCTACATCGAGAAGGTGCGTTTCCTGGAGCAGCAGAACAAGATGCTGGTGGCCGAGCTGAATCAGCTGAGGGGGAAAGAACCCAGCCGTCTGGGGGACATCTATCAGGAGGAGCTGAGGGAGCTGCGCAGGCAGGTGGACGGACTCAACGCTGGCAAAGCCCGGCTGGAGATCGAGAGAGACAACCTGGCATCAGACCTCAGCACTCTCAAACAGAGGTAAGGACTGAGATGATGCACACAGTGTTGGGTATGTAACTTCCTATAAGTTATTTGTTACTAATTACTAATCATTCAAATTGTATTCAAATTACTTTTCTAGTTACTTTGTCTGAAAAGAAACTCGATAAGTAATCAAATTACTTGAACTAATACTTGAAGTCCACATAAATCTTATTCATTCATTCATTTTCTTCTCGGCTTAGTCCCTTTATCAATTAGGGGTCGCCACAACAAAATGAACCGCCAACTTATCCAGCATATGTTTTACACAGCAAAACAACACTGGGAAACACCCATACACACTCATTCACACACGTACACTACAGCCAATTTAGCTTATTCAATTGACCTGTACCGCATGTCTTTGGACTGTGGGGGAAACTGGAGCACCCAGAGGAAACCCACGTGAACACAGGGAGAACATGCAGACTCCACACAGAAACGCCAACTGACCTAGCTGGGGCTCGAACCGGCAACCCCTGTGAGGCGATCGTGCTACCCACTGTGCCACCAGTAATTCTTTCAATTTGAGTCAAACAGTAGCTTTTAGTTTAGGTAAAAAAATGAAAAAAGAAACTTTAAACAATATTTGTATAAAAATGCAGAATGTTACAAATTAATGACACTATTTCATGCCATATTATTGACATTGACAAATTATTTTGTTGCTTGTTCAATCTACTTATTTAAAATGAGCTGAAACGGCACAATTATTGAGATTTTGTTGGGACAACTTAATTTCTTCTGTTCAATCCACTTAAATAAAACTCCAATTATATAATACTCCAATTATAAAGTTAACTTAATCAATTTGTGTTAGGACAATATTTACAGTGAACATTTCCTTGTTTCTTAAGCATGGGCGATTTGTTGGACAAATAAAAACTTTAGTTGAAAAAATAAAGTTATGCAAAATATTTGAATTATAAAAAGTATATATTCAGTTACTCTGCGTCTCTAAATGCACAGCTTATATTGTCATGAGTTAAATTATCAATTTCTCATGTGCAATCGTCTTCTCATAAATGCGTGTTTAGATGCTAAATCATTCTGGAAAATAAAATAACTCTGAATCTTTGAATTGATTTATATAGAACTGTTAATTTGACTGTAATAAATTACTTAAATATGAAAAGTAATACTTTACTTTTTCAGCTTAAAAGTAATCCAAGTATTGATCCAAGTAATTACAATAACTTAGTAGTTACTTTGTAACTAATCGAAACAGGTGAATGTATTGTGTTTATCTTTCAAAAAGTATTATTTTCAAATTTGCACTTTGTAATCTTAAACAAGGACATGTTCCGAGCCCCTGTTTATACCAATGATAAAAATAGTAAAAATTTTTAGTTATACAATTATGTAAGCTGTATTTTGAATTTTGAATCACAGTCCTTGGCATAATGGAATACAGCCCATTTTGAAAATGAATATTTTTATTTATTTCTCAGTGAATATAGGCAATGTATTTTGGTGCATTTAAACAAAACAGATTTATTAAAAAGATATATTTATTAAAATAATAAAATTAGAAAATGGAAATTGATAGATAATACAATTAAATTCAAGCAAAATATTGCAAAAACAATTTCAACTAAATCTTTTACATTTTGTGCTTCTCTTGATTTTTCCTCTTTTTTCAATTTGTATTTAATATTGTTCTATAACATATAAATTTGAGTGTACTAGTTTTTGGACCGTTATTGTAAGTTATCTTGTTAGATAAGCTCCAGATTTGGCTTCAGTACTGACTAATCTAATGTATACGCACAAATATAATATTGTAGAGCTTCCTATTAAAATTATGAATTTAAAAGATAGATTAGTGAGGGGTGTACTTAAACAGTTGAAGTCAGAATTATTAGCCCCTCTGAATGATTAGCCCCCTGTTTATTTTTTCCCCAATTTCTGTTCAACATAGAGATTTTTTTCAACACATTTCTAAACATAATAGTTTTAATAACTCATTTCTATTAACTTATTTCTTTTATCTTTGCCATGATGACAGTAAATAATATTTTACTAGACACTTCTATACAGCTTAAAGTGACATTTAAAGGCTTAACTAGATTAATTAGGTTAACTAGACAGGTTAGGGTAATTAGACAAGTTATTGTTTAATGATGGTTTGTTCTGTAGACAGTTGAGAAAAATATAGCTTAAAGGGGCTAATAATTTTGTCCATAAAATGTTGTTTAAAAAAATTAAAACTGCTTTTAATCTAGCCAAAATAAAACAAATAAGTCTTTTTTCCAGAAAAAAAAAATATGATCAGACATACTGTGAAAATTTCCTTGCTCTGTTAATCATCATTTGGGAAATATTTAAAAAAGAAAACAAAAATTCAAAGGGGGGCTAATAATTCTGTCTTCAACTGTATATGCTGAACACTGTATTTCATAATTTTCACACATTTGAAATATATTTTATATATATTTGTAAACACGCACACAAAGTAAATAGAATTCTGTAAAAAACAACCATTTGTGCTTATCAAAAAAAACTATATAAACATGTACAATTATAAGTTCTTCTATCAAAAAGATAAAGTGTGAGGCCATGTGATTTTATTAAAAGAAATTTAATAAAAAATTTCAGAATGTTTTAAAACTTTTATCATCAGGATAAAGTTATGGTTTTCAAATTTTACTTGCTAAAGTCTATTGATATTGCATTTACATTTATGCAAATGACATATTCTTCCACTTAATTCCACTGCCTTGCATTGCATTCAAGCTCTACCATTAATCAGCTCCTTTATTTTCACTTTCCAAACTGAATCCAACAACTCATGAGGACCCCAGGGTGGCTTGATTTACCAGTGTCATGATGAAAACAATCTACCCCACTTTAACCCACTCGTCAACATAAAATACTCCTAAAAAGGGTGTACTTGTGTCTGAGTAGAAGTTTCTGCTGGATTGGAGGTGTCGCACATTCCAGGACACGTCAAGAAGAACGCTAAGAGCAACAGGAGAACAATGTCACAAAAAGGTCAAAGAAACGCCATCCATTAGCCAGCCTTATAAACAGCTGTCTCGTGGCTGAAGAAGTTCTCAAGAATGAACAACCGCAGCATTTTTCCACATCAGTTTTCCACTGCAGCAAAGTCACCATGTGGATTTATAGCATTCAAACCCCATTTTCAATGAGAGGCTCCACATATCTCGCTCTCATTCAATCCCACACTGCCTCTCTTTTCAGACTAAAGCCTGATGGGATGAGTGGTATGGGGGGCAGGGAGGGGGCACAATACCTCAGTCCAGCTTCCACAAAGACTCAACACACCCATGCAGATGTCCTGTTGTTGGGGAAGCGCATTTGTAACCAAATTCCAAACTCATTCGAACCAGTAGAGACTGCTGGGATTCCCATACAAGATCATCTATATATTTAAATATGACAACATTTAGAATAACTTTGTTCTTTTATAATGCAATTTATTTCTGTAATGGCAGATTTTAGAAATTAGTGCAGTCTTTAGAGCCACAGGAACCTTGAGGATGATTCAATGATGATTTGCTGCTCGAAAAACATTTTTCATCATCAATAATAAAAAATTAAAACAGTAAATATATGCATAATATAACAGTTCTTGGTAGTTTAAAAGAACATTTGTAACAACATTCCAAACTCTTAATAACTTTAGCCTTGCTTACATTTCTGGCTGCCATGGTTTCAAAAGGGGAGCTTTCCAGCTGTTTTTCTGAACCCATTGATGAATGTAAAGTTCTTAACCAAGTTCTAAGAATGCTCTAAATTTATGACATTTAACCAAATTTCCCAAACCAACAATGAAATATTGATATAATTAGGAGGATAGATCTTTGGTAAAATAAGATGAATTCGTAAGATTTGAATTAAAAAGCAGTTTAAAAGAGCTTTATTTAAAAAGGACAAAACTTGTAAATCTATTTAATTTTCTATAAATATTTGACAAAATATAAATGACAGCTATGTAAATTCATGAACTGTAATGTGAAGCGGACGCTGACAACGGAGGTGCGGATCCAAATGCAGGGTTTATTAGGAAAATAGTCAGGCAAGCAACGGTCAACGTGGGGGCAAACCGATATATACAGCAAATCCAGAATCGTGGTCATACAACAGGCAGATGGTCAAAAGGCAGGCAGCAGACAGGGTAAAACAAACAAAGCAAAACAAGGTTCAAACACTGAAGGCAAGGCAAGGAAATTGCGTCGTAATGTTTACAATCAGTATAACAAGACTCAGCAATGAAGTGTGCGTGTGTGTTGTTTATTTAGTCTTTGTAATCAGTTCATAATGATCCTCTGGCTTTGAGTTTGTGCAGTCAGCGGAATCTGGAACAGGTGCGCGTGAGCGGTGCATGACTGGAACTTGTAGTCCATGTATTGGTGGATTTGCAGTTCGTTAGCGATCTGCGTGTTTGCCAGCAATCTGCAGCCGCTCGATCGCTAGTGATCACAACATGAACCATGACAATTTTCAGTGCACAAATTATGTTTGTTGTACACTACTGGTCAAAAGTTTGGGGTCAGTTTTTTTTTGATTGTCAATTTTATTAAATAATTTAAATAAAATTATTCTGTTCATCAAAGCGGCATTTATTAAATATAACAAAAAATTGGTAAATTGTTAAATTTTTATTTATTACTTTATTGTATGTAGTTTCAAATGAAATTATTACTCCAGTCATTATTGCTTTTAAACTATTACCATTAATAATAATAATTAATATTAGAGTGATTTTTGAAGGATCATGTGAGGATCATGTGACTGGAGTAATAAAGCTGAAAATTCATCATTAAAATCCCTGGAATAAATTATTAAATTAAATTATAAACTTGGTGGCACAGTGGGTAGCACGATCGCCTCACAGCAAGAAGGTCGCTGGTTCAAGCCCCGACTGGGTCAGTTGGCATTTCTGTTTGGAATTTGCATGTTCTCCCTATGTTGGCATGGGTTTCCTCCGGGTGCTCTAGTGTTCCCCACAGTCCAAGATATGCGCTATAGGGGAATTGAATAGGCTAAATTGGCCGTAGTGTATGTGTGTGAATGTAAGAATATATGGGTGTTTCCCAGTGATGGGTTGCAGCTGGAAGGGCATCCGCTGCATAAAACATATGCTGGATAAGTTGGCGGTTTATTCCGCTGTGGCGACAACTGATAAATAAAGGGACTAAACGGAAAAGAAAATGAATGAAGGAATATAATCTACTTTTAAACAGCTATTTTATAGTGCAATAACATTTCACAATTTTACAACTTGTACTGTATGCTTGATGAAATAAATGCAGCCTTGGTGAGCAGGAAAAGCTTAATTTAAAACATTTAAAAATCCTACTGACCCCAAACTTTTGACCGGTAGTGTATATGAATTACTTATGTTCAAACTAATCGCTTTTATTTATAACTGTTTCTATTGCGGTACATTTGACTGTCTGTGTCAGGTGAAGTGTATAAAAGGGTGTGTGTTTACTCCACCCCGTGGGAAAGAGCAGTAGCTGCAGTGTTTGTGTGAGTAGTTAGTGATGCATGAGTGATCCACTGAACCCTGTCCAGCCCCCTGCTGCAGCTCTCAACACACCATGTCAGGTCACCTCTACTGGGAGGCTTTCATCACAGCTCTTACGACTGATTTATCAGAGAGTACTCAGAAATGGAGAAACAACATTCATATCACAGAGCATATATTTTGTTGTTTTGCGGAATTAATTAAATAAATGCTGTGTAAGAAATAACAATAAAATATCTTTAATACAGTTGAAGTCAGAATTATTAAACTCCCTGAATTATTAGCCTCCCTGTTTATTTTTTTCTCCAATTTCTGTTTAACGGAGAGCAGATTTTTTCAACACATTTCTAAACATAATAGTTTTAATAAGTCATTTCTAATAACTGATTTATTTTATCTTTACCATGATGACAGTAAATAATATTTCACTAGATGTTTTTCAAGACACTTCTATACAGCTTAAAGTGACATTTAAAGGCTTAACTAGGTTAATTAGGCAAGATAGGTTAAAAATATATAGCTTAAAGGGGCTTAGTATATAGATATATAGCTTAAATTTTGACTTTAAAATGTTTTTAAAAATTTAAAAATTGCTTTTATTCTAGCCGAAATAAAACAAATAAGACTTTCTCCACTGTTTCAATTTCACTGTGAAAATTTCCTTGCTCTATTAAACATCATTTTGGAAATATTTAAAAAAGAAAAAAAAAAATCAAAGGGGGCTAATAATTCTGACTTCAACTGTAGCTATAGCTTTTAGTGTGTAGAGTGTACACAGTAAACTTTCTCATTTAAAACACACATTAACAGCAAAAGTCAGTCCAAGGTACTCGAGAAATCTTTTTAATATTTTGTACACATTTTTCAAGTGCCTTAGACTGACTTTTGCTGTTTATTCTGATGAATCCCTTACCCAAAGAGCACCAACCCATAATTTAAGCTACCCCTGAGTAGGGTTGTGTAATATGGCAAAAATGCAATCTCGATTATTATTTTCCCTATTGACTGATAATGTTATATATTTCCATATTGTTGCTTCCAGATTTAAAAGAGTACCCCAACAATGACTGAAGCCACAAAAATTTTAGAGTCCATTAAATGGCATAACATATTTGGCCGATAAATTTTTGGTGGCCGAAAAATTGGTCCATCTCTAATATCAACACACTTTTAGATTCCCATTGTTGCACATTTTTGCTGTGTGATTGGCTCCTAGATCATTATAGAGTAAAAAAGTCCAGGGCTTATCATTCTTATTGATATAAATTTTATTGCGATTTGATATGATATCGTTTATCGGCTCAGCCCTACCCCTGAGCACTTTTTGTTTGATTTTGGATTTTTAAAACACCCATACTTAAATGGGTAGTTCACAAAAAATGATAATTACATCATCTTTTACTCATCTTTTACTTGTTTAAAACTTTTTATTTTGTTAAACACTACAGAAAATACTTGGAAACCTGGAACCACTGACTTCCACTGTATTTGTTTTTCTTATGGAACTCAATGGTTACAGGTTTTCAACTTATTTTTTTTTTGTGTGTTTGACAAAAGAAATAAAAAGTGAGTAAATTTAAAAATATAAATTTTATAGTTTAACAATTTTATTGGAACTTTTATTAATTTTAAAACGATATATTGTAGCTAAAATAATTTATATAGAAACAGAAAAAGTACAACCAACTTATTACCTGTTTTTTTAGTCTAATTTCCATGGCCAACCCAGACTGCATATCGTTTCAGACTACTAAATTAATGCAAATAAAAGTCACTTTGTTAAACTTTGTTAATCAAAAGTTGTCAAGGTCCCATAATTCAATTTGAAAAAAACTTAAATAAATAGAAAAAAACAAGCCAACGGCAACTGTTTATTAATGGATTTTTTTGTAAGTGTTTAATGCACATTACTGTATATAGCATTTATAGTGTATATAAAGTATGTAGATTATAGTGTATATTTGATATATGTAGTGTATACTGTGTATTTATACCATATAGTGTATAAAAATGTACATAGTTTATAATTTATAGTGTGTAAACTATGTATTTCAGTGATTGGTTGCAGCTGGAAGGGCATCCTCTGTTTAAAACATATGCTGGATAAGTAGGTGGTTCATTCCGCTGTGGCGACCCCTGATGAAAAAAGGGACTAAGCCGAAGCAAAAATAAATAATGAATGAATGAATGTAAACTATGTAGTATATATCATGAAGTGTGTTTGTAAAGTATACAACATATAGTGAATAGAGAATATGTAATTTATATACTGTACATGCATACTATAGTTTAAAATATGTAATGGATAGACTGTATGTAGTGTATAGTACACTCTACATAGTATATTTAGTGTCTAGTTTATATAGTGTATAAACTATATAGGATCTAATGTGTAGTTTGTATGTAATGTATGCAATTGTAACCCTGCCGGTCCTACGCCACCCAACCCGCTCCGAGCTGGTATCGAACCGGCGACCTTCCGCATGGGAGTCGGTTGCTCTAACAAGGAGGCTAAAGACCATAGCCTCTAGCGTCAGTCGCTAGAGCACCTTTAGAGGTCAGAGGAGTGAGGTTTACCTGCACAGCACCTACAAGCTGGCCTCCGTTACACAATATTTAGTTGATAGTGAATATACAAGTAGTTTATATACTGTATATAATTAATCTAATGTTAAAGTGATATGTAGTTTATATAGTGTTTAAATATCTTTAGTGCATCGAGTGTGTATTTTATATGTAGTGTTTATAATGTCTGTAGTGAGTATGTTCCTGGAAAAAAATCCTGGTTGACTTAATTTTTTAAGCTGAATCAAATTAACTTTATGAGTCCATTGAACTTGTATTATGTTAATCTGACTTAAAACAGCTTGCGTAACTTATAAAATTAAGTTAGAACATGATTAACTTAGTTCAACAATTTACAATGAGCTAAAAACATGTGCTGTCGAGACTAATTGATCATTCAATTTTTTTACAGTGTACTAATGTGTTCATAATGAAAACACAGCATCGATGGCTTAGGTTTTTGAAGATTTTTAGGTTCAAAAGTCTTAAATGTGGTTATTTCGTGTTGTAGAATTCTTTTTAGGCTTTAAGAAAGATCATTTTAGAAACCGTAACTGTTTCCTTATTCGTCTTCCAGACTTCAAGATGAGACTGCCCTGCGGCAAGAAGCAGAAAATAACCTCAACACCTTCAGACAAGTAAGAAGCTCTCCTTCATGCATATATAGCATGCATAAGTGAGCGCACTGCAGTGATGAATGCCGATTTTGATTCCAGGATGTGGATGAAGCGGCTCTGAACCGCGTGCAGCTGGAGAGGAAGATTGAAGCTCTGCAGGACGAGATCAATTTCCTGAAGAAGGTCCATGAGGAGGTGCGTTTTCTCTCCTCCTCACCACCTCCATCTGCTCACTTGTTTCTTGATTTCACTCCAACTGGCACATTCGTCCAAATCTGCTTTTATTGACTGCTTATTTGTAGCTACAGTTGAAGGCAAAATTATTAGCTTTTGAGTATGTTTCAAATATTTCCCAAGTGTTTAATGAAGAGAAGATTTGTTAAAAACATAATAGTTTAATAACTCATTTCTAATAACTCATTTCTTTTGTCTTTGGCTTGATGACAGTACATTTTTTTTTCTATTTGTTTTGCAAGATGCCAGTATTCAAAGTGCAAGTTAGGTTAATTAGGCAGGTCATTGGACGAGAGTGGTTTGTTCTGTAGAAAATTTAAAAATAATTTAAGTTGGCTTCTTTTTAAGATGGAATTGAGCAGATTTTACAATTATTTTTTTTAATTAAAGATTTTTTAATCATTCCAGCCAAACCTAAACAAATAAGACTTTCTCCAGAGGAAAAAAACATATAATACTGTGATCAATTCCTTGCTCTGTTAAACATCACTTGTGAAAACTTTTGTGAAAATAATAGAAATTTCACAAAATTTTGTTTTCAACTGTGAATCTGATTTTGATGGCTTTCTTCGAAAAGAGTTTCTTAATGTGATCATAAACTTTGATTAGGCACTGTTAAATGTGAACTGAATGTAATGTTCTTGCTCTGAGCAGGAGATGAGGGAGCTGCATGAGCAGCTGATGGCCCAACAGGTTCATGTGGATCTGGA
This sequence comes from Danio kyathit, assembly GCA_903798195.1. Taxonomy (NCBI): domain Eukaryota; kingdom Metazoa; phylum Chordata; class Actinopteri; order Cypriniformes; family Danionidae; genus Danio; species Danio kyathit. Next base: position 41,244,762 of record LR812521.1, on the reverse strand, counting down.
TGTGTCTAAGCCAGACTTGACCGCTGCGCTGAAGGAGATCAGAGCTCAGTTTGAGGCCATGGCCAACTCTAACATGCAGGAGACTGAGGAGTGGTATCGCTCAAAGGTTACACACACAAACGCATGCATGCATTCTCCTCAGTGCATTTCCTTTATGGTCAAATTTAAATATGTTAATATAATATAATATAATATAATATAATATAGTCCCTTTATTAATCCAGGGTCGCTACAGCGGAATGAACCGCCAACTTATCCAGCAGATGTTTTGCGCAGCGGATGCCCTTCCAGCTGCAACCCATCTCTGGAAAACATCCACACAAACTCATACACTACGGCCAATTTAGCCTACCCAATTCACCTGTACCGCATGTCTTTGGACTGTGGGGGAAACCGGAGCATCCGGAGGAAACCCACGCAAATGCAGGGAGAACATGCAAACTCCATACAGAAATGCCAACTGACCCAGCCGAGGCTCGAACCAGCGACCTTCTTGCTGTGAGGCGACAGCACTAAATTACTGCGCCACCGCGTTGCGAAGCTAAATGTATAAAAACTAAATAAAAATGTGTACAAAATAATACAAACTAACAAAAGCATATAATATAATATAATATAATATAATATTATTCTATAATATAAAATAATATAATATAATTAAATATAACATTTTCATACAATATAATATTTTTTTATAATATAAAATAAAATAATTAAATATAATATTTTCCTGTAATATAATATAATTTAATATTTTCCTATAATATAATATAATATAATATAATATAATATAATATATAATATAATATAATATAATATAATATAATATAATATAATATAATATAATATTCATTCATTCATTCATTTTCTTGTCGGCTTTGTCCCTTGCGGGGTCGCCACAGCGGAATGAACCGCCAACTTATCCAGCACGATTTTACGCAGCGGATGCCCTTCCAGCCGCAACCCATCTCTGGGAACTTCCACACACACATTCACACTCATACACTACGGCCAATTTAGCCTACCCAATTCACCTGTACCGCATGTCTTTGGACTGTGGGGGAAACCGGAGCATCCGGAGGAAACCCACGCAAATGCAGGGAGAACATGCAAACTCCATACAGAAATGCCAACTGACCCAGCCGAGGCTCGAACCAGCGACCTTCTTGCTGTGAGGCGACAGCACTAAATTACTGCGCCACCGCGTTGCGAAGCTAAATGTATAAAAACTAAATAAAAATGTGTACAAAATAATACAAACTAACAAAAGCATATAATATAATATAATATAATATAATATTATTCTATAATATAAAATAATATAATATAATTAAATATAACATTTTCATACAATATAATATTTTTTTATAATATAAAATAAAATAATTAAATATAATATTTTCCTGTAATATAATATAATTTAATATTTTCCTATAATATAATATAATATAATATAATATAATATAATATAATATAATATAATATAATATAATATATAATATAATATAATATAATATAATATAATATAATATAATATAATATAATATAATATAATATAATATAATATTCATTCATTCATTCATTTTCTTGTCGGCTTTGTCCCTTGCGGGGTCGCCACAGCGGAATGAACCGCCAACTTATCCAGCACGATTTTACGCAGCGGATGCCCTTCCAGCCGCAACCCATCTCTGGGAACTTCCACACACACATTCACACTCATACACTATGGACAATTTAGCTTACCCAATTCACCTGTACTGCATGTCTTTGGACTGTGGGGGAAACCGGAGCACCCGGAGGAAACCCACGCAAACCCAGGGAGAACATGCAAACTCCACACAGAAACGCCAACTGACCCAGCCCAGCCGAGGTTCGAACCTGCGACCCAGCGACGTTCTTGCTGTGAGGCAACAGCACTACCTACTGCGCCACTGGGTTGCCCATAATATAATATAATATAATATAATATAATATAATATAATATAATATAATATAATATAATATAATATAATATAATATAATATAATATAATGTATGAAATAAGGTTATATAATTGTATCTTGTATAAAATGTAATATAAAAATTGCAACTGTTAACATTATAAACTACAGGAAAATAAATATCAGATTATTTTTTTATAAATGATTCCAAATTGTAAATAAAACAAAGATTGTTGGAGTACATTTTACAAATAAATATTTACTTAATTTCTTCTTACAAAATTCCAATTCAGTGAGTTGCTTTGTGTTTTTCTGTAATTAATTGTAAAGTTTTCTAGCAATATTTAAGTCAAATTTGATTCTACATCATAGGTTCTCAACCTCTTTGGCAATATTTGTTGAGCTTCTATAAAGAAAAAAAACTTTTTATACAAACTAGAAGAGGAAATACAAATAAAATGTATATTTAAAATCTAATTAAATTGAATTTTTTTTAAATTGTTGAAATAATTTATTAATTTTAAGGCCTGAGGAACTGTCCAGAGCTCTGGGCCCTTAATTGAGAACAACTCATAATTTTATTATCATTGTATTATTATAATTGATTTATTACACATTATTAATTAATTTATTTATTATTTTAATTTGTTTTATTAGTTTGCTGATCTGACTGATGCAGCCAATCGTAACGGAGAGGCTCTGAGACAAGCGAAGCAGGAGGCCAATGAGTATCGCCGACAGATTCAGGGCCTGACCTGTGACCTAGAAGCTCTCCGTGGATCTGTAAGTACTTCACCTCACATCTCACCAAACTAACAGACAACAGCAGTTATAGTTTCACCCCACAGAAGAGTCATCATCCATTAAACCCTCTCAAACCTCTCACACCATCTTAAAGAACGAGTCCCTGGAGCGCCAGCTGAGAGAGATGGAGGAACGCTTCGCCATCGAGACGGCCGGGTACCAGGACACTGTGGCCCGTCTGGAGGATGAGATCCAGATGCTGAAAGAGGAGATGGCCAGACACCTGCAGGAGTACCAGGACCTGCTCAATGTCAAACTGGCCCTGGATATTGAAATCGCCACCTACAGGAAGCTGCTGGAAGGAGAGGAAAGCAGGTGAGGAAAGAACTAATATGAACAACATCATATAAATGAAATAAGGAATAATTGATGACATGCTTTTTATTTAATATTTTTATTGAATTAATCAAAAATAATGCACACCTAAGGTGATGATGCCACCCCCAAATGAAATGTAGATAAGCATGTCCCGATCAGGTTTTTTACCCCCGAGTCCAAGTCCGAGTCATTTGATTTTGAGTATCTACCGAAACCCGATCCAAAACTGTAATACATAAAAAAGAATAAATAAGAGTGAAGAAACAGATCCAGATGTTCCTTATTTTTTATTTAATTCACCTTATTTTAACATTCAAAAACTTTGTTAACAAACAGAGCACTTCTGTGAGGTAGCTTGAACAATCAAGTAATAACATAAATTCTTCCCTTTTGGACTTTAGTGCAACAGTAAATATAAAAAAAATCTAATATAAAAACAAACAGCACCTCAACTCAAAGTACCCGGCAGGCAATCCCTGGTTTACATATCTCACAGTTTCCTATGGCAATGTTATTGTCATCAACTTTATAATACCTCCAGACCGCAGACATACTCGTGCTATCCGCTTCAAGCTGCTCCCGTGTTCTACTTTCCCGGCATTTAACCAGAGGTGTAAAGAGTACCTGAAAACCATACTTGAGTAAAAGTACAGATACCTTACTGTAAAAATTACTCCATTACAAGTTACAAGTCACCAATTCCAATAAGACTTGAGTAAAAGTATTAAAGTATCCGATTTTAAAAGAACTTAAGTATTTTACTTATACTGAATGTAGGCTCAAAGAACACTAAGAAAGGTTTCATTTTCCTAATATATAAATTAAATTTAACACCTCAATGTTTCAAAATGGCAGAACAAAATATATTTAAAAAAAAAATAGAACAAAAAGTCTCAGTCAAACTCAAATGTTTAAAAAAGGCACAAACAATTTATCAAAAAAAAAAAAGTAGTAAAACGTTGTAAAAAAAATCAGAGCTGATTTTGATGTGATTCATCTCTCAGTATCAGAGGGGGGCAATATTTTTTATTTTGAGTAGTTTTTCAATTGATTAATTATGTTTTCTCTGTATTAAAATTAAACAAAGAGGAGCAGTGTTATTTTTCAACTTAGTAAACTACATATAAATTCAAGCTTCTGCTTCATCACTGGCTGCAGCCATGTCGCTAATTAAACACCTGGTATTAGGCAAGCTGCTAATTCACGTTCACATGATTTAGCTCATAAATAGCATACAGTACCTTCAGCACCCTGCAGATGGCGATATCGCCTCATCCGCCCAACAAATTAGCTGTGGTAGATAAAGATGCCGACTTGTCGTGCACAATCACAATGTAATGAGTAACGGTAAGCGTCCGTCCGTGTAGTGGAGTAAAAAGTACATATATTCAATCAAAAATGTAGTCAAGAGTAAAAGTTCCTTATATTTTTAATACTCAGTACAAGTACAAAGTAGCCAAAAAAATACTTAAGTAAAGTAACGAAGTCCATTTACTCAAGTACTTTACACCACTGCATTTAACCAATAGTGTCTCTGCAACAAAGTGATGTCACGCTGCATAGTATTATTAAAAAATAATACTATATATATATTTTCGAGTCAATCAGGAGGTAACATCCCATTCTGATCGAGTCTGAAACATGGGACTGGACCCGATTTCCAATCATGTGATTGGATCTGGACATCCCTAAATGTAGACATTGTTCAAATGTTGTATTTTAGGACTTTATGTCAAGGTTTGGTCATCAAACAGTTCCTGTGTGGAGTATGTTTCATATCTCATCCAAAGCCCTTTGTTTTGTTTAGATTTAATGACTTAAAGGTGCAAAAAGAGATCTTGGAAAATCCTAACATCAGCCTGATTGTGCTGAAAGCTTATAGTATGCAAATTAGGGCTGCACAATGTATTGTTTCAGCATCATTATCGCAATGTACAGTACACATCTGCAATAGCCACGTTGTAGGATGTGCAATGTTGAGTCTGAATTTTAGTTGACCAGGAGCCACAGAACACATGTGATTTGTGGAGTCACTGCAAAGTTTAACTATGATAAAGTTAAACTTTAGTGTGTATTTTCAGGCCTGTGAGCCTTTCAAGAGTTTAAAGCAATCGGGCACAAGAAATTATGAAGTTTGAAGGTGTAAGAAAGATTAATTGTATTCAATTATTTTACGATGAAGACTATAGAGTGTTGTTTTATATTTGCACTACAAAAATGCTTTTCTTACTTAGAAATTTTCTCATATTTCTAGTCCAAATATCTAAACTTCCCCATAATTATATAAATAATTACCCCATTGGCCATTTATTTTGCTTGTTTTAAGAGAAATTACCTAATTTTGATTAATAACAAGACAGGTGTCTTAGACATGTGTATGCCTTTTCAAATCATGTCCAATCAACTGAATTTACCACAGGTGAACTCCAATTAAGCTGCTGAAACATCTCAAGAATGATCAGTGGAAACAGAATGTACCTGAGCTCAATTTAATAAAAAAAAGTTTTTTATTTTTAATAAATTTGCATCAATTTCAAAAAAAAAAAATTTCACATTGTCATTATGGAGTATTGTGTGTAGAATATTGAGGAAATAAATGAATTTAATCCATTTTGGAATAAGGCTGTAACAAAAAAATGTGGAAAGAGTGAAGCGCTATGAATACTTTCCGGATGCACTGTATTTCTGAAAATATAGATATTTAATTCTGTAATACTATAGATATTTGCATTGTGATTATTCAATATCTGTAACTGAATAATGCTGGACTCCCCAGAAAAAAAAAATGTAAAAAAATTCAAACCAAACATCTCATGAAATTGTGTCCAAATTGGAATATTTATTGCAGAAAAATATAATATTGCAATATCAGGTTTTTTTTCAATATCCTACAGCCCTACTGCAAATCGTCATCCAAAGCCATGCCTCATGAACGAGCACTAAAACACATGAATGTGCACTAGACAACATCACTATATCACTATATGACATAACATTCACCAGAGTGAAAACTTTGCTATATCCTTAGTAGTTACAATACCAAACATAAGAAAAAAGGTAGGTTTTTGATGTTTGCTCGCCGTTCTCTGTCTGAACCATGTAAGTGAACGATGACTTAATCCTTTCTGTGTGAACAGTGTGCAGGTAGGACCGCCTATTGTAACATTCGGACCAAACTCTTTGATTGGACCAACATTTCTTTGTACTATGACTTCCACAGAATATTAAAATACATACAAATACAGTCTGAGCCCTAAATATAATGATTACTTTCAGGATGTGAAGAAACTTTCAACCTGCATAGCAAAAAATTGTTTCTGAAAACAATCACTTATGACACCTATAATAAATCTATTATTATAGACCGTGAAATAACTGAAATTATTTGGCGTAGTGATATGGAACTGTAATGCAGTCACGACCTGCTTGGATCTACTTTCACTGTGTGTTCATCTGAAAAAAACTACACACCTTAGAATGTTCACCAGCCAATCAGAATCCAGCATTCAGCAGCCCCATAGAATACTTAAAAAATGTACTAACTTGTTAACTGACTCTTCTAGAATCACGGTTCCAGTGCAGAACTTCACCAACTTACAATTTAGAGGTGAGTAAATCATCATCCGCTTGTTGATACAGCTTGAAGTGAATGTCTCTGTTTCATACTTTGTGTGTCTCTGTGTTTCGTTAGACACCAGCATGGACACTAAACTAACTCCTGAGGCTCATGTAAAGAGAAGCATAGTTGTGCGAACTGTTGAGACTCGTGACGGAGAGGTAAACACTAGGAGGCGCTGTTCCTCAGCCTTTAAAAAATACCCATTTACCTTTCAACATCCACACTATGCAGTTATACATGATCATGCTCATCCACGGTGAATATCAACCAGTATTAAGCTTTAAAAAAAAAACACAAAAGTATAAAATAGTTGATTCATGTGTCATGTGCATATTTATATTAGGTAGAATAAACATAAATAACATTTCTATAAGCATAAAAAATAAATAAATGTGGTCTCCAATGTTTATATAACCAACGAAAAACATTTCAAACATGTTAAAACTTTTAAACAGGTTTTAAACATTCAGAAACGCTATTTTCTGAACTTAGTTGATGATAAACATTAGCAAACCGTGCTTAGCACTTTTTTATAGCTGGAATTGCAGTAGTTGCACTATTTATAATAAAATGTATACTTTCGTCAAAAGACATTATGAAAGAGACATTAATTCATTTATTCATTTTCCTTCGGCTTAGTCCTTTTATTCATCAGGGGTCACCACAGCGGAATGAACCGCCAACTTATTCAGCATATGTACTACACAGCGGATGCCCTTCCAGCTGCAACCCAGTTCTGAGAAACATCCATACACTCACATTCACACTCATGCACTACGGACCATTTAGTTAAAATCTATTTAATTCACCTTTAGCGCATGTCTTTGGACTGTTGGGGAAACTGGAGCACTGTGTCGCCCCATAAAAAAGACGTGAAAAAGAATAAAATGTGATCTTTAATGTTCTTAAAACCAATGAAAGACCTTCAAAACATGTTAACTCAAGGTTTTAAACATTCAGAAACAATATTTTCAGAACTCACTTGACAATAAACATTAGCAAACCGTGCTTAGTACATTTTTAAAGCTAGGATTGGAGTATATGCAATATTTATATTAAAATGTATACTTTCATCATAAGACATTATGAAAAAGAATAAATATGGTCTTTAATGTTCATACAACAAATGAAAGACCTTTAAAACTTGTTAAATCTTAGAGGTTTTAAACATTCAGAAGCAATATTGTCAAAACTTACTTGACAATAAACATTAGCAAACTGTGCTTTTTTTATAGGTGGGATTGCAGTATATGCAATATTTATATTAAAATGTATATTTTTATTGTAATTTAATTAGGGGCAACCATTAACATAAACAATGAGAAATATATATATTTTCTAGTACTTCATAATCTTTTTCAAATGTTAGTTAAAATACAGATATTATTCAAGTTAGCTCAGATCCATTAAATAATATCAACACAAATATCTTTTTATGCTTAATAAATGTTTTAGTTCATGTTAACTAACTTTCAAAAACTTTCTTTTAAATACTTTTGTGTTGTATTCCTGTCAACAATGTAATGTTCTCCTACACTGTAAAAAAATGCAGGATTCCACACAATTCATTCATGTTGTCCCAACACAAATCAATTAAGTTAACAAATTTAAGTGGATTGGACATAAAACAACTAAGTTATCCCCAAAAACATCTCAAGAATTGTGTTGATTCTGCTCATTTTACACATTCTCTCTTTCACAGATCATTAAAGAGTCCACTACGGAGAGGAAGGATCTGCCATAATGAGGCTCAGACACTGGATTGGCTACAGAACAAGATCTCCTTCTCTAATGCTTCTGCAAGCTGTGTTTGTCAAACATTGTATTTTCTTACCAACTTTCCTTGCTTCTCTCCTAGTATATATAGTTTATGGGAACTATATTCAATGTTTTTAGCAACTACCTATATGTTTTGATCTCTATTTCTCCCTGGGCTTCTCTTTTTATCTGTCTGTTTCTTCTGTGGCAGAGTCTTTGCAAGATAGTAGACTAGTTTATCGCAGAATGTGCTATAAAAAGTCATGGTTGGACAGATGAAAGTAAACAGTAGGACAAGCTGTAGCTAGTGGTCAGAGCGGGTGGGAAATATAGTGTTTTTTTTTTTTTGCCAAGCATAAACTGTAGAGTACAAGTTATATTGTAGTCTTTAAGAATGCCAGATGAAAAAAAGAGCAGGTCTGAAGCTGGTAGTTTTTAAATCTGAACAGTAAGTGTTAAAGTAAGGCAGAAGGAAATTTTAACAGCAAGATGTTTGTAAGAGTTTTAAAGGAATGATGGATTTGGTCAGCGGTGCTATTTGAACATTTTACTCCACATTTTTTGTCCTCCTTCACTGTGTGTGTGCTCAGTGTTTTACACAGTATAGCTAACTAATCTCTTGGACCCAGGTTAAAATGCTTTAAACTGCTCGTTGACACATTACTGACCTGTAGAAAACATTAAAATCTCAACATTAAGCATCTTACTGAATTTATTATCTTATAAACATCTGACATAATGTTGCCCATCATGTGACCAGATCATTTAATTCTGATTTATTACTGATAGCTTTTCAATTGTCACATTTACATTTGCTTGGTGAAATTGAGCAATTTTTCCATTTCCATTAGGAATCTGTGTGATCGGGCATTTTTGCATGAGGGTGAAAAGTTCCTCCTGCAGTTTATGCTTACATTTAAGTTGTTAATGTGAATTGCACAAAAATCAGCTTGGTTTGAAAGTGACTTAAGTGTGAGCAGTGTTTCACACATCACTACAATGTTAATAATAGACATTAATAATAATAAAAACTGTGACCACACCTTTACTGTGAGATAACATTGCTTGATTTACACCGTTTTCAACTAAGGATGACTAACTTTCATACTGAATTGGACATTACGTTAATGTGGTGCCTTATATTAATAGAAATAAAAAAATAATTTGTATGTGGTAGTGTCTGTTCTGTTTGTAAACTAATATCTCTGCTCAATGTCAGCATTGCAACTGATACATTATGATAATTATGACTTGATGACGTTTAGATTGTAGTCTTTTAATTACTACATATGCCTGTATTTGTGAACAAACCCTTTTTTTAAACCTTGTGACACATATGAACCTAAAAAAGGGTCCAGTGTTTTGAACGGTTAGAATTAGCAAAAAAGGAAGCAACAGTTCTCTTTTTTGACAAGACATGCTAGCAGTGCCGTCAAGCAACAAGTTAGCAACATAATTACTCTTATGTTAGTTAACACAGTAACCCTTAGGAAAGTTAACCATGGTTTTTGTGGTCAAAAAGGTGTAACCATAAACTGGGTTGTTGCTAGATCGGATATGGTTGCGGCCGGAAGTTAACAAGAATAATTTATATTATTTTATTAAATTTCCCATTTATTGTATTTTATTAACGTCTACCCCCACCCCAACCCTAAACCCAACCGTCACAGCACTGTAAAAACAGTAGTTGTACAGAGTATTATTTATGTTATTTATTAAATCACCCAATATATTTTATTTTTTAATGCCTACCCCCACCCCAACCCTAAACCCAACCATCACAGTACTGTAAAAATATTCATTATTGTTATACAGTGTCATTAAAAAATTCTGCTATATTACTGTGCATATCGCACTTCCGGCCAGCCGCGTATCCGATCTAGACTTTACCCATAAACTGTGGTTAATTTTTGCAAGGGAAATGCTAAAGCAACATGCTAAAATTTACATTATAGCAAAATAACAATGTTTTTACTGTTTTTTTTTAAGTGATGTGCTAAACTAGCACTTGTTAAACTTGTTAAATCATGCTAACGTCATGCGAAAATAGGCCAAGTAATCCCTAATAAAATGTAAAAACATCTCAGAAACATTCAGTTACAAGTTAATACCAGTTAAAACAGGCTAATAATTTTTATCTAGTTTATGTCTTTGATTAGAGATTGCCTGGCTTTTAAACCTTGGATTTTACTTCAAGGTTTTAACAATCAACCTTCTGGTTAGACTCAAGCCAGCATAAAAGTTTTCCCACAAACTTCACTATTTATATATTTTTTGTTTAATGTGGTAACTGATAGACAAAGACTTCAGTCACATTCATTTCAGCATTAGCTGAAACATCCTGACAGTAATAATGAGAGTGAACCAATCATAAATAGACAGTTTATGCTAGCAGCATCTTTAAATATATTAACAGCCATATTAAAAAATGCTACATGTTTAAATCATGTTAGCAAGATGTTACAAATGGTGGCTACACCTAACAAAATTCTAAAACATGCTAGAAACACTTAGCTACATATTTGAACATGCTAATCTTAAATAAAATGTTGTATTGTTTTATAAACTTTAACACTACTTGCATCTAGGGCGTGGCAATTTGGCCTAAAATCAGAATCTCAATTAATTGATCATTTTAACTCGATTACGATTAATGAACGATTATTTTATTTATTTATTTTATGTTTTTGCCCTCATAGTTCACTGATAACTTTTGTGCGAGAGGTTTTTGAATGTAGGGTGCAGTACTTGATTATAAATAATTGAAGTAAACACACACTATACTATCTCTAATTACTTATTGAACATCAATGCTGAACAAATAAAATTAAAATACACATTGCCTAAAAATCGGCTCTCCACCCTCATCACCGGTATCAAACCGACCAATCACAAAGCTTGTGCTACTTGTTGTTGAGATATGTAGTTACATTTTTTGAGAGGTGTGAAAGACCATATGCAAGCGCTTTGCAGAAGTATAATATCAGAATAATATAATAAGTATAAATTTGCCTTGATAAAGCAGGGTCACATGACTCCACATAAGGTAGGGAAAGTAATTGAAAAAATTGACCTGGAAAAATTAGATAGTTTATAGGTTCTGAATGTCGATTTTAATTACTTTTCGATTAATCGCCCAGCCCTACTTGCATCTTAATATGTATATAAAGTTTCTAATATTAGCTAAGTTCAACCCAACATCCAAATCTGTCTAAAAACCTGGCTATTTTATTTTTAGTCCGTGTCTGTTCTGTTTACGAGCATATAAAAAGAGTGCTTGTCAACTCACCCTTGTTGGCCTTGCAGCTGATTCACTCTGACTATCTAATAATGACTTAAAAGTGAGCGGAATGGGAACTGACAGTGATCTTCTGTCACATGTGAACATGTCAAGGGTGCAGAAGGTTTGAGTGACAAGTGTGTGTGACACGCTTGGTTAGAGGCGATTACATGCTCTGTCTTTGCCAGGGTATGTCGACAGGCTGTGTTTACTGTAAGTTACTGCCGAACTGGCTTTGCTGTCATGTGAGTTTTCTAGGCCTTACATATCCAGATAATGAATCCTTCCAAAGTGGAGCAGGAGTAATGAAATTCAAAGCCAAGGAACGTTCTCACCCTTAAATCTTTTCACAGATTTACAACAGGGAAAACTCTCCAGTGAGTACCAGAATCTTCTTTGAGAACCATGTAAAGTCACATATTCATTCTCTGTCTTCATAGGTCAGTTTGGTGTTAAAGGGATAGTTCAATTCATCTTTATTTCTACAGTGCTTTTACAATGTAGATCGTGTCAAAGCAGCTTAATATAGAAGTTCAAGTAAATTGAAACTGTGTCTGTCCAGTTTTCAGAGTTGAAGTTCCGTTCAGTTCAGTGTGGTTTAATTTTCACTGCTGAAAGTCCAAACAGTGAAGAGCAAATCCATCGATGAGCAGCTCCACAAGACCCAAACCAAGCAAGCCAGTTGCGACAGTGATGAGGAACAAACTTTACCAATATACGAAAGTGAAGGAAAAAAAAAACTTGAGAGAAACCAGGCTCAGTTGGGCACGACCATTTCTCCTTTAGCCAAGCTTCTTGTGCAGAGCTGCAGTCTAGGAGCTAGAGAACACTGGACGTCCATCGTGGAGAAACTGCAGGTGTGAGTAGGTCATCGGTTGGTGTATAGGCTGGTCCACGAGATCAATGCGGAGACTCGTCTGTCAATGGCTCTTTCTGGAATCAGTCTCATACTCTCCACCACTCCATGACCGCCACAGCATCTGCTCAGGATACAGCCTGGTCCAGGGTTATGGAGACCAGAAGTCCTCAATGGTTGGCATCATCTCTTGACAGGACTTGGATCACATTACCCAAAATGGAAATTCAATCATCATTTTAATAGGTTTAAGTTTCTTTATAATTGTTGAACACAAAAGCAGATATTCTGAAGAATGTTGGAAACCTGTAACCATTGACTTTAATAGTGTTTTTTCCTGCTATAGATGTCAATGGTTACCTATTCCCAACATCTTTCAGAATGTCTTTTGTGTTAAATACGAAAAAAAGCATTGGAAAAATGAAGAGTGAGTAAATGATGACAGAATTCTCGGTTTTTAGTGAACAATCTCTTCATAATTGAGTGACAAAAAGCCAAAGTTCTTCTACAAAGGTCTTGGTAGGTCAAATAGTAACCTGTAAAAATTAGGATAAAACTGTAAGGTATACAGAGAAACAACATAGTGTTGCTTTCTCCGTTAATAGCAGCCTAAAGTTTATCCTGAGGTAAAAATCCATCGAGATGAAACTTGAAGATTAGTGCGAGCGAGTCACTGAGATGTTGATTTATTAGATTTGTCAAATTTATAACGGAAGCAAAAGTCATATTTTTATTATGCAATGCAATGCAATGTGGATTTATATAGCGCATTTATCATATCTGGCCATACACCCAAAGTGCTTCACACCACCACCGCCACCAGTGTGCAGCATTCACTTGGATGATGCAACGACAGCCACAGGACAACGGCGCCAGAGCAGTCACCACACACCAGCTATAGGTGGAGTGGAGAGACAGTGAAGAGCCAATTCAGTGGATGGGGATGATTGGGAGGTCATGATGGTTAAGGGTCGATGGAGGGTATTTGGCCAGGACACCAGGGTTACACACCTACTCTTTACAAGAAGCGCCATGGGATTTTTAATGACCACAGAGAGTTTAACGTCTCATCCAAAAGGTGGCGCCCACTGACAGTATATTGTCCTCCTCACTATACTGGGGCATTATGACTCACACAGACCAAAGCTGGAGTGCCCCCTCCTGGCTTCACTAATACCACTTCCAACAGCAACCTAGTTTTCCCATGTGGTCTCCCATCCAGGTACTGACCAGGCTCAGCCCTGCTTAGCTTCAGTGAGTAACCAGTCTTGGGCTGCAGAGTAATATGGGTGTTAGTCGGACTGCAATTTATTTTTACACTCCACACATATTCTTCTTCTGGAAAGTCATGTAAATTGATTTTCCTGTGTGTAGTGTGAACAAATGGGCTTTTTTCATTATGTCTTTCTCTTTGTGATATCATGTCAGTCATTATTCTTGTTTAATGCTGATATTCTACTGGCTATTCCTCTACAACAGGTTGTATTAACTTGCTATCTGACTAGCAAACTGAGAAATGAGAAAAGGGTCTATTCTCACACTCTCTGCGGCCCACTTATTTCACCTCTGTGACCCCCAAGTACGAAACTGCTGTTGTAACAAGAGTGGACAGAAACTGTATTTGATGCTCCAAACCACATGTGTATATAAAACACATACTATGCTGAGAAATATGCTGAGACTTTTCACAACGTGTCCCTGGCACAATCTGAGAACATTTCCTCCAAAGGCACTGTGCCAACTAATGTCCAAATCAAAACTCCTGAAATGTCGTTTCATATCATCAGGCTCTGAGGTCACTGAAGTCTTTCACAGCAATGCTAGACGTTCACAGGGAAGGGCACTGGGCTGACAGAAGTTGGCTTGAGTTGAGTCCTGTGTGAAGAAATTGGGGCATACTGGATGAGTCACTTGGAGCGTGGCAACTCTACAACAAGGACAACTAAGAGGCATAATTACATGCTGTCCTCGCTGATGTACTTTATACAAGCGTGTTAAAGGGAAGCAACATCTTGGATATCTGAAAAGGGGATACTTGGGGTTAGAACAATGCGTGACGCATAGTCTGATAGCATCTGGATGTTTAACTGGTTCCAATGTAAACACTGCACTAAGAAATAAATCATTAGGCAGCTTGACTTATTTCTGGATGCAAGGGAAACTGCCTAGAAAGGAGTAGAAGATCCTACAGCAGGAACCATATCAATATCCCAGTAACATCACCATCCCAGTGACTAGTGTGTTCTTCTGCTGGTAAAAAAAAAAATTACCACATTTCATGAGAAACTTTGCATTTGTGCATGAAACTTTTGCATTCTTTCACAAATAAATATGATCTTCCCTTGAGAAACTTTGACTTCACTTAAAAAACATTTGCATTCTTGTACTAAAAATGCATTCAACTCAAAAACTTCCCTCGCTCACCAAACATTTGCGTTTATGCACTAGAAACTTTTCCGTTGATTGTTTAACGTTTGTGTTCAAAAAAAGGTTCCACAAGAAACTTTGCTTTCACTCATAAAACATTTGTGTTCCCCTAAGAAACTTTGCCTTCGATTTCAAAACATAGATCACCCAAAAATTAAAATTTACTTGCCACCATTCATGAAAACATTATTTTGAAGAATGTTGGAAACTAGTAATCACATGCTGGAGCAAGTGCAGTTATACAGTATTAGTCATACAGGCAGGCAATGGTCAATACAGGACCAAACAGGAACATACAGATCATCCAAATCCTAGTCATAAAACAGACGTAAGGTCGGTACAGGTAGGGATGGGCAGTATTTATGATACATGTGTTTCAATTACTGTATTTCAAATATAAATTAGTATATTTTATTTTGAGCTGCAGAGTGGTGCAGTGGGTAGCATGTTTGCCTCACAGCAAGAAGGTCGCTGGTTTGAGCCTCGGCTGGGTCAGTTGGCATTTCTGTGAGGAGTTTGCATGTTCTCCCCGCATTTGCATGGGTTTCCTCCGGATGCTCTGGTTTTCCCCACAGTCGAAAGACATGCGGTACAGGTGAATTGGGTTGGTTAAAAATGTCCGTATGAGTGTAAATGGTGTGTATGGATGTTTTCCAGGGATGGGTTGCAGCTGGAAAGGCATCCGTTGTGGCCAGTGGGCTCTCTTTTGTTTTGAACATTTCTTTGTCTCCGGAACATCCAGTTGTATCCTTTGATACATATTTTTCATTAAATACTTGCAATTGGATCCTCTCTGTCTAGTGTCGGGACATCACAAGCTTCAGCTGCGTGTGTCATCAATGGTGATCGGCGACTGGTGTGTGTGAAACAGCGTGATGGAATTTGTAGTTCGTAAAGGTGACATATGTAGTTCACCAGTGATCTGCCAGGACCGGATCGCTGGTAATTGTGACACTAGTAGCCAATGATTTCAATGGTAGAAAAAAATAACCAACCAGTTTTCAAAATGCCTTCTAAACTGGTTCACAACAAACCGAGGGTGAGTAAATTAAGGCACGATTAATTTTTTTTGGGTAAACTACCCTTTTCACTAAAAAAAAAAAACAAGCAAACATTTGCTTGATGGAAAACAAATATTTTGTGGATGAATGCAAGGTTTCTTGGGGAAACTTGTTCGTTGAGAGAAGGCAGTGGTATCGAATTCGTTGTCCCTATGATGCCCACATAACAAATTTCCCAGGATTACTGAAGAGTGGGGGGGACAAGTGTTGGAAGACATATCTCTTCATTACCCACCAGTCACCGATAGCACCACCGCAAGCTATGGCCAGATATCAGTAAAGTTCTTGTGGCAACAAACATCTCCTCCTATTTAACCCGAGTCTAACCCTCCAGCGCCGCCACCTCTTCACTCAGGCGCCCAGAGAATCTTTGCAAAATGCGTCACAATCAGCTAAACCCGTCACACTGTGCCAGGCCTCTTCATGACCACCACATTTCTGTCACTTCATTCACACGCAGGTTAAGACTGGCTGAGAAACATTTATCTCCTTTTAAAATGACAATCAAGTGAGCTTGTAGCGCTGACGGTGATAGCGACAGAATGCACATCTGATATATCAGTAAACGTGGAACTGTTTTGATGTGATGAAGAATGTAGCTGTCGCTATGATCAAATGGATTTTAACCGTGTATACTGTATGTGAGGTCACATGTTTTTTTCCCCCCAGGTCTGTCCTCTGGCTTTGTGTATGTATATGGCTAGGAAGCAATCAGTTCTGGGATACTGGAAGTATGTGGGACAGATAAAACACTTCAGAAGTGGTGTTCTCATTTAGCTGGACACCGATGGGGGATTTTTCCATTCTGGGATCTTACTGAAACCACTAGAGAAGTGACAAAAAGAGGGAGACTTTACTGTTATTTAGGTTGATGAAGAGATTGCTCTGTACTTGTGTACAGTATTCTTAATACACTGGTAGTGAATGAAGTATATTGCAATTTGAGTGACCAAAATGACAGATTTAAGAAAAGATAGACCTGCATTATAGTATTACCATTTGATTGATATTGATTAATGACACAGAAACAGTGTTTATGAGTAGTGAGCACTTTGGCTAAAAAAATCCATGTAATGTACAATAATCAGACACACATACACACACTATTCATGTACAGTACAGATACTTTATCATATCTACTATCAGCTTTGATTTTATGCAGGCTTGATTTAAGCATGTAAAACAAGAATTGATATATGACATTAATTTTTATACAACAGTTCTGTCTGGTTCTTGAATCTGATTGGCTGATAGTCGTGCAATATTGTGCAAATAACAGCACTCGTCCAGCTTCTTAACCCTTCACCCTTGTGTATTCCTCCGCACACATACAGCGACAAGCAGAGGACACTCTACAGTTTGACAAATATTGCGGCTGTTGGACAACATAAGGTACTTGAGGCTTTTTTTAGTTGAAAATGTAGTTGTTTAGATTTGCAACAATGCCATTTATTTATAAGGATAGTGTCTATTTTAAAATATTTATAATTTCTGACAGAGCGCGTCAGCAGCCATTAGCCTGTCTTTGAGCAAAGACGGTTGACTATGTTCATGCACAAGATGGTGACCGAGACCACATAAGCTCTTAGAGAAATGCAGAGTAATTTCAAACTACAGCTGATCAAATCATTATTAAACAGGTAAATGACTTTCTAAGTTGATCTCTTACTTTTGTATGTTGTAGTGCTGAATTTACCATAGTAATATTGTGATTTCTTGATTGCAACAGAAATACTAGGAAATCTCTATAGAGTATAGACTGATGGCATTTCATGTCGTTCAGCCTTCTAATCTTAAAATGTGAGCAAAATCACCTGTTTTGTCATCACTTTAGACATTACACTAGAGAATCATTCAAATACTAGCTCTAAAGTGACATTAGTGAAGTAGCAACGGTTTCTGCTGTTCTGACATCAGCTGCAGATGTAAATGAATGGAGGAATAAAGAAGTTCCTCTTACAAAAGGGTTTGATTTTCTTTTTTATACAGTACACACAATTATGCCGTCAAACTGTTGTAGAAATACAATATCACATTCGTAGAAGTGCAATGTGGCTGTATATCGTCACTGGTGGGACACTAAGGCGCACACCTCCCACCAGTGGCAATATACAGCCACACATCGCACTGCTACTCGTGTGATATTGCTCATTTATTCAACAGTTTCTTCTCCTCAGTGTCAGTATATTGCGCACAAACACTGTGAAGCCTGTGACTTACACCTATCAGGTCGACATGAGGGTGAATAATTGTTGACAATTTTAATTTTATGTTTGTGCAGTGTTTGGTGACAAATATCCCCATTTATGATATGTTAGAACACTTCTTTTGTCTTCAATTTTTTCGTTTGTCAGAACATTTTTTAAAAACTTAAAGGTGCAGTATGTAAGTTTGACACCCAGTGGTTGAACTGGGTATTGCACTCCTAGATCAAAATAAACACACGCATGGGATGCCAGAGATTGAGTACAGGAGCGAGTGATTTAAACCGTGTTCTAAATAAAATCAACGACACGCGATAGAAGGAATATTCTCGAAATTAAAAGGAGTTTTAGTTCTAACCAACACCTCGAATTGAGATATTAGAAACGGTTTCTTTTTCTCACAGCTCAACATGTGAAACCTATGACAGTGCACCTCAGGTAAGCCTCGTGTGTTTTATTCAGTGCTAAATGCTAACAATGTGAGTTTGAATGAATTCTAAACCTTACCGTTTCGTGAGTGAGTGCTTATTCTGTGCTTCTGAAAGGCTGTATTTACATTTTTGTCGTGTTTCGTCTGGTGCAAAGAGTCAAACTGCTGTTTGCGTGTTGTTAGGACACGAGATTACAATGTAACCTGCTCACCTAATGTTTATGTTCGTAATATTTATATCATTTGCTAATTAATAACCTCATGTGGAACTGAATCTGTCTCATTTCGACGTCTGATACTGTCCATTTCGGTCACGAGCCTTTCTGAATGAATGAATGAAATACGCTGTTTTCCAACAAGGCAACCCGGAGTGCTGAATTATAATTGGCTAAACTGGCATTCTGCAGGTTAACTTTACCTAAACAAAGACAGCGCTCCGGCACGGAAAAACCATTTTCAAAGCAGAATATCTGACTTCAGCATTGTTTTTCAGTTAAACAAGTATGTTCACTTGGGATGTTTCTTACATATCTGCAAACATATTATGGTATTTTTATGCTTTAGAAGAATCAAAAACTTACATACAGCACCTTTAAGCAACTTTTTTTTATAAAACTGTTGTACACAAATACTGACATGCTTATTGTCCTACTGACTCCCCTAATTTCACGTGCCTCATTAAATATCACAAAATAACAGCTTGTTTTAACTTCTCTTTGGAACATTTTATATAAATGCTCAAGTAAAGGTAATGTGCTGCAGTGGTGTTTGGTAGAAATGTGGACCACATCCCACTAGGACATACCTTTCAGAGTGATAAACGCTGTTTGAGAGGGAGAGAGGGGGAGCTTGAGCGCGCATCTGCCTTCTGTCAAAAGTGACAGCTGAGACCACTGCCTCCTCTGTGAACGCGCAGTACCACAATGAGCTCCAGCAGCCGCGCCGCCTCTGAGGTGTCGGTCTTCAGCTCTGCTGCGTTGCGTTTTCTTCTATATTGGTTTCAGAATGTGTAACGTCTGGTTTCGGGAAACACATGCGTGCGTTTCCACTGCGCGGAGCAACATTTCATCTGAGTTTCGAGCCTCATAACTGCACGGCGCTTATTTTCATTCAAACTCGTTTCCTTTTATTTGCATCTTTACTCTGCGACTTTACACTTCCGCGAAGGTTCCACTGGAAGACGCGTGCTTCTATTCATTTAGTGTTATTTGTTGCTTAATTCCTCGGCTGTAAACACCTGTTTCCTGCACAATGCGCGCGAGTTCTAGATTATCTTCTTTTGTCTTGCTCGGTCGTCGTTGAACGAGACTGAAAACCAGAATAAGAGGGCTCTTGAATCTGTCCACGCGTGAAAAATGCCCGTGCGCCGCGGACATGTCGCTCTCCAGAACACCTATCTGGACACCATCATCAGGAAATTCGACGGACAAAGTGAGTTTACCAACTTTTTCATGTCCTTTATTTCGGTTAAAAGCCTGTTCACATCCCAGAAATGCAGGCTAGTCTAATATAGTAGATAGATAGCGAATGTTCTCGACTCTGGGTTCACTTGTGAGAAACCGCCAGAGATCAGCCAATGGAAGCGTGGAGGTCAGTCAACAGTTTGAGAAATGATTTGCATAGCAGTTGATCATCAGGTAAGAGAAAAACAGCGGGCCTGGCTTTTATCTATATTATGTGAATACAATGGAAAAAACTATCACTAATATGGAAATTTGCTAACGACCATCTGCCTCTAATTTTTCCATTCTAATTGTAGCTTGTGTGCGCGTGCGCGTGTTTATGTCTTGCCACCTGCTTTGTTCCTTCAGTTAAAACAACAACTCCTTTTATCAGTTGTACATTAACTAAAACCGTTTCATCTACCATTTAACACACTTCAATTTGTTTTTCACCACGTCGTAATACATGCTTGGTCCTAAGCACTCAGTTTTTACAGCAATTTTATGAGTAGGCTAATGATTTCTAACATAATTACAGTATAGATTTTTGAGTTTTATCTAGGAAGAGCTCTTCAGCATTATCTGAATCCTAATTTCTGCTCTCAGGATAATCTTAATCTATATCCTTGTTCTAATTACCCTCAATCTAGTTTTACTCCTTTTTAATCCTAATACCTGCCCATGTCAGGCTTTAAAGGGATAGTTCACCCCAAAATTAAAATTTACTTTGTGACTTTCATCATTTTTTGTTAAAAACATAGTCTGATTCATGAAATAAATAAAGTCAACATCACTTGGCATTTTGAGTAAAAAAAAAAACCCGGCAAAACTAAATTAATTCTTGTGGCTTCTGAAGATTCAGTACTTGTAGGGTCTTAAAGCTCTTTTAAACGTTTTAATAAAAGTTAAAAGTCACCCAGAGTGCCATGTTTCAACAAACTAGGCTTAATTGCTGAAACTTTTATCACGATATACATGGTATTTTCACTAAAACGGTGAAAAAGATTTAAAAAGTGTATTTTTAATTGTATGTGCATGTTCAGAGTAAATGTTTCAACCAAATTAAATTGTGAAAGGATGATGAAGTACAATTGGTAACAGGTTTCAATAAAGTCTCATTAGTAAATGCTAGTTAACACATTAAAATCAACAGTGAGAAAAAGCCAGATTTATAGGTTACTATGTTTAAGTTAAAACACTTTTTAACTATAAGTATTAACTCTAACTTTAACTATTAACTATATTTAATAAAAACAATTATGACTATCAGATTATGACTATGATTTTAACACGTTATTAATTATATTAGCATTACTTAAAATTAATAAAAGCTTTTGTATTTTTCATCGTGAGTTTAGTTAAATTACTAATAACTACTGGAGCTTTATTGCTATGCTATATAAATAATCAAAATTTCAATCCATATTTCATCATGTAGTATGCCAAATTAACATATGAAAATGTTTTAACTATTAATCTAACCAATTAAAGCATTTGGCGCTATTATGAACACAACTGCAAGTACAATGTGAATATTCTTTAAAAAGCACTGTAAAAATGTAAGTAATAAATAATTATTCACAGTATTTTGAAGTGCCCACAACATCAATATCGTGCATGATCATTATCACGACATATTGAACTATTGAATATCAACAAATGTAACAAACAGGTTGCAGAGAGGCCATAACAGATAGTAACCATGTAACCATAACAAGAGTAAGCTGCTCAAGTGATTTCCATTGTGAGTGTTATTGGGCTGTCCATCCATAAAGCACACCAAAAATCTAGTGTATTTTTATCATGTGTTGCTATATTATATATTTATATACTGCAAAAGTAAAACGTGAAATCTTTAGTGTTTTGTTTAAAACATTATTGACATATCATAGCGGCCATGTCCTATAATTTGACAACAGCTTTGTTTAACTTTCATACTTTTATATTTGATAATTTAGCAGATAGATGACACGATGGCTGTTAGCACTATCGCCTCAAAGCAAAAAGGTTGCTGGTTTGAGTCTCGGCTGGGCCAGTTGGCATTTCTGTGTGGAGTTTGCATGTTCTCCCTATGTTCGCATGGGTTTCCTTCGGGTGCTCTGGTTTCCCCCACAAGTCCAAAGACGTGCGCTATAGGTGAATTGAATAGACTAGTACTGGGATGCAGCTGGAAGGGCATCTGCTGTGTAAAAGGCATGCTTGATAAGTTGGCGGTTCATTCCGCTGTGGCGACCCCTGATGAATAAAGGGACTAAGATGAAAGAAAATGAATGAATGCATGAATTCAGCAGATAAATATTTAAAAAATTCTAGTGTAAACTGTAATTACTATTACCTTTTAATAATACCTGCTTTGTTTTATACACTATTGACTCCTCACTGTAGTTGCACAGATGCATATCCTTTTGAACTCTCAAAACTTGTCAGAGACTTTGTTACAAATAGTTTTGTATACTTTTGTATCTCTTATTTCTAGGCAAGTGTCAATATTCTATGCCATGCTTTCTTCTGCCTTAAATGCATGCATCAGTCATTTGATTTGTATATGGCTATTGTTATGTCTTCCTCCTTTGCATATATGTGTGCCTGTGCATATGTGAACATCAACTCCTCCCTTCGCTCCCTATCAGTTAAGGCTAAGTGTCATTTTGCGGCTGCTAGGCAACCTTCTCAGTGTGTTGTGTTCTGTTCCTGAAGTAAAAAGGCGATAATGAGTTTGATGCTGAGGGGCAGTAAAGTTCCTGTCACCAAACACAATTACCACTTAAAGATGGAGAAACATCATTGAGATTCAGAGGTAAAAGCTGGCAGTGTGAGTTCTTAAGGGGCAAACATCAAAAATACCCTTAAGTATATTGAATTGAAAACTAAAACAAAGAATATTTTATTCGCTTCCATTTTAATCATTTTTAGTGAGTGTTTTTCTCTCTATCTGCTGATGCTGATGTGTGAAGCTCTCGCTGCAAAAATAGCACAGCTGTCAGCAGATTTCCTGTTTATATCGAAGTAGTCCTCGTAACTACAGAAAATGATCTGTAGTACTGTACTGGCACAGGAAGGAGACAGAAAAAAAAGAAACATGAAGCAGGCAAGACTGTAATATCTGAAGCATGCTCACATTAACAGGCTGTGAATGTGTTCGATTTCTATTTGGGTTTTTGTATTATTACATAAAACCTAATAAAAGAAGCAGTTCTGTTTTTCTCCAGCGGTTTTGAACACAGGTTAAACACATAGTTTGCAATAGTTTGAAGCAGAGCAAGTGTGTTTCTTAATAACAGAAAAAATTGTGAAGTCATTATTTTTTGATGTCAGTTTTGGAATAGGCATGGGACGTTTGAAAAATTCAAGGTTTTACAACTGCCAAAATTTTCTGCTATACCGTTCCTACGGTATATGTAAGATTTTTTTATTTACGTTTTTATTTTATTTTTTTTATTTATTTATTTATTTTTTTAGGACAACAGTTTCTCCAGCAGAAAAGATATCCAAAAATGCCTTTTTAAATAGTAAATAAATCTGTGTTTTTGAAACTAATGAAGAAAGCAAAAGTCAAGGATTCATTTGAATTATTTAGCCTGACATAAAAAACTAAATATTTTAAATGTTTCTCAAAATAAAAAAATTGTTTTAGTTTTTTACCCAGACCTTTAAATAGAACATATTTTAGAAATGTAATCACAATACCGTGAAACTGTGATATTTTTATCCAAGGTTATCATACCGTCAGAATCTTATACCGGCCCATGCCTGCTTTAGACTATTTGCCATTTTTAAATGTTAGTGATGAATAATTATTGTTATTATTATTTTTTTTTTATAATATATTTAAAAAAATTATACATGTATATTTTTATATTTTATATTGTAATGTATTTGAAATGATGTGTGTCTACAAGGAAAGCAATGCCAAGTCTTTATATTGTCATCTTTTATTTATTTTATTAATTATTTTATTACCTTTATTAATATTTTTTCAGTAATAGGGACAAGAATTCAAGTAAATGCAAAATGTCTAGTTGTATATAGGTGTAACTAACACTAAACAATTTGTTATATTAGCTCACTGTTTTTCAAATTAAAAGACCATCACTTTACTGCTGTAGTATCTAATAATGTTGATTATTAATTGTTCGCTCAAAAATGAAAATAGGGTATATGCAGAAGCACGCAGAAGGACTTTTAATATGTCAGTAACCTGGGTCAAACACTTCCGGTGAACTGTATACCGTTACAAAATCGGCGAGTTTAAGGTCTGTTTTTTAAAAAAAACACCAATCTTCACTGCGTAAATGAAACGCGCTATAAAGTGGGTCTCAGAATGTACAAGAAGCACTGCATGAAATTACATTTTTCTGTTCCATGTCATTAAAATATTAAAATTTATTTTACTCCAGTATTTCCAATGGCGTTTCTTCACTCGTCTGCTGAGGTGTGTGCGTGTAAATGGCTTTTTCATCTCGGTTTACGCTTCAACAACTAAATGAACGCTGAAGTCTATTTAACTAAGTATATTTTAATTACATTACAGCATCGATGCTGTAAAAGGAACCGTATAAAACTGAAAAAGTCACATTAACCGTTCACAGGAAGTTTATCAGTATGGGAAGAAACACTAGCTCTGCATATACCCTATTCTGTCATGGACTGTGCCTAGTGTGAGTACTCCCTTATTTCAAACCTTTATGAGTTTCTTTCTTCTGTTAAACACAAAATAAGATATTTAGAAAAATTATGGAAACCTTCAACCATCAATTTTAATAGTATTTGTATTTCCTACTATGGAAGTCAGGGGTTACAGGTTTACAGCTTTCTTCAAAATATCTTTTTTAGTCGTTAACAAAATAAAGAAACTCTTAAAGGGTTGAAACCTCTTAAGTAAAAAAAGAGTATTTTTTTTAGCAAACTATCTACTACTAGCAATTTAGTTTTTTAATATGGTTACAATTCTTTTAGATTTCAAACATCATTTGCTTTCAAAAAGCAAAAGTCTCTTACTATTTCCACAGAAGACTAAGCCACCATATATGAGTGCTAAGTAGATTTTAGTTATTTATTAATACAGTATATAGTCTTTTACCAAACATTAATGAAATGATACAAGATTAATTTTATTCATTATTTATTAAGGTCATGTGGAGAAATTCATTGTATTTTGTTAAAAAAGATTTCTATTTAGGTTGTTTCTGATTGAGAGTTCTCTGTTATCAAATTGGTGGGTGAGGCTAAAGATGCAGTGCTGAAAATCTACATGATGTTTGTATTGTATAGTTTCCTCTTATGTGCCAAAAGATGAATTGGATTTCATAATTCATGCCAGCTTGAACTCTTTCTTAACCCTTCTTTCTTTTACTCGAGCAGATCGTAAATTCTTGATTGCCAATGCCCAGATGAAGAACTGTGGGATCATCTACTGCAATGAGGGCTTCTGTCAGATGTTTGGCTTCTCGCGGGCGGAGATCATGCAGCAGTCGTGCACGTGTCAGTTTCTGGTGGGGCCGGGCACTATGAAGAGCGCCCTGGCACAGCTGGCACAGGCCCTGCTTGGGTCAGAGGAGCGCAAAGTGGAGATCCTCTACTACTCTAAAGAAGGTATGCTCATTTTAGACTATGACTCGTGTATTTTCTTATATACCAAAAATATGGCAAGAGATATACACCTCATGTTAGAACAAAACTATTCTTTCACACGGACTCTGACACACTTTGAGAAAGCTTTTTGGGATTGTGCTGATGCTCACATCATTACTATAGCAACCAATGCGGATACAGCAGATTTCGATGCTACGTACTAAACAAATGCATTTGATTTGATAAATCTCAAACATAAGACAGGAAAACCTAACTAGAACTGTGTGCATCTGTATAAAGGACCAAAAAAAGCAGAGAAGTTCAGTTCAAAACTTTTACTTAAATATTAAGTAAGAAAGAAAGAAAGAAAGAAAGCAGCTTGCAGAGACCCAGAGCATGTCAGGATAAACAGTCAATAAACAGAACAGAGGCCCACAGGCAACGGGTCAGGACCAGGAGATAAAATCTAACTAAAAGGACAGGACCACATGAAGAGCTTGAATCAACTCTATTAAAAAGAAGGTATTTTGGTTCAGGGCTGATATTTATAGGCTCCGGTCAAAGGAGAGGAAGAGGGTCAGATTCCAGCAGGGCAGACCAACAGTACGGATACCTCCAGAGAACACAGAAGTAGGACAGGACACAACACAACAGATCAGCAAGAGATCAGCACTCAGTGGAGGGAACCCAACACTCTGGCATCAAAGAGAATCAAAGCACCATCAGATATACTGTAGGACCAGCAATCAACAGAAATGAAAGGCAGGTGGGAGTAAATGAGTGTACTGATTGGCAAAGACAAAAAAAAACTGTGTGGAGCCACAATGAGGAGAGAGAGCGCACGATGGAAATATGTCAGAAAGGATAGACTAAAACGCTGTCAGAAAAGAGAGAGAGAAAGCAAAGATTGAACCTGGGTTCTGATACTGTGTTAGTAAAGTCGGAACTTTGTGCTTCAATAGAAAATGCATTTATACAGAATCCTAAAAAAACTGCTTTTTCACTAGCCTTCATCAGTGTTCATGAGCCTTACCTGAAAACGTTACTGTTTTTGACTATTCATTTACACAAAAGCAGGATGTCCAGGGAGCCTTAAAATGCAAACTTTATCAAATTAATATAATATTTTATAATATATTAATATAATTAATAGCAGATTTTAAAAAATGATACTGTCTCTTGTCATAACTCTATCATAAACATGATCATCATGAGGCCATTATAACTGTGTTATGAATGTTATAACAGCATCATTTGTATTTTTCTAAACTTCAACTAGAGTGGCAAAAGTTGAATTTGTCATTAAAATGTCATTGAAAAAGGGGACGCAGTGGCGCAGTAGGTAGTGCTGTCGCCTCACAACAAGAAGGTTGCTGATTTGAGCTTCGACTGGGTCAGTTGGTGCGTTCACGTGGGTTTCCTCCGCTCTCTCCGGTTTCCCCCACAAGTCCAAAGACATGCGGTACAGGTGAATTGGGTAGGCTAAATTGTCCGTAGTGTATGAGTGTGAATGAGTGTGTATGGATGTTTCCCAGAGATGGTTGCGGCTGGAAGGGCATCCGCTGCGTAAAACATGTGCTGGATAAGTTGGCGGTTCATTCTGCTGTGGCGACCCCGGATTAATAAAGGGACTAAGCCGAAAAGAAAATGATTGAATGAATGTCATTGACTAATAATGACAGTGTGATATACAGTTGAAGTCAGAATTATTAGCCCCCCTGTTTATTTTTTTCCCCAATTTCTGTTTAACGGAGAGAAGATTTTTTCAACACGTTTCTAAACATAATAGTTTTAATAACTCGTTTCTAATAAATGATTTATTTTATCCTTGCCATGAGAACAGTAAATAATATTTGACTAGATATTTTTCAAGACACTTGGATATTTAAAGGCTTAACTAGGTTAATTAGGTTAACTAGGCAGGTTAGGGTAATTAGGCAAGTTATTGTATAATGATGGTTTGTTCTGTAGACTATTAAAAAAATATAGCTTAAAGGGGCTAATAATTTTGACTTTAAAATGGTTTTAAAAAAATTAAAAACTGCTTTTATTCTAGCTAAAATAAAACAAATAAGACTTTCCGCAGAAGAAAAAATATTATAGGAAATACTGTGAAAATTTCTTTACTCTGTTAGACATCATTTAGGATACATTTAAAAAAGAAAAACAAATTCAAAGGGGGGATAATAATTCTGACTTCAACTGTGTATATATATATATAGTTTATATTTAGAGTTAGCTATATAGAGTTAAACAGTAATTGTTAGAGAGCATAGATCAGTAATGGGATAGATGCTGATAGCCTAGTTAGCTAGTGATGCTAGCAGGTTAAAGCTAGAAGCAGATTCTCGAGAAATTAGATACTACTAGTAATAACAAGATATTCTGGTAACACTTTATTTTGATGGTCCATTTGAGTATTAGTAGACTGTCAGACAGTAGAGTCTTCACTGAGGTCCAGCTTCCTGCGTCTAGACTGCAGCTCCGCACAAGACGTTTGGCCATAGGGGAAATGGTCGTGCCCAACTGAGCCTGGTTTCGCTTTCGCCAATTGGTGAAGTTTTTTCCTCGCCGCTGTCGCCACTGGCTTGCATGGTTCGGGATCTGTAGAGCTGCGCATTGATGGATTTGCTCTTCAGTGTTTGGACTCTCAGTAGTGATTATTAACCCACACTGAACTGAGCTAAACTGAACTGAACTGAACTCAATCTCTGAAAACTGAACTGACTCTGTTTCAATTCACTATAATCTTCCATGTGAAGCTGCTTTGACAAAATCTACATTGTATAAGCACTATACAAATAAAGATGAATTGAATTGAATTGAATTGTCTGCTTAATATCTGTAGATACTGCTCCTTTAACAGACGTTTAACTGACTATAAGAAACTTTGCAAGTA
Organism: Danio kyathit; assembly: GCA_903798195.1. Taxonomy (NCBI): domain Eukaryota; kingdom Metazoa; phylum Chordata; class Actinopteri; order Cypriniformes; family Danionidae; genus Danio; species Danio kyathit. The sequence continues at coordinate 41,216,153 of LR812521.1, read as the reverse complement.
CAATCTAGTCAATTTAAGTCAATTTACACTAACCCTGACCCCAACCCTAACCCCAACCTAACAGTCTACTTATAATCTAATAAAGAATAATGAGATTTAGTTGCAATGTAACTTAAATTCAACAAACGGACCATCAGAATAAAGTGTGACCGCTATTTTGTGTAGATTTTGCTGTAAAATAATGTGAAGGGTATATTCACCTTTTGTAAAAAAGAAAGATAGTAGCAAATGGGAATGTATTTTATGATAAAATGTTTTAATTATGAACCCACTTGACGGAGCTCCAAACACAAAAACTAAAAAAAATTTGTTCCATTGAAAAAAACATTGGAAACACATACATGACACAATTATAATGGCCTCATGGCAATCATGCTTATGCTTAAGTTATGTCGTCTTGGTAATGTCAAGTTGTCAGAACAAAGACAAATAAAACAATGGCATCTTTACCTTTAAAATAGCATAACTGAGCGAATAACTTAATTAGCAATATGCACACAAACCTTTAATTTCAGTCAGCCAGCCCCAGGTCTTCCGGTGAATTGTCATCCCATACAAAATCACCACATTTAAAAACAGCCATCTTCACTGCCTGGCTGAGATATGATATAAAGTGGATATCAGACCAAACAAGACGCACTGCATTCAATTATATTTTGTCTTTAAAAAAATGGTTATTAATTTTACTCCAGTATTTTCTTTTTTTTATTTTACGTTTATTGTGAACACTCAATTAATTACAATCATACAATATTTCAAGGTACATTTGAATTTTAGTATGTGACCTTAAGTGATGTACAGTTTACAAACATTACTGTTAGGTCTACTAATTATACTCAAATTTTGTTAAATTATATTAAAAAAAATAGCATAAAAAACAAAAGAAAATAATAACAATTAAAATACTATTTACATAGTTTCCAGCGTGAGAACGCATGTCATAATATAGTTCCTTCCAGAATATTCTCAAATGACCATCTTCATTATACACGAGGGGATAACACACAATACAATATGAATATATATATAGCCATATACATATACACACATTAGCATATATTTATCAGTTGAGCATCTTCTATTTGTTTATAGCAACCAAATCAGGTCATCTAACTGAAGTATATTCAACCCATTTTTCCAGGAATATATCCTTCTTTAAATTACTCCAGTATTTTCAATGGAGTTTTTGCGCTAGCCTGCTGCTAATGATGGCACCTGCGTCTTTCGTCTCTTTTTACACTTTAACAGCTAAATAGATGCTTAAGTCTATTTAACTGAATGTATTGTTCTATGCTGTAAAAGAAACCTTAAGAAATTAAAAATAGTCACATTAATCTTTCACAGGAAGTTCATCATTGGCTGAAAAACACTAGCGGTGCATATAGCCAAATGACAATTGTAATAAGCATGCATAAAAGCTCTTTCATATTCATGATGTGTCATGTGATTATAACGAAGTTCTTATAAAAAAGACTTATGAACACCCCTTTCAAGTAAAGTGTTACCATCATGTATTGCATGTTGTTTTTCTGTGTTATGTGGTTTTGTGTGTAGAGTTTTAAGAAATGCAGCCATAGTTTCAGCAAGCATAGCATTAGCCTTTTGGAAAAAAACTAATACAGACACCAGCTGAAGGCCTGTCTGTCTGCCCGTCCCTCCGGCTCTCTCGTCATGTCTTTAGTCTCCTCCGACAGGAACAGATGAATGGAGTCACTGGCTTTCTGCTCGCCTGTGTGCTTGCGTGCGTGTATATGGATGTGGGTGTGTGTGTGTGTGTGCACTCTCTTAGCTCAGCTAGAAAGTAGACAGGTGTTCTTTCGGCCTGAAAGCAGTGCACTGATAACATTACCAAGACAACAGAACTCTGGAGACTCACACCCCTATCACTAAGCTAATGCACAGAGCTCAGATGCACACACTCACTCACACGTGCCACCGTCCCTCTGTTCTCTTTATCCATCACATATTTCAGTGGATACAGCATCTCGATGTGTGTCACAGTTGAGCTGGAGACTGAACAGCACCTTTGTATGTGTGTGCGCGTGCATGTGTGTGTGAGGGCAGGGTCTATATTTAGAGTGGTTGATGGCCTGCTTTAGTCAAGAGCTGAGGGGGGTCTGGCTGACTTTTAATCATGCTGTTCTCTCTCTAGTTTTTCTGTCCTCCTTCCCATCACTCCCTTCTCATTCCTGCGACTCTCCCTCACCACGCCGCGTGGTTTACATCAAGCAGTTTTACGATTTCTCATTTATCTCGTTAATTGTCTTTCTGTTCATTGTCGTGTCTGGAATAAACGACCAACACAGGATGCTTTGATTTTGTTTAGACGGTGTGTCGAAAAGATAGTTTATCTTTAAAAGCTCATAGTCAAAATATGAGTGACCTCTAAATGTTCCCGGTGCTCGTGTGTTTGGCTATGAGGTTTGGAGAGAAAGGAGTTTAACCAATTGGAAGTGATGCTCAGGGGTCAATGCACTTATATGTGAAACGGATGTGGATGTTAAAGGGATAGTTTTCTAAACATCTGCTTGTTATTTATTCACTCGGAGACTGTCCATTTGTGCAGGTGTATTTTCCCCTTCAGTAGAACATTTAACCCTTCTGTTGGTTTAAGTGTAAAATGATGACCTGTGACCATTTTAACATTTGATGACTTTTCTAAAATGACTCACCATTAGAAAAATATGAACCATTTTCTAATTTGAGACTTTTTTGAACAAATATGTACACATATAGGGTGTAATGATTGTCAAAAACAAGGGATCAATTTTCACCTGCCAGCTATAAAATATTTTTTTACACCAAAACAACACCAGGCACACACTCCAACAAACAAACAAACAAACAAACACACACACACACACTCACACCTATGCAAGTACCTTTAGCATTAGAAATCCTTTACTTTAGTAAAAAACATACAAATATTGATGAGATACTACGCACTGACAAGGCAAAATCAAGACATTTTCAGAGTTTGTGATGAATGATGAGGTTGTCTCTTGATACAAAGTAGATTTTAGAATTGAGATGAAATTTTGAGAGTGTAAAAAACATTTACAGGTTAAACAAAATTCAAATCTGTGACTCCTAATGATACATTGAGATCTTCTGAAGCAAATTAATGTGTAATGTATGTCAGTTTGCTGATGCTGTAGACTAAAAGTAATACTGTTGTGAATAATGCTCAGTTTCTTGTATAGAACAAAGACCTGATATAAGACTTCAATGGCATGGGTGTTAGTTTTTGTTTTGCCTTACACTCACTGGCCACCGATATGCTAGTATCGGTTTGGACCCCCTTTTACCTTCAGAACTGCCTTAATCCTTCATGGCATAAATTCAACAAGGTACTGGAAATATTCCCCAGAGATTTTGGTCCATATTGACATGATAGCATCACACAGTTGCTGCAATTTTGTTGGCTGCACATCCATGATGTGAATCTCCCACCACATCCCAAAGGTGCTCTATTGGATTGAAATCTGGTGACTGTGGAGGCCATTTGAGTACAGTGAACTCATTGTCATGTTCAAGAAACCTGTCTGAGATGATTCGAGCTATGACATGGCGCGTTATGCTGCTGTAAGTAGTAGTGGTCATAAAGGCATGGACATGGTCACAACAATGCTCAGGTAGGCTGTGGCGTTGACACGATGATCAATTTGTACTAATGTGCCCAAAGTGTGCCAAAATATTTAATTAATTAATTCTGACCCTACCATCCCAATGTTGCAGCAGAAATAGAGACTCATCAGACCAGCCTATGTTTTTCCAATCTTCTATTGTCCAATTATGGTGAGCCTGTGCGAATTGTAGCCTCAATTTCCTGTTCTTAGGTGACAGGAGTGGCACCCGATGTGGTCTTCTGCTGCTGTAGCTCATTCGCCTCAAGGTTGGACGTGTTGTGCGTTCAGAGATGTTCTTCTGCATACCTCTGTTCTAACGAGTGGTTATTTAAGTTCTATTAGCTTTACTAGCTCTATTAGCCATTCTCCTCTAAATATTTTCTCTTTTTTGGACCATTCTCTGTAAACCCTAGAGATGGTTGTGCGTGAAAATCCAAGTAGATCAGCAGTTACTGAAATACTCAGACCAGCCTGTCTGGCACCAACAACCATGCCATGTTCAAAGTTACTTAAATCACCTTTCTTCCCCATTCTGATGCTCGGTTTGAACTGCAGTAAATCGTCTTTACCATGTTTACATGCCTAAATGCATTGAGTTGCTGCTATGTGATTGGCTGATTAGAAATTTGCGTTAACGAGCAGTTGGACCGGTGTACCTAATAAAGTGGCTGGTGAGTGTATATGTTTTTTTTTTTGTGCTTCTAAAGTGCTCATATCTGTTTAATTGCATTTTATAACCACCAAACGCCTTGGCTTCAGGTAAATATGTTCTCAGTTTTAGGAAACTGTCTTATTTTTAGATTAACCTGAATTTGAAATAACATTCAAATTCCTCAACATTCGTCTGGTTAGATTCATCAAAGATTTTTTTAAGTCACCAAGACTGCATTTAATTGATCAATAGTACAGTAAAACACAGAAATATAATTACAATCAAAACATCGAAAAAATGTAGTTTACTCCTGTGATGACAAAGCTGAATTTCCAGCATCCGTTATTTCAGTCTGTTAGTCACATGAGCCTTCAGAAATCTCATTTGGTGCTCAAGAAATATTTCTTGACAATATTGAAACCTGTTATGCTGGTTCATTTTCATACATTTTCCTTCGGCTTAGTCCCATTATTCATCAGGGGTCATCACAGTGGAATGAACCACCAACTTATCCAGCATATGTTTTACGCAGCGGATGCCCTTCCAGCTCCAACCCAGTACATCCATACACACTCATTCACACACATATGCTACAGCTAATTTAGTTTATTCAATTCACCTATAGCACATGTTTTTGGACTTTGGGGGGGAACCTACGCGAACACGGGGAGAACATGCAAACTCTACACAGAAATGCCAACAGACCCAACAGACCCAGCCAGACTGGTTCATCTTACATATCAAGTGTAAACCCTGATAATTATTTTTTTCTGTGTTTGAAAATTTTCAGGTCAAAATAACTATATTTAAAACATGAATGTTTTATAGCAAAGTAAATGACGCTTTTAGCATGTATGTATGTATGTATGTATGTATGTATGTATGTATGTATGTATGTATGTATGTATGTATGTACGTATGTATGTATGTATGTATGTATGTATGTATGTATGTATGTATTATCATGTGTTATTTTATTTAATGCTTTGAATAAAATTGCTTCCTGTATATGTAACATTTTAAATAAAACAATAGCAAAGGCAGGAAAAACAACACCTTCACCAAAGAATTGTATTGTAATCTAAGAATAATAATGATAAAATAAAATATTTAGAAGTTCAACAAAGAGAGAATTATGCACAAATAACTGTGCATACACACCATTTTAATTTTAATTTAATTTAATTTAGTTTAAAAAATAATTTACTGTATTTTCTTTCTTTCTTTCCTTTTTTCTTTCTTTCTTTTTTTTTAATGAAGGAAGGATATAGATGAAATAATGGCATGATAATGAAATCAAATTGTACAATTTAGGGATGAGTTTTTAAACTATAAATCTGTAGTATTCATAATACATATAACACAAACGAGGATGTTACATACATTTTAAGACATACAATATCACAAAATTACACTGTAAAACCTATTAAGAAAGTGCTCCTGTTTAAGAGATTTGTGTTTTCTCACAGTCAGGGACCTCAGACCCCCCGAACAGCAGCACCTGTGTGTGGGTGTATCTTATTGTGTGTTTGTGTAAGTGTGAGTGTGTTTGGATAGCTCACAGCCCTCACACTATTTATAACGGTTCTTCACAAAAACTAAACCAAATTTCTGCTGTGTTTTGTATTCAAGCGTCTCCATCCCTCATGTTTGTGCTCTGTCTTTCTTTCGCTCTTTCAGGGACTTGTAGGCCGTGTTTGATTGATGTCATCCCGGTAAAGAATGAGGAAGGAGTCGTGATCATGTTCATCCTAAACTTCCAGGAACTTTTAGACCCGTCCATGAAGAAAGGTGGTCTGAAACAGCGCATGGCGAACAGCTGGCTGCGGGCAGGTGTGTGTCCACTATTTGTGTTTGTGTGCATGTGGGAGAGATGCTGGCTCTTTCTCTAACTGCCGTATAAGGTAAACACATTGACTGCTGTGTTTGGCATGACGGGTGGTGTGTAGGTGTAGCTAGAGGCAACATTTGATAAAGGTGGTGTTGGATTTCGTGTCAGTGTTTATATATTTGTGTGTGAAGTGTGTGTGAGTGTGGCTGGCCTATCATTTCTGTTCACATTGCTGTATTTAGCTCACTGGAAACAAGGATTATTTTTATTTAAATAATTAGTTAAATGTATGTATTTATTTATTTCACTTGTCATATTAATTTGTAATATTATCATTAATAATAATATATGTGCATTTACAATAGTTTACATAAATGATGGTATTATAATGATGATGATTTCTGTTAGTATTGTTATGTATAATATAATATATAGGATAGTTAAAATGTAAATAAAATAAATACAATATAATATAATTAATTATTATAATATAATTATAACTTTTAATGTACGTCTAGAGAGAAAGAGAAATAGAGAAAAATAAAGTTTATATTTTCATTATTAATAATTAAGATGCGTATACAATCATGTACATGCATTAAATAAGAATTGTTGTTGTTATTTTTATTAAATAATAATTAAGTTACCAAATATAAGTTATATTAATTTATAGTATAAAATGTATGTATATTATGCATGTAGACATTTATTAGACATTTGATTTGTTCATTTTACATTGTTAATATTTTCTGACTAATATTTAATAATTTTTTTTATAAATTTAATACATTTTGTAAATGTAATAATTTACAAAATTATTCAATTATAGTTTTTTTATTTTTAAATTGGAAGTCTATCAATTTTCAGGCTATTATCCAAAGTGAATGGTCCATTAAATTTATTATAGTGACCATCATAGTTTGGCAAACCTTTAGTTAGATATCAAGTTCCGCTCTATAGTTATCCAGAAGTTTGTTTTATAAAAGAAATATAATATTCTCCTTAGGAAAGAAACATCTTAATCTCATCAATACCGTACACTACGCTCAGACTTGGCAAACGTGAACTGATTTCTCAGCTGAGGTTTAAGCAAAAAAATCTTCTTGTATCAGGTCAGCGACGCAAGATGCATTTGAGGATGCCTTCTCTCCGTGTCAAACGGCAGCCGTCTCTTCCTAAAGACCACTTTGAGGGAGTAGTGGTGGATTACCTACAGGTACTTTGTGCATGCTTATGCTAAACAAATCCAACTGACCTGTCAGTAAGCCCCGTCCCTCTAAGTTACTATTGCTAACTCAAAGCAAGTTGTCTTGTCAGTGTGAAAGCCTTGGTCCAAGATGTTTTTGATATATTTTGGGCGTAGTAGGACTGCCTCTCATCGAGGAACATTCAAGTGAAAAATGCCACAAAGGGATTTATAAAAGATTTAAAAATAAATATGGTGGACAACAAGATGCATATTCCAACACAAGTGGGAGAAGCCTCATGATTTTCATCATATTACAGTAACAAAATCTAAGATCAACACCATTCATTTATCAAAGGTTAAGATTAAAATAGTTTACATTTAATTTAGTTTTGACGAATGTTAGCTAGCTAATTTTGGTACTGTAAATTTAACCTACCCAAGACAGAGGCAGTGTTACTACTATACATATCAATTGTGATTTAATACCTTTGGGTGATGTTAGCAGAATTAAAAACATTGTCTCATCAACTTATCTTAAAACAGTAGTGTTGATCTTCTGGACTAAAGGCTTAAAGAGATAGTTCACCCAAAAACACAAAATTTACTCACTATATTTACTATCTCTCAAGTGATCCTAAACTTTTATTAGTCTCAGTTGAACACAAAATAAGTTATTTTGAAAAAGTTTAGAAACCACTGACTTCCGTAGTAGAAAAAACAAATACTATGGAGGTCAATGGTTACTGGTTTCCAGCTTTTTTCAAAATATCTTCTTTAACAAACAAGTGATGGGTGATTTTTGTTTTGGGTGAACTATCCCTTTAAGTCTTGCTTGGGTTTAGAAAATGGAATAAATAAATTCATTTAGCCATCCACTCAGATTACCTTGAATCAGCTTTACAGCTACTCCAGGCACTTTATTTAACTATTTTTTGTAGCATGAACACCATCAAATCAAAATGTGCCACTGTTTCTCTATGGTACTGAAACCTAAAGATGTCTGATTTTCAGTCCCTGTCAAATGATGCTCATCTTCCATTGGCTTGTCTACATTTAAGTGGAGGGTCCTATCAATAAGTCAATTCTATCAATCAGCCAGACATATGATTTACAGCTCCCGTTTGTGTGTCCTGCAGCCATCTCACGAGGAGGTGGCCCTCAAAGATCTTCAGATGTCTCCAGACAGCTGTTTAAAGTCAGAGACGCAGGCACTGATTCAGCAGACTCCGTCCTCCTGCGAACTCTCACCGCCACCCTCACGGCCCTCAGACCGGCTGGAGCCCAGCGGACCCCTTCTCAAACACAGCCACTCCAGAGAGAGCATGCACAGCCTGCGCCGGGCATCCTCGCTGCACGACATCGATGGCATGAGGGAGCAGTGGAGCGGTACGAGTGCTTATGATCATCCAGTTTGATGGGTTGTGTGTTTAGAGATGCTCTGATTGTAATGGGTCACTGTTATTGAGTTATAAGTGGGTTATTTGATTTACCGTTGCCTTTCTACATTTACATTTACATTACATTTAGTCATTTAGCAGACGCTTTTGTCCAAAGAGACCTACAATTTAGGAGGCATTCAGCAATTCAACAAGAAGAGGCAATACACACAAGAAGTGCTAATTATACAAAGAAACTGTTTGTGCTCAAAGAATTAGGTGCTAGAGCATAAGTCTCAGACTCGATTCCTGGGGGGCCGCAGGTCTGCACAGTTTTGTTTCAACCCTAATCAAACACAGCTATCCAACTAATTAAGGTGTTTAAGAGTATATAGACTATTAACCATTATTATTAATTAGCTAAATTAACTCAAGGAATTGAGTTTGAGACCACTGTGCTAAGGAGGGAGAAGTTTATTTATTTATTTTATTATTTTTTTTGAGAGAGAGAGAGAGAGAGGGTTTCTACAGGTGGTTTGTCAAGCCCACTCACCTGTATGAAGCACACTTCATAAATGCACAATGTTTTTTTTATTATTATTTTTTCATATGGAGTAATTCGAGTGTTTTTTAATATGAGTCTGGTGCAAATGTAGCTTTTCATCAGCTGAAACAGTCTGGCCATTCTCTTTCGACCTCCAGCATGAACAAGACTAGAATTTTTCTTGTTCTGATCATTCTCTGTAAACCAAAGATACTTACAGAGGTATGATAGAGGCTTATGGTGGTGTATGAAAATCCCAGTAGATCAGCAGTTTCTGAAATACTTAGACCCACCCTTCTGAAACCAACAACAATGCCATTTACAAAGCCACTTAACTCCACTTTATTTTCTATTATGATGCTTATTCAAAGTTAGATTGAACAATAATGTGGCCAGTGATTTTACCCACAATTGTCTTAATTTTAAAGACATACAACTTTCATACAAAGAATCAATACTGACTGACAAATTCATAGAACATAGAAAATAAGATAGATATCTCTAAAACTTACTTGCGTTTGTTCTGCTTCATCTACTTTTAATATAATAGATATATAAATGGCTTGGTGTACTAAAATTGCTGAATGTACTAACAATGACCAAATACAATACTTGAGAGACAAGTATTGTCTTAAAACAATACTTGTCATTGATTGAGGCTTGCAGTACAAAGTCATAATTCACTATGAAATAAAAAAGGGATTTTCTAATGTGAATCTTGTGAACACAGACAAAGTTTGTCTACAAGCAAAAGGTGAGTGCTATAATTACAATACAATTGTTGCATTTTTCCTATATAAATTATAAAGTAAAAGTTCAACATGACATCAATGAGAAGTATTAGTACTAATTTTCTGATATTTTCTTAGGAAGTTTCAGCCACTTTTTATACACTATCACTAAGAAGTTCCAGTTCCCTAAGGGTTCCCCTCAATTATATAATTATATAATGAATATAATTATATTTATTTATTTTTATTTAAATGTTTTTTTTTCCAAGGATGCAATATGTTGATCACAAGTGACAGTAAAGACATTTCTAATGTTACAAAAGATTTATAGTTCAAATTAATTTGAATTTTCTAATTTTCTATCCTGAAATTTTCTAATTGTTGAAAATAAAAAGCAATGGTTCTCAATCAGCATATTAGCATTGCAAGAGATTGAGTTAGCAGTAATTACTGAACTGTTGAAAATCCAGATTTGCCCTTGCAAAAATAAATATTAAAAAATATTTTAAATTGTAATAATTGCCTATTGTAGCACTTTTGTAACTTAAAATTAAAATGAGAGATAATTCACCCTAAAATGAAAATAAATAAATAAAATACTGTCAGAATTAGTAACAATGTTCTCTGTGTTTTGACCAATGTGAAGCTGTTTGCTTATTATAGGGTTCTTCAATGGGGAAAACACAAAAGCCTTGAACACTGTTGTCTGGAAACTTTTACAGCAGTACCATTAGCAGAAGATTACAAGCAAAGTTTTTTTTCTTCATTTTTTCAGACACAGACTTATTGGTCAGTGAGACTGCCTTTATAAATCAAATGTGTGAGTATTTGGATCTGTTAGATATGAGCAGGTCAGGAGGAAGAGGAGCCGATTTTCGTTAAGATATGACTGATTAATTAGCTCCCTCATCTCTGCTGCTATTAAACTCCTCCATTTACAATGATCAATTGAGCAATGATCAAGTACAGAATGTGCTTTCGGTGGAAATAAAGTGTTTTATTTGATGTTATCCTTGACTACATAATAAGTCTGGTCAAATTCAATTAGCCTGAGATAGCAGAAGCATTTGATAAAAATGAGCTAGTGTCGTTTTCTAATGGAGTTTGTGGAACGACTCCAGACAGCTGCACAAAGCTTAATTAATTACAAAGCGGCCTATTTGAACATGTTTAATTGTAGCAGTTATATCTCTGGTTGTCCAGAATAAGGCTCATTGGTTTCCTGGTCAGATGGACACATGTGGTGCCTGACAGGCCTATTTCTGTAGATGTTAGTGCTAATCAATGCTTTTGTGTGACTGTGATTACCCTCAGCCACCCTCATTTGCCTGCCACTGCGTGTATGTGTGTGTGTGTGTGTGTGTGTGTGTGTAAGAGAGAGCTTTAAAGAGTTAAAGTCACTCTATAGGAGCCTGAATGACTCTATGGTCTATATTAGCCTGTTTTCATCATTGTATACACAAACAGTGACATTGCTACCATTGTAATTTGCAGCAACCCCTGTAATACTTTTGAAGTGGTTAAAAATGTTCTAATGTCCACTAATGTTTTAAAGATTTTTACTTAAAAAATATAATAATAATTTAGGAGCAATAGTCTGTTTTTGTTCTGTTTTACCTCCATCAAAACACTTTGTTTGAATAGGCGTGGCAGACTGTAGACTCTGTATAGACACTCACTGGTCTGATTGGTTAAAAGTTTTGCATATTCAAAAATGTTCAACGTGTTGTTCATGATTAGTTATAATTAAGTAATTAGTAGTAAGATTAGTTTAGAAGTGTGAAATGACAGCTGTATGCCCAGCAATGTAAACGTCTGCATGTATGTGTGACAGCTTACATCCTTCAAAGATGGTTGATGCTGTGATTTAGGTTAAAAATGCATACATACACAGTAACAAACTCTAAATAAACAGTTGCGTTCTGATGTACACTACCGGTCAAAAGTTTAGGGTCAGTATGATTTTTAAATGTTTTAAAATAAGCTTCTCCTGCTCACCAAGGCTGCATTTATTTAATCAAAAATACAGTACAAATGGTAAAATTATAATATGTTATTGCACTATAAAATAACTGAAATCACTCTAATATCAATTACTATTATCATTATTATTATTATTATTATTATTAATGGTAATAATAAAAGCAATAATGACTGGACTAATAATTTCATTTGAAACTACATACTATATGAAAGCAGTTATTTAAATTTTTAATAAATATTTGAACAATTTTTACATTTAATAAATGCCACCTTGATGAACAGAATAATTTTCTTTAAAAAACGTGAAAAAAAAACTGACCCCAAACTTTTGACCGGTAGTGTATAAGTGACAGCTTTATTTTTTAGTTTGAGTCTTTCTGAATATCCAGCATCAAATTGTGCTTCTTTTGTAAATGAATGTGTGATTTTTGTTACTGACATAGTCTGGAACTTCATTAGGAGTAAAGTTCATCTGTCTTTCTTAATATTGGGATCAGAAGGAAGGCAGGCAATGCACAATTCAACAACTTGGCATTGCATGGCATCTTGTTGTCTTCAGAGCATCTTTATTATTTATTTTCTGTGTAGATCTGTGTGTGCCTATTGTTATTTATGTAGATGTGCAAACTGGTGGGTGGAGCTAAACAGGCAGTCATATAGAGTAGAAGCAGGTCTTGAAAATCTGTGGAGGCAGAGTTTATTAAGAAATAAAAGTACAAAAGCTGTCATTGTGGTGGTACCTTCTCAAGTGGTACGCTTTGTGCATAAAGGGTCCTTATTGCAAGGGCTTAGATTTGCTTTTGATATTGGTGGGGACCTAATTTAACCTCCCCTTCCCCTAATATAAAGTTAATGTGTGACAAAAAGGTAGTTTATAAAGACTTCCGTTTGCTGAGGGTTTATTTGTGTATAATCACTTGGCACAGTCTCAACACGTTTGCAATTATATAGCCATTTAGGCATGCATGTTAAGCTAAAAGATGACTCTATATCTTCATGTTCTGTTCTGTCTCTAAGCGCATAAACAAAACAGCACTCATTCTATTTTGTTCTTTTAAAAACAATAATAAATAAATAAATGCAATACAATTAATAATATAAACTATAACATTAAATCAAGCGGTTCTCATGCTGGAAAGGTAAATTTACATGATTTTACTTTGCAGAGGAATGAATGCAGACTTCTGGAAATGGAGAGGTTATGACGCAATAACCATTTTATCTCGATTTTATCTCATTTTTTCATAATCATTGTGGAGGCCTAAAACTAAACTAAATTTTGAGTAATTGCACAGCCATGAAATATAGCTACTTATGGCCACATCTCACCTGAGTCTTGCAAAAGAAGCGTGACTGGACAATTTCCTTATACCTTTGTCACTGCAAACATCCAAACAGTAGTAGGAGCTTCTCACTTGACAGCAGTTAAAGGCACGGGTAATCACACTGTCTGTATGTGTTTGGCAGAGGTAGGACTTGAATAGAGTACTTGATTTAACCCATTCTGTACATATGCGTTAATGAGAATTGACAGAGAATTATTTTATTTTGGAGGTGATCAAATTATTGGTGGGGACATTTCATTAATCAGTGGATAATAGTGGGGATGCGGCCCCTCTGTCTATGCTAATTCTATGCCTTTGCCTTATTGTACTTTAAAGGAATATATTTTAGGAAAAAAGAGCAAAATTGTACCTTTTGAAGAGGTCCTGCCCAGATGACAAAGTTTTTGTAGCTTTGTGCCCAGCAAGCATGGTTTGTTTTTAAAAGATGTCTAATAGACGTCTAAACAAAATCGTCTTGGCTAAAACAAGACTAAATTTGGGCTGTCAGTGAAAATCTAATAGACGTCTAAGAATAGGCCAAAACTAGACTAGTCCTCAAATAAACAGAAATGAATGACTACACATATAAAGTCTGTCTAATCTGTCAATTTGACGACTAGTCTAGTTTTGAGCTATTAGATTTTCACTGACAGCCCAAGTTTAGCCTTGTTTTAGCCAAGCTGTCTATGTTTAGATATCTATTAGACGACTATTAAACACAATATTGTTTGCTGGGATGTGATTCAGGACTGGAGTTGGGAACCGTTGATGTAATAAACTGGCACATTCCAAAGACTTTTAGTTTGCCAGATTGGCTTTAATATAAGCTGTTTTTATACTAATAAGAAATTATTGATTTCTGACACTTACAGGATGTTTTAGAGCACATGTGTCAAACTCAATTCCTAGAGGGCCGCAGCCCTAAAGAGTTTAGTTCCAGCCCTGCTTCAACACACCTATCTGTAGGTATCAAACAAGCATAAAGCATTCAATTAGTTTAATGTGGTGTGTAATATTTCGTCCTCAGATCTGAAGCCCAGTAATTTGAACTCCACATCAGACTCTGATTTGATGCGGCACCGCACCATTGGCCGCATCCCTCAGGTGACGATATCCTTCGGCTCAGACCATCTCAGACCTCCTTCCCCTACTGAGATCGAGATCATCGCGCCCAGCAAGATTAAAGACCGCTCACAGAACGTCTCAGAAAAGGTCACTCAAGTCACGCAGGTAATATGAAATGTGCTTCACAGCTCATTAACATTTACACACAAATTTTCATGCAAATGTATCCAGACAGATTCAGCATATATTGTAGCTTATCTTTCTGTTCCCTTACAGAGCTTTCGCAGCCTATAATTTATTTATGGGGTTAATGATATCGACATTGTGATTTTAAAATAAAAGCCAATTAATTGTAGATTATTGGATTATTAAAACATTAGTAAGGCAAAAATTAGAGCTTCAGTTAAATTATATTTTATAATCAAATTATTATTATTATATTATTATAGAATATTATTACATTTTTGGTTTATTGAAATATGAAATTAAGTAGACAATTATTAGCAGTTGTATCAAAAAATTGGGGTCAGTAAAAATTCTTTTGTCCTCTATGGCTGTATTTATTTGAGGAAAAATACAGTATATTTTAAACAGTAATATTTTGAAATATTGTTAAAATGTTCAAAGCTGAAATTTCAGCATAGTTACTCATTATCAGTGATCCTTAAGAAATTATTCTAATATCATGATTTACTGCTTAAGAAACATTTATTGTTAAAGTTAAAAAGGGTAGCATTGCTTAATTGTTTTATCACTGTGATATATATATATATATAATTATAATTTATTTTGAGTTTCATTCATTCATTTTCTTTTCGGCTTAATCCCTTTATTAATCTGGGGTCGCCACAGCGGAATGAACCGCCAAGCGGTTATCCAGCACATGTTCTACGCAGCTGCAACCCATCACTGGGAAACATCCATACACACTCATTTACACACATACACTATGGACAATTTAACCTACCCCAATTCACCTATACCACATGTCTTTGGGGGACTTGTGGGGGAAACCGGAAACCGGAGCACCCGGAGGAAACCCACGCAAACACGTTAAGGACATGCAAACTCCACACAGAAACGCTAACTGATCTAGCCGAGGCTTGAACCAGTGACCTTCTTGCTGTGAGGCGAACGTGCTACCCACTGCACCACCGTGCAGCTTATTTTGAGTTTCCAAATAAAAATACAGTACATGTATAACTTACATAATCTCTCATACAGTAAGAGTTTACAGATCTTGCATATGCTTTCTATTTTCTTCGCTTTAACAACAACAACAACAACTATAAACAGTAAAACATGGGGAGCTACAAAGATTGCCTTTAAAGAAGAAAAGATATATATATATATATATATTTAAAGTTACAATTTAAGAAAAATCCAGGCATAGTGGTGAATCATACTCAATTTAGTCTAAATTAGAAAAAAGTATTCAGTCTGTGTTCTTAATGAAACACTGTGATATTTTTTTAATGATTTTTTAAAATAGAAATAAATATACATCACTGCACTAGTTGACATCATCGATGCTCATCTGCCAGTAAAAATGTTTATGACATCAGTTACATGATTTAATATTTTGTAACATCTCCACAGAAGTCACTTAGTGACCTAAATACTGAGTCCTGTGCTGTTATGGGCAGTGCTTATTCGGCTGTTGTGTAGAGAACGAACACACACTGACACACATTTCCTACCCTTGTGTTTTATCTGTGATTACTGCAGTGTGTTCACATTCATCAGAATATGTGTTTTTGTTTTCAAGTCATTGTGTATTATCTATTTCACATAATGACTATAAAGATTGTGTGGACTCCTCTGCTATGGTTTATATAAAAGCTCCAAAAATATCCTGAATGGTGTGGTTGGCTTCTAACTTCATAGGTAAAGGGATAGATGCACTAAAAGTTGAATACAGTACAGAGAAGAAATAAAGAAAGACTTTAAAAAAGCAAAAGAAGTTTGTAGTCAAAAGAAGAGATTGTATTGGTGACGTCTCTCAGCTGGACAAACGTGGGAGACTGTGTGTTATCCTAGCAGTGGAAAAATCAATCATGCTGACAAATCTACCACTAGCTTGCACATTCCAATCATAAAGCGCGTGTGTGCGCGCGCCTGTGTGTGTGTGAGTTTTTAAATCAGCGTATGATATGACACGTACCCACAGGTGAACAGAGGTTTTCCTTGACTTTGTATTTGTCTGTTTCTGTCTTTACTTGCATGTTTTAATACACATTTTTTCGTGTAACATAGTAAAGTCTCATATTGTAATATATTTGAGTGAGCTTATTTTTGCATTCCTATTATTTAAATATATCTTTCACCAAAAGAGCTCAAATTCTATTCAAAATGTCAGCAAAAACTGGTATGACTGTCTGTCTTCTGTGAAACATTAAAGACAATGTTTTACAAATTGATACCAAAAAACAAAACAAAAAACACTCTTCATTTGCACAGATAAATGAAAGTCATTAAGGTTTAAAATAAGACACGACTTCATATTTGTTGGCTCATGTTATTGTTTAAAATATATTTAGGCAAATATTAAGTTATAATTGAATTTGCATGAGTGTGACTGAGTTTAGATTACTCTCTCTATCTGTGTGTGTGTGTGTGTGTGTGTGTGTGTGTGTGTGTGTGTGTGTGTGTGTGTGTGTGTGTGTGTGTGTGTGTGTGTGTGTGGTTGCTCTCTGCTGGTGACCTTGGTGTCCAGGGCTAATGGAAGTAGAGGGCAGTGACGGCAGAGGCCAAAGAGTGTTTCTCCATTCACACATAGTCACACATATCTGTTAATAGTGTGCACGCAAACATGCTCATTTTACTGGGCTTTTACTACTCTGTAACACTCTTTTTCGCTCACTCTGTCTTCATGTGTCATTATGACATTACTTATACACTATACTGATCATTTAACGAACAGTTACCTGTAGCTCATGCTTAATTGGTGTTTTTGGTTTATTTACACTTCCTTATTGCGTTATGGGACCTTTTAATGCCGAACATTTAACATCGCAGTTTATCATAGTGACTTTTATTGACAATTTCAGTAGTTTGACACAATATTGTACAAAATTTTTTTTAGAAATATAAATACATTAAAAAATACTGGTAGCTCATTACTGTTTTTTTTGTCCCAACCTAAACAATATATCGTATCAAATTAAAATTGTCAATAATAGCAGATTTGTTGAACTTTTCCACATTGGAAGTTATTAGAGGAGAGATTAATGTGCCATTATGCAATGTTAAAGTGTAAATAAAAAGAAAATAACTATGAATCACGATCTACGTGCATCCCCTAAACCTCCCAAAAAACTTTTAATCTTTTTTTTTATGCTTTATTTAATGTGGTTTTTTTTCACCACCTTGAAGCAGCCAGTGTAAAAATTGTCATGAATGTTGTTTATGACCAGTTGCTTGGCATTAATGGGTATGTTCAGTCTGTGTTTGCATTGCGAGGTAGAACTGTAACAGGCAATTCCTGGCTTGATAATTGGACTTCGATTTGACACTGAGCAAGAAGGGAAATGATCATCTGCATTGATTTTTGTCGCTATTGATTTGTCTGCATAACATGACGTACCTAGTTATATGACCAGCTGTACTGTTTTCAGTAGATTGGCCTGCATGTGAGGAGCATTAACCTTTGAATGAAGTACAAACATGAATTCTCTTCTCTAGCTGGCTGCATGTGGGTCAGTCATAGAATCATAGAAATAACTTTAGAGAGCATCCGAGAGGTCATGAAAAAGTTCAGCAGTCACTCAGACTCATTGTCTTGTTGGCATCTTTGACATATGGCACCGCTGTGCCTTGAGCGATCAAAATCCCCAGCTATTCAACTTTCTTATGCTCAACTTGATTCATAAATAAATACAATAAAAACAGTGATATTGTGAAGAATTATTATATTTTTAAATAACTTTTCCCCTAAATTTGATATAATTGAAACACAATTATTGTAAAAAATATGCTACACAAATAAACTTGAATTAAATTAAATTAAATTAAATTAAATTAAATTAAATTAAATTAAATTAAATTAAATTAAATTAAATTAAATTAAATTAAATTAAATTAAATTAGATTTTATTTTATTTTATTTATTTTTATTTTATTTTTGAAAAATTTGTTTTATTCTATTTGAAAAAACAGAATTTTCTCCAGTTACTCCAGTCTTCAGCATCACAATCCTTCAAATAGAGTGTCACATTTGGGAAGTAAAACTTCATTAACTTTCTTTATAGGGTAATTTATATTTTAACTATAACTGGTAATTCCTTAAAAACAGACAAGTTGTGAACTCCAAAGTTCTTTAAAAAAGCTGCATTATCATTGATACTATGCAGAATATTCCACCAGTCATAGAGCAAATAAAGTGTGTCAAAAGAGATCTGTAACTCCGTCCAGAGGCATAAAGCACCACAAATAACGTAATCTATTTGGCCTCCTTGCAGACTCAAAATACTGAAATATGTGTATAAATATGGACAATTTGCAATGAGTTCTATAGACAAAACTATCAACTTTAACCTGTTAGCCAGCACTCACTTTTAGGTATTTACACCTACCTAACCAGTTCTTGACTCCAGTAAGCTACAAACAGAAATTAGGAGTCATTGGTAAGAAGACACTTTGAGCTTTACTGTGGTAAAAGGGGAAGTTTCATGCTCAGAAATAAAAAAGTTATGCGTTATGAAGTAATGAGAAAAATAAATTGTATTGTGTTCAATATTTGTTTTTCCATATACAAACACAGGAAAACATTAATGTAATGTCCTAGAAAAAATATGCCTTGAAAGCCAAGTGTTTCATGAGTTTATATTTAAAATTTGAATGAATAGTTTTATGTATTTGTAAAATATTTTATTATTATCAATTTTAAATTATAATTGTGCTACTTAAAATTTTGGTGTAAACAAAACATTTTTGTGTAAGATATTTTGTGTCAATAAAAAGAAAACTTTTTAACAGAAGAATAAAAAAACATTATTGTCACCTCAGTCAATTTAACTGGTCCTGCTAATTACAGTGTTCATTCTTTAAAAAAATACAAATGTTAAAATACATTTTTAAAATATATTTTATACAAAATTTTGAAAGACATGAAGAATCAGTTTCCAGTTTTCTTTTCTTTTCTTTGCTCCGGTTTCCCCCACAAGTCCAAAAACATGTGGTATAGGTGAATTGGGTAAGCTAAATTGTCTGTAGTGTATGAGTGTGTATGGATGTTTCCCAGTGATGGGTTGCAGCTTGAAGGGCATCCGCTGCGTAAAACATATGCTGGATAAGTTGGCGGTTCATGAATAATTCTTCTAATCTGTTTTATAAACATGTAGTGAATCTCATCAAAAAGCATGTGGCTTTTCATTCATTCATTCATTTTCTTTTTAGCTTAGTCTCTTTATTAATCTGGGGTCGCCACAGCGGAATGAACCGCCAACTTATCCAGCACGTTTTTACGCAGCGGATGCCCTTCCAGCCACAACCCATCTCTGGGAAACATCCACACACACTCATTCACAGTCATACGGACAATTTAGCTTACCCAATTCACCTATACTGCATGTCTTTGGACTGTGGGGGAAACCGGAGCACCCAGAGGAAACCCAAGCGAACGCAGGGAGAACATGCAAACTTCACACAGAAACGCCAACTGACCCAGCCGAGGCTCGAACCAGCGACCTTCTTGCTGTGAGGCGACAGCACTACCTACTAAGCCACATGCGTCGCGCATGTGGCTTTTATTAAATTTAAATATTGAAAATATCTCTTACTGTATTTGACCTTTGTTACCGAATGCCTCATTTGTTTTACGATTCTATTTTCTATATTAAAACCAATAAACAAATAATTTAAAATAATATAAAAAAAGCATCTGGCTTAATTGCCCTAATAGTTCTGCTTATGTCTGTAATTAGCATGCAAAATAATTTCAGTAAATAAGCATGTGACGTATGCATATCACAGTGCCACTGCAGAGGGCAAATGCATTGACATTGTGCCTCCCAGAACACCAGTGGCAGGAATATAAAGTGTAGTTACAGTGTCAGCGTTCAATACATGAACATCATTTACACCAGTGAATTTTCTACAACGAAACAGAGACTTTCATTGTGTTAATTGTAGTCATTTTACACAGTTATTATTATTATGTTTTATTATTAAAAAACTAAGCCAATAAAACAAATTTAAATAAAACAAAATAATAATATAAAATAGATTTTCAAATTTTGTAGGATTGCTAATTCACTGTTTTGTCCAACAAAAAGACATGCATAGTCAAATTTTGCATTCGATTAAAGCTTACATTGAATTAAAAAAAAAGAAAATATAATGTGTTAAAAGTCTGAATAAATAAAGTTAAACAATAGCAAAATAAATCAAAATCATATCGTCATACTGTTAAAAAAAAAAGTCTGTACATGTCTTTTTTCATTGCCTGTATCACATCCATATTCTGCCTACTCAGTCTAATCATTATGAAAATGGGATGTCTGACGTCCACACCTTTATCAGTGTGTGTGTGTGTTAGTGCATGAGGAAAAAGCGAGTGAGTGTGAAAGGGCGGTGTTTCCCTGTGTCGGGGCTCTGCGTGTCTGTCTCAGCACGGCTCAGAGAATGCCACCATGAGCTTGAAACACAAACTTAAACCTGTAAGTACCATACTTGACCTTTGTCTATCTGGCTCATCCACTCTCTCTTTACTTACTTTTGCTGCTTCGTGTTCATCTCTCGTTCTGTCTGATTTCCACATCCCACACCTGGTTGGGGGGACATGAAATAGGTCAGGACCTGAATGGATTTGACTGACAGCTGATGATGGTGTTGTTTTACTGCCAGACGCTGTTGACTTAGTGTGACTTACGAGACATATGCAAACCGAAACATATCTTTGCCTGGGGTTGCATCTTTTTATTTAGCTTTAGCTCTTTGTCTTTATTTCTTTGTTTTGTCTTATTGGGGTTCACCATGTGGTTGCTTCGTTTGAAGTAGATGCTTTACTAATTTATTGACATTCCCTATGTGTTTGTATAGTTTGCTGTGCATCTCTTTGTTTCATTTTTGTTTGTTTTATCTTTTGCTGTTAGCTTGTTGGTGTTCACCATTATTTTTGTTTAGTCTATTGTAGTAACTTGTGAGCATTTTGTTTTTGTTGTGAGCATGCTTTGTTTTCCCTTTCTTGCCATTCATCATGTCATTGAAATGCAGTGTTTTTGGGTAAAAGCGAGAAAATATCAGATTTTTTAAGTAATCCAGATAGCGTAACATCAAAAACCCGTCATGGAAAGTTACACTGATGATCAGGTTGCAAGATAAAGTTGTTGATAAAGTTGTTGCTCTTGCAATCTTGCTTTATGTATCTTTGTGTGTGTGTGTGTTCCAGAGTTTGTGGCTGTGATCAGCGTGCAGACAGTGCGAATGGATTTGTTGCTTCCATCATTATGAAACAGAGTGTTAGATTATATCAATAAACACAGATATCTCGCTCCAGTGAGTTCGTGTGTGTGCATGTGAGGGCCTTCTGTCATTAGGGTCTCACCAGCACATGGATTTAAATGTGCGTTAACACAGCGTGCGTGTGCGTGCATGCATGCGTGTGTGTTCACTGACATGTGCAGAGTGCTAAAAGAAAGGACTGACTGATGAGTGAACGGTAATATTGTTAAAAATGATATGTAATATATGCACAGTGTATTAGATGTGAATATAATATAACCATTTTTCAGGGTCGCTGGCTTCTTATTGTCGTCTATGAAAGGGAAAAGTTTGTGTGTGCTTGTGTGGAACCGTAAACCTGATGCATCTAAAATGATAGCAGAATATAAAATCACCTGCCAGTGGTTCTCATGGGGGAAAAAACGAATAAACTTGCCAAATGAAGTCTTAGTGGAAATTAGGGCTGCACAATATATCGTTTCAGCATCGATATCATAATGTGCAAATCTGCAATAGTCACATCGCAGGATCTGCAATGTTGAGTTATGATTATAAATGACCAGAAAGCACAGTTCAGAATATGTGATTTGTGGAGTCACTGCAAAGTTGAACTCTAATCTTATAATTTGATTAAATACTTTATTTGGAGGGCAACGCCATGGCGCAGTGGGCAGCGCTCTCGCCTCACAGCAAGAAGGTCGCTGGTTCGAGCCTCGGCTGGGTCAGTTGCCATTTCTGTATGGAATTTGCATGTTCTCCCCGCGTTCGTGTGGGTTTCCTCCGGGTGCTCCGGTTTCCCCCATATGCAGTACAGGTGAATTGGGTATGCTAAATTGTCCGTAGTGTATGTGTGTGAATGAGAATGTATGGTTGTTTCCCAGTGATGCGTGGCAGCTGTAAGGGCATCCGCTGCATAAAACATATGCTGGATAAGTTGGCGGTTCATTCCGCTGTGGTGACCCCAGATTAATAAAGGGACTAAGCCAAAAGGAAAATGAATGAATGAATGAATTTATTTGGATATTTTAATGCCTGGGACTGTAAGATCCCAAGTGAATTTAAGCCATTTGGACACAAGAAATTTTAAAGTTTACCGCTTTAACAAAGATAAATTGTGTTTAATTATTTATTACAGTAAAGACTCTCCTTTATAGTTTGTTTGGTTGTTTTCATTTGTACTTTTTTATTTAATTTAATTTATCTTGTATATTTTGTGCAGAACTTCCCTACAATTATTCCAATCAATATAAAATTAGGAATTATTTCCAAAATAGGGTCATCTGGTGAAATCATATTGCAGTATATATCGCAGAAATTTTTTTTACAGTGTCAGTTTTTTTAAAATATCGTGCAGCCTTAGTGGAGATCTAGAAAGGTTTATGTGAGATAAAAGGTTAGGTTTATCAAAGAGCTTAGAAGAGGCGACACTCAAGTGCAATTTGGGAAACAGCCACTAGATGCCGCTAGTGTCACGCGGTGGCCATTTTGGAATGAAAATTCCAATAGAACAACAGCATATTATAAGTCTGTAAAATAAACTATTAAAATGGCTGATGATTGTGATAGTAAGTGTTGTATTGTCGTCTTTCAGGTTGTATCTCAGCTTTAATGCGCTTTTTAAAGAAATAAATAAAAAATAAAGCAGCTGCTTGCCATCGCGACAGCCATAAGATCCAATGGACAACCGATCGCTTTCACTCCAGAATGGCGGAATCGCGGGGCTGTTGCTGGGCGCTGCTGTTGCAATGGAACGTTCTATTGAGTGTCGCCTCTTGGTCAATCTAAGCTCTTTGGGTTTACAGACCCTACATAATTTGGTGAAAGTTTTCCTTTGAAATAAGAGACATTTTCATATTAGTATTTTCTTTTAAAACATGCTCCAGTATTCTCCAATATTGCCCCAGTGTTGGTATTTTTATATCAGTATATTGCTCAGTATGAAAATGAAACACATGAAAATTCTCCAACATATTTAATAAACCAATATTTCTTAATAATGTGTGATGCATATATTATTTTCTGAAATAATAAGAGAGTAACTGATAAGAGTAAGAGAATATCTAGAGAGAATAAAACTAATTATCATTCATTCATTCATTTTCTTTTCGGCTTAGTCCCTTTATTAATCTGGGGTCGCCACAGCGGAATGAACCGCCAAATTATCCAGCATATGTTTTACACAGCGGATGCCCTTCCAGCCGCAACCCAACACCGGGAAACACTTATACACTCTTGCACACACTCACATACACTACGGCCAATTTAGCTCATTTAATTCACCTGTACCGCATGTCTTTGGACTTGTGGGGGAAACTGGAGCACCCGGAGGAAACCCACCGGGCTCGAACCAGCAACCTTCTTGCTGTGAGGCGATTGTGCTACCCACTGCACCACCGTGCTGCCTTAAAACTAATTAGTAATTTATAACTAATTTCTGAGCAACATACCAGTTTTGGCAATGGTTCTTTACACTGTGCTTAAGTGAAAATGTTAGTTGTTGTTAACACTAAGTGTGAACAGTGCTTCTACAAAGTACAAATAATGATAGATGCTGTGAAATGTATACACCAGTATAGGAGAGGGCCAAATTAAAGCATCATGTTACATCTCTAACATCTGATCATTTCTTTTTAAAATCTGGATGGTCACGATTGCTTTGAATGTAGCCTTAAAATCACAAAATAATTGGATAGTTTAAAAGAAGACTCCACTTTTTTCTGTCATTAGGCTGTCATTTGAACCTTAAGTCACCTAAAGTTTAGTTTTACCATTTTTTTATTCATTTGTAACAATCATCTCTAAGGGCAGTTCAAAACACACATTTTTTATTAAAAAAAGAAGTTTATTTTGGGCCTCAATAACCAAGGAAATGTTCAAATACTCAATTTCACCGACATACAGATAACAATTTTATTTTATACAATGATCAGAAATATTAAAATTCCAACAGAAGAGAGCAGCAGGTAGGAAATAAAATGTCGATAATGTTCATAGTCGATCTCTGAGTTCAGCTGGAGCACTTTTAGCTTAGCTTAGCATAAATCACTGAATCGGATTAGACCATTAGCATCTTACTCCAAAAATAAAAAATTATTTTTAAGAATTTTTCTGTTTAAGGAAACGGGTCTTAGTACATAAAGTAACCACAGAAGAGTCAAGCTTTAAATAGGAAAGTTAACAAAACTATTTTTTTAATTTTGTGACCGAGATGCTAATGGTCTAATTCGAATCAATGATTTATGCTAAGCTAAGCTAAAAGTGCTCCCACCAGACCAGGAGTGAACGGATTAAAAAATAGTAAATTTCAAAGGTTATTTTTACAGGCAAAAAAAATGTTTTTTTTTTTACACATTATAAACCTCTGTGTACCCCTTAAAACTACCCCTAAGTACATGTAAAACGTATACGCCTAGATGCAAAGTGACATGTGAGCTGACAGTATTTGTTAACAATGAAGAAGAAGGACATGTCTGTTGAATTGTGAGTCAAAATTGTACTTGTGCATATCCTGGATGCTGCAACATGTTTGAAAGAAAACAACTACATGTTTGAGTGTGAGATCTCAGTCTAAAAAATAGACTTTTGATGTATATGTCATTATGTGACAGAAAAATTGCACACCAGACTGTTTTAAATGATCTTAAAGACCTCCTCATGTCAGGGTCTTGAGGGGTTTATGTACAGTAGTTGCTCTATATATCTTTAACAGCTGAAACACTTACTAAATACGTTTTAGGGTTAACAGCAATAATAATAACCTGCTTCATTTTTATCTCTATATAAGCTATGATTTTATTGTAGTTTGCTTGTTACAGTTGTTACATCAATCAAGCCATCCTAATGAGGAGCCTGTGGTTTTCCTGTGGCTATTCTGGTCTTATAACTTAAACCAAAAGCAAAGCAGAAATAATGGTAGTAGATCATTTGAAAAACAAAGCTTTGTATTGCTTTGTTAAACATTTTTTAACTTTTGCTGGACTTGTTGAATACATTTTCTGGGAAGAAATGTACAGATTCATGCTTGTCTGCACAATAAATGATAATCGGACTGAAAGTCTACTAAACACATTGCATAAATAATCTTTATTCTTCACTATAATGATAACTGTACTATTTTATAAAATATTAGATGGAGTTACATTTAAGTTAATTGGTAACACTTTACTATGTTTTCGTTAGTTAATGTAACTTAATGTTAATTCATTAGTTAACAAAGAAAAACAATGAACAATACATTTACTACAGTATTTATTCATCTTTGTTAACTCATAGTGTATTAACTAATTAATGTAATGTAACAAGCACAACTTTTGATTTTAATAAAGCATTAGGAAATGTTGAAAAATGATTAATAAATTCTGTATAATTATTTTTCATTATACTTTTAGATAAAAATAAGAATACACTTTACACCCTTTAGGCCAATCCCCCCCCCCCCCCCCCCCCCCCCCCCCCCCCCCCATTGTGCTAGTTACAAATAAAAATAAACACATTTTCGAGACCTTGTGGCCTGTTTTTCAGTTGATTTCCTGGCAATCTTTGTAGATTTTGAGTAGGGCTGCACGATATTGGAAAAATGTGACATTGCGATATTTCGTTTTTCTGCGGTATATATTGCGATATGAATACAATTTTACCAGATGACTTGAATAGCTCTTTTGTGGAAAAAAATCTTAAATTTAGATGGTTTGGGGTGATTTTGTAAGGGTGTGAATCAATATTTACAACCGAACAAAGAAAAAAGTCAATCAGCATTCAGGTGCAGAAATTGAATAAAATATAAAATTACAGTGTATAGTCATTTATTCATTGTATTAATAATTCAGTAAAATCGTTCCTCATTAAAATTAAAAAAGTTGTACTTTTTGTGTGCAAATACTTTAGACTCTCTTGAAATGCCTTTAAGACACAAGCAAATGCTAAAGTTTCACTCTCTCATAGCTATACGTTGCAATGACTCCTCAAATATCATCTATTCTCAATCGTTGTGCTGATCAACTAATCCCTAAACATTGCATATCCTGCGATGTGACTATTGCGGACACACACATTGTGATATCGATGCCAAAACGATATATTGTGCAGCCCTAATTTTGAGCATATCAGATGTTTTCCTAAACCCTGTACCCATGGATGGATGCAATTTAAACTATCAACTACACTAAACTAAACCGATTTAGACAGGCAAGGGCAGCAGAAATAACCTCTGAGGCTGCACTTTGGCATTTAGTCAGTGCTGGAGAATTTTTAGGTCTCATTTGGTTTGACCTGTTCCACACCCTCCCTCACCACTCCCTTTTTTGTCGATTTTGTTTTTCCCTGCAGTAAATTGGAGCATTTAGGCAGTTAAGTCTTTTTGTTCAGCAATCCAGTTTTTTTTGTTCACTGGGATTCGTAAAGCTGGCCTCATCCGTCCATTCAGCACTGCTTTCTTTCTTTCTTTCTTTAGATCAGATTTTTATTTGTACAGTATTTGTGGTAATGATGAAATGTCTGTTTGGAGGCAAAGACTTTGGAGTTTTCTGTGGATGTTGTGAATCTGCTTGACACCTTGAAAAACATGGACAAGGAGCCTCTCATTGTCGTACCGGTCAGTACACACTGTACTTTATCCAGGACTGATAAATCTGTCATATTAAGATTCTGTGTCTATAGCTTGAAAAGTTGGCAAGTGGTGGCAGTTAAGTTAAAACGAATTATAAAGGAGACAATATGACAGTTCTGACCACTGAAGGGCTGAAAAGAAAGTCCTGAATTTCTTTTAAAGAATCTGAAAACAAGATAAAACATAGTTGTTGTTTTTTTACTTATTTGACAGTGTGACTTCACAAGGCTGTGATTTGCATGAAGTTGTCATGTGTTCTGAAATTTGTGTAAAAGGTAAAAGAAGAAACATAGACTAAAAGAACAGAATAAAGTATCAGTAATATTGTGATACAACACTAAAAAAATCTGGTTGCCTTAAATTTTTAAGCTGAATGAAATTAACCCTATGAGCCAATTAAACTTGATGCTAAGAAATTAATTCTTGCTTTTATTTTCTTTCGGCTTAATTACTGCAATGCTGTTTGAATTGGTTTACCTAAGGGCTCAATACCGAAGTTGCAACTGATACAAAATGCAGTAGCCAGAGTTGCATATGAATGCAGTAGTATGTGAACTGTATGCATTTTATGTATATATGTTTATTGTATGCATGTACAGTATGTGCATGTATATGCATATGTAAGGGCTATTGTGTGTGTGATTGTGTAGATATATGCATATATGCGTGTACATGTATGCTTTTATCTGAGTATATATTTGTTGTTTATTTTGCTTTATTTGTCCATACATTTGTTTATTTGGTTTATTTTATAATGCTTGTTTGTTTGTTGTTTATGAAGCGCTTTGAGTTGTATGTATGTAGGAAAAGTGGTATACAAATAAAATAAAATAAAAGCTTATGTTAAACTGACTTAAAACAGCTTGTGTAACTTAGAAAATTAAGCTAGAACATGATTTACTTAGTTTAATAATTTACAATGAGCTAAAAACATATGCTGTCATGACTAATCGATCATATAATACAGTGTAGCTTTATTAGCTTTGTGCTGTTATTTGCAATATTTTAACATATCTTTAAATACTATGGTTATCATTATAAGCTGTAAAAATATTTCATGACATTTTTGTTACATTTTGTTTAAAATGTAATTAAAGTAGATCATTTGGTTGTTTATAAGAGGATACTTTTCTACTTTAAAAGGTCTTGTTTATTAATTATTTGTGAAATTTTGTGAATTTGAGTTTCTATATTTATATAATTTTAATTAAAATTTCATTTTATTTACCATTTACTATTTTTCCACCCCAAATGAACTCCTTTTCCAAATTGACCAACTTTTTCCACATGACTGATGTTCACTGAACAACTTGTAGTTTCCATGGGAGCCAGTGGTTGCCATGGTCATCTGTGCGAGCAGTAATCATGGGCTGCTAATGGTGTATTAAAGGAGTGATTTTCTGTTGGGGAAAAAGCTCTAGCAGAAAACAGGTCTCAGTGTGAAATAGGTCATATATAGCCCAAATGCATACATGCTCACAGGGTTTTTTGACTGAAATAAAATACTTAGCATAATGTGTTCATTTTGGTTTGGTTTATTTGCTCATTTATTTTGGGGATTTTGTCTATTAGAGAGTACAATTTCTTTCTTTCGTTCTTTCTTTCTTTCTTTCTTTCTTTCTTTCTTTCTTTCTTTCTTTCTTTCTTTCTTTCTTTCTTTCTTTCTTTCTTTTTAATTTTATTTATTTATTTATTTATTTATTTATTTATTTATTTATTTATTTATTTATTTATTTATTTATTTATTTATTTATTTATTTATTTATTTTTTAAGTCCTTATGTTGGCATCAGTATTCCATGAAGAAATTTTAATGTTCATGGAACATTTCTGTTGAACTAAAGGGACTTAATGTTGGCAAAATGTTCTTAAAGTCCCGATGAACCGGAAGCTGTGACCATTATTTTTTTGTATTGTGACGCAGTTCCTAGAGAAACGGAATTTTAAATGAGAAAACAGTGGACGTGGCTTGTTTTTTCTACTGCAAGCCGAATGGATGTAGTACAGTAGGTATTTCATTCAGAAAGATTGGGAAAAGGGTTTGGGAAGAGTTATTACAACCAAACAGACTTCTTCTTCTCACTCTTTCTGTTTGTTGTCAAAACTGCACATGCAGCAGCGTAGTTAAGTATGTTAGCAATTAAAGATCAGTTAAAGATTAGAAGGGCAAACTATTTCTTTTTCTTAATGACATGCACATATCAATTGTTCACCACAAAAGTAGCAATTTTACCTCAATTTAAATAGAATTGTTGGCATATTTTATTCCCCTCACACATGCACTTGTCAACATGATTGTCTATTTCTTTTTGCCTTTGTTAGTAGTTTGTTGTTGTCCATGTCTCTTCAATTTTTTTAACCTATAAAATGACAGCTTGGTTTAGTGTTGACACCTTGTGGACAGACTTCCAACTATTCATATTCCGACTAAAAGTACATTGAATGCAAGATATAAAAAATGAACAGTGTGTGCTATTCTGGTGATAAAATTTTCATCACCATAGGCAGACCTGCATCCATACATAAAGTATATTTGGGTTTTTAAAGGCGAGTTTGCACAACGCTGTTTACAAATGTTATGGTATTACTTTAAAAATACACTATAAAATGGTTCACTGAATAGTTATTTTGGGAACCTAAACTGTTTCCTATATGGTATTGTTGCAGAAACACTCTTTTGGAGGACATGTTTTTAAGTGCCATGATCAAAGATTTTAGTCTTTAATCAGAACAGAGAGAGATAATAGAAAACTGTAGTCTATTCTGACTTGCTAGAAGAGATGAACTGATACACTGTAAAACCTCACAGTAACATATTGTAAACTCTAGCTATTAAACTCTGAAAGAGTGTGAGTTGATAGTTAATTGTGAATTGCCAATGTTGAATGTCAGTATCATCAAACGTCACTGGTTTTAAATGTCTTTTATCCAAAAGTCATGATGTCAAACCAGAATAAGGATTTAAATTTTGCGCTGTTCCTCACACAAATCTAGCGTTGAGGTCTCATGGGCTGCATTTATGCTCTTTTTAAATGTTTAATTTATTATTGACTGTTTGTAGTCTGTCACCAAATTCTCTGTTTGCACACATGTCTAAAGATGACAAGAGAGAGAGTAAATACAGTATGAATGATTCTTAAAGATTCTCTATTATTTGATTGTCCTTTCCCCTGTAGCGTTTAGATCACGTCTAGCTCTAGCCGTGTGGTGGATTAGCATAGACTGGGCTCAGAGACAGACCCCTGTGGCGCGTTTCTTCAGTCTGTGCCCTTTAAAATTTGATCTGGTCTGAAGGACATGGCTGCTGCCCTTCCTTTTAATAATAGTACACGTCAAGAGGGAAAGGAGGATTTAATCTTGAAGAGCAAAGCTTAAAAGATGTCTGTTCTACTTTACAGCTAGGTCAGGTTATATTGCCATATGACAATACAATTCAATGCTATATCTGTGAAATGCCTGTTTTTTAAATGCCATTGAAAAACATATCAAGTGTTTATTGTAGATCATTTTGGGCTTGTGTGTGTGTCTTTGTTTCAGTCTGTAGTAGAGGTATCTTCTCTTTTATAATTGAGAACCGACCTTGTAGAGGACATGTTTGATTGTAGAATTCAATTTGTTTTGGGGACCTAATAATTTTGGCTTTTAAGAGGCCTTCAAATAATTTTTGACCACTTGTTAAACATTTACTTTATGAAATATATCTTTGCTTGTTGGAATATGTGACTAATTTGAAATTGCAAACAATGAAGGAAGACTACAGTGTTGTTTTAGTAGCATATGATATTATATACATCCTGATAATTTTGTATTTCTATTTTAAAGAGCTTTTCAAGAGTTCACACTTAGATATTGCTTGATAATAATGGCAGGTTTGGCATGCTGTCCTGGGAGAGAACCCTAAGCCTGGAGATGATTGAGCCCAGGGCTCCCGCCTGGTCAAAACGCATGTAAGGGGGTACGAGAGGACGTTCTCGAGAGCTCCCCTTGGTAAAGGAGGAAAGGAGGAGATGGGGTGGATGGGGGGATTCTTCAAAAAATAAGGATGAGGGAGTAATGCTAGTCGGGCTATTTATAGTGAGTTTGGAATGATCTAATTTGGATTACTAATGATTATAGATGAGAAATTAACTTCTCTTGAAATTAGTTTGTGAAACTTCACTTCATTTTAAATATGAAAAGTTCAGATGCTTCTAAGTGCTATTTTCCTCAGGCTCCTGTGTGTAGGTTTGGTAATTTCACTTTTATGGCAATGAATATGTTGTTTACATTGCATTTAAAATGAAATAACTAAGCATAAACATAAGAGACTGAGAAAATGGTCATTTTATGAGAAAGTATCACTTCATATTTCAGGTTTCATTTTAATTTGTTTTAATTTTTTAATCTTTTTCGAGTAATAAAATGACAATAAATAATCAATCAGATTGTGTTTTCATGTGGTTTAGTTTATTAAACACATTTTTAGATAATATTTCGGTTTTAATTATTTGCTATATAATATATAATATTATAGTCTCATTAAACATATTGTTTTATATCTTAGTTTTTATTTGTAACATAATAATATAAGTATCATGTCCATAAGCCTGCCAGATAGCGTATTTAAAAAGTTTATCTTTGTGCACAAAAACATTTTAATTAATGTTAGTTTTCATTTTAACTAACAAATGACAAATATTAAAAATATTTAGCCAGATGGTGATGCGATTAAATCTTAAAATTGTCTCTGTTAACCTTTACCAAATATATCCACTCCTTGAGATCTTCTGATTTCTGGTTTCTCTCCCTCTCTCCTCAGGTCCTGTCACTTGGGGCAGATGTGCTTCCAGAGTACAAGCTTCAAGCTCCTCGTATCCACAAATGGACAATTCTGCACTACAGCCCGTTCAAGGCGGTGTGGGACTGGATCATCCTGCTGCTGGTGCTCTACACGGCCGTCTTCACGCCATATTCAGCCGCATTCCTCCTCAACGAGCAGGAGGATGAGAGGAGACGCACCTGCGGCTACACCTGCAACCCCCTGAACGTGGTGGACCTTGTGGTGGACGTCATGTTCATCATCGACATCCTCATCAACTTCAGGACCACATACGTCAATCACAACGACGAGGTGGTCAGCAATCCCGCCCGCATCGCTCAGCACTACTTCAAGGGCTGGTTCCTCATAGACATAGTGGCCGCCATCCCCTTCGACCTGCTCATTTTCAGATCCGGTTCAGATGAGGTGAGGCTTTTCATAGACTGAATAAATGTTAATCAATCGTTTTTCTCTGAAGGAACGGCCAGAACAGAACGAAACGTACAAATTGGTAAACATTCTAATTTTAGATGAAGCGCTCAGAACAATCAATGAATGATCTGGAATATTGATCTCAGTGTGATAATGTTGATTGTTGACAGTAGACATGCAGTACATGCCATTCTATTTCAGTGATGCCAACTGAATAGAAATAAGAGTGCACAAACTAATCCTCTCGAACTCATCCTTGCAGCCTCAAACCACCACTCTGATTGGTCTGCTGAAGACTGCGCGGCTGTTGCGACTGGTGCGAGTAGCGAGGAAACTGGACCGTTACTCCGAGTATGGAGCGGCGGTGCTCTTCCTCCTCATGTGCACCTTTGCTCTCATCGCCCACTGGCTGGCATGCATCTGGTATGCCATCGGCAATATGGAGCGCACCAGCTCTGCCCGCATAGGAGGCATGAAGATCGGTTGGCTGGACAACTTAGCTGACCAGATTGGCAAGCAGTACAATGACAGCAATACTTTCTCTGGCCCCTCCATCAAGGACAAATATGTTACTGCATTGTACTTCACCTTCAGTAGCTTGACCAGTGTGGGCTTCGGAAATGTCTCTCCAAACACCAACCCTGAGAAGATTTTCTCCATTTGCGTCATGCTTATTGGCTGTAAGTGGACTGCATTCATCATCTTTATTAGGGACAGCAACAACTTAAAAATGAGTGGACACTACCATTCAAAACATTGGGGTTAGCAATATATACAGTTGAAGTCAGAATTATTAGCCCCCTTAATTATTAGCCCCCCTGTTTATTTTTTCGTCAATTTCTGTTTAATGGAGAGAAGATTTACAACAACTCATTTCTGATAGCTGATACTGATGACAGTAAATAATATTTGACTAGATATTTTTTAAGACACTTCTATTATATACAGCTTAAAGGCTTAACTAGGTTAATTAGGTTAACTAGGCAGGTTAGGGTAATTAGGCAAGTTATTGTATAATGATGCTTTGTTCTGTAGACTGTCAAAAAAAATAAGTTTACCCTTTAACTTATTTTTTTTTGACAGTCTACAGAACAAAGCATCATTATACAATAACTTGCCTAATTACCCTAACCTGCCTAGTTAACCTAATTAACCTAGTTAAAGGGTTAATAATTTTGACCTTAAAATGGTTCATAAAAAAATTACAACTGCTTTTTTAACACTGTGAAAATTTCGTTGCTCTGTTAAACATCATTTGGCAAATATCTAAAAAAGAAAAAAAAATTCAAGAGGAGCTAATAATTCTGACTTCAACTGTATATATATTTAAATCTAATTGAAAAAATAATCACATTTTAAATAAAAATATTGTCATTTAGAGCATTTTATTTTAGAAAATGAGTCAGAATAAACAATGATTTGATTTGTTGGGATTGACAATCATGGTTATTCCACCAAATATTGATCTCTTTTGACTTTTTTGTGTTTTGTTTTCTTTATTGATCTCTTCTGGAGTTAAAACATTGGTATTTTGTGTTGATTCATGCATTTTATTTTACATTTGGAAGGTATGTCACCAGTAATTTGCAGAATAATACAAAAATGCAATTTTACTCAGAAACACATAACTATAAATGGTAATCCAGAGAAAGTGACAAATATAATATAAGGATATACTGTGTATATGTATCATGATCTTGACTGATGATAGTTTTTGTTGTTCGTTTTTAGCTCTGATGTATGCCAGTATCTTTGGCAATGTGTCTGCTATCATTCAGAGGTTGTATTCTGGCACAGCACGGTACCACACTCAGAT
This sequence comes from Danio kyathit, assembly GCA_903798195.1. Taxonomy (NCBI): domain Eukaryota; kingdom Metazoa; phylum Chordata; class Actinopteri; order Cypriniformes; family Danionidae; genus Danio; species Danio kyathit. The sequence goes on along the minus strand of LR812521.1, from coordinate 41,181,735 downwards.
GCTCCGTGTGAAAGAGTTCATCAGATTTCATCAGATCCCAGGAGGCCTTCGGCAAAGACTAGAGGAGTATTTCCAGCATGCCTGGTCCTACACCAATGGCATCGACATGAACGCTGTGAGTTATACACACACACATGGTTTACAGGGATGCTCTCTTGTTGTAGTGATTTTTATACTGTATAAACTGTATATTTTATCCTCTAACCCTAATCATAACATTAAACAGAACCATCATTAAAAAATAAAAAACGTCTGGAAAATCATGAAGTTGCTTTTTGGTTATGGTAAACCCTGTTTATGTCATAATATTCATGTCATTATTGACATTTGTGCCCTCATAAACACCTATACAAAAAAAGCCACAAACCTGCAGTATTACATGGAATTGCTTGTACTGTATATACTGCCCTGAATAATGTTATTCAAACCCATACAGATTATTTGCATGTAATTATGCGCCCGATAACCAATACGTGGAACCGATATTTCATGTTTTACTTCTCATTTTGATGCAGTGATTAACATTGCACTGGTTACAACATTAAAAAACAGTGCATGATTTTTTAAAACTCATAATAGCAACATTAACGCAAGTATTAACGATAGGAAAAATCATTGAGTACCCAGCGAGTAAATGAGATTAATGAATGATGGGACTTTACCAGTATAATGCTTAATGTTGACATGAGAGAGACAATTAAGTTAAGCTGTGTTTTAGGCTGTTTAATTTAATTAATGTGAAGTTGTGTTTTGGCATTAATCGATTATGACTGATTACATGATTCTCTGAGTTTGTCTCTAATTGCCAAGTTTAAGCTACATATTGAGCATTTATGCAATATATCTATTTTGTACAGTGTAACATTTATGAAGGAAGCAGATGAAGTTGCTATGCCTGTTAATAGGGTTAAGTCATTTCCTCTCATATGCAATGCTAACACCCTCAAGATGACACCACTGAATCAGTTTATGAACATCAGTTAACCTGATTATCGGTTCATATTTACTTTCAAGCCTCTCCATTACAGATCCTACATTATAAAAACTTTGTTTTTGAATTGATAGTTCACCTCAAGGGAAACACGTTGGCTCAGTGATTAGCACTGTTGCCTCACAGCAAGAAGGTCACTGGTTCGAGTCCTGGCTGGGCCAGTTGTCATTTCTGTGTGGAGATTGCATGTTCTCCCTGTTTAAATATCTTCTTTGTTTTCAGCTGAAGAAAGAAACTCAAATAGGTTTTGAACAAGTGAAGGGTCAGAAAACTATTTAAAAAAATATAATAATAAAATATCACTTTAAGTCTTATTTTTATGATTTGATACCTGTATAATACTTGTTTGAATAAAGGGACTAAGCTGAAAGACAATGAATGAATGAATAATACTTTTTTACCCAGAGCCAAAGTGTGAGATTAAAAAATAAAAAAATTATTATTAAAATGTAAAATATGGTTGGCCTTTAATGTTACACTTTGTGCTGCAGGTGCTAAAGGGTTTTCCGGAGTGTCTACAGGCTGACATCTGTCTGCATCTGAACCGCAGTCTGCTTCAGAACTGTAAGGCATTTCGGGGGGCAAGTAAGGGCTGTCTACGGGCTCTGGCCATGCGCTTTAAGACCACTCACGCCCCTCCTGGCGACACTCTGGTGCACAGCGGAGACGTACTGACAGCACTCTACTTCATCTCCCGTGGCTCCATAGAGATCCTCAGAGACGATGTGGTCGTGGCCATTTTAGGTTTGAGTTATTTCTAGCTCTGCCTTTCCTCTTCACCTTAAATTATTTCAACCTGTTTAATTCCTTCCCTAAAGGCACAATATGGATGATTTCTTTTCATTCAAATATTCAAAAACCACTAGAACAGAGTTATATATTTTACTGATTATGTACTTAGATCATCTCAAATGTTTTGAAGATGGTTTATTTTACCTAGTGGCACACAATGTGTCCTGTGTTGCCATGCTAATGACGTCATACCCCCTCAATTTTTGTTTAATAGAAAAAAGGGAAACAACAAAGATCCTATATTATGTTTTATTAGACTGCACAGAGCAGCATTAAAGCAGAACCTTAAAAGTGTATTTAGTTTGATAAAACAGCACAGCTTCTTCCCACATGATCACGAGTGGGAGAACCAGAAGAGATGGACTGTGGAATAATAAAAGCTTCACTGCATTCCTGCCACATAATGCTTGTCTCTCAACAGCAATCACTTCAGCATTCTTGTTTCACTCTCAACTGCTTTCAGCCTTGCTTTGCTTCATACTACCATGATTATATGTTTTGACTACTTTAGCTCATCCATGGACACGTGTTCTGCAGGAGTCCTGTAGGATGTAATAAAGACGACAGCTCCTATGATTCCACTCTCAGTCACAGCATCCAAAAACTATGGCTTTATTTGTTATAAATACACGCCCCCTACTGCCAAAAATTACATAATGTGCCTTTAATTTTAGGAAAATTAAAATGTATGGTTTAATCTTGATAGCTTTTAATCAATGGTCATTTCTTTCAACATACACTAGCATTTAAAAGTTAAATGAAGGATATTTAAAAAATATTTTTGATAGACGTCTATATATGAAAATACGAAAATATGGTAAAACTGTACTATAGATAAATAATGTTACAGTAAATGCATTGACAAAGCTGCATTCTTTGAGGTGTCACATGATCATTCAGAAAACATTCTGATATTTGGATTGGTTGCTCAATATAAATGAGTCTTATCATAAGTCTTGAAAACAGTAACATTTTTCCCATTTTTCCAAGATTTTTTGAATAAAAAAAGAACATAAATTATTTAGAAAAATATATATTTTGTTGCATTGTAATTTTTTACTGTCACTTTTCATTTGAACTTACATTTGTTGTATAAAAATATGAATTACTTTGATATTTCATTATTTTTTTTATCAAAATTATTCAACTTTGTTTCATAAAAGTCATACAACAACTAATACAGATACAGAGTTCTTAGAGGATCATCAAAGTTTGGAACTTTTGAGTGTTTTCTTTGCTGGTCCATCCAATGTGCACTGTAGTGTTCCTTCCTAAAGTAGCCACATACAAATGCAACTCTGTAGTGCCCCTCTGTGGTGGTATTAAAACTCACATAAAGCTTCACATGAAGCCCAACTGTGATTATCTTCTTTCAATTTCTCTTCTCATCAAAATTTCTTATTGTTATTTGTAGGTAAGAATGATATTTTCGGGGAGCCCATCAGTCTGTTTGCCAGGCCGGGAAAGTCGAGTGCTGATGTGAGGGCTTTGACATACTGTGATCTGCACAAGATCCTGAGGGACGATCTCCTGGAGGTGCTGGATATGTACCCTGATTTCTCCGACAACTTCTGGAGCAACTTGGAGATCACGTTCAACCTTCGAGATGTAAGACACTCAAACTCATACATTAGCATACTAGCTAGTGTTTCTTAACAAGATTTTCATAATTATGTGAGTTACTGAAGATTGTGTGTATCAGGTAGACAGAATCATGCACCCAACACCAAGCGAGGACTCAGACTGTGGGTACCGGCGGCCCAGACACCGGAGGAACCATCTACGGCGAAATCGACCTGGTATGGCTGACCATCTAGTCCACTGAAAATGTTTTGGCGGAGGACGATACTATTTTGATCTCTCTTTTGTTTTTACAAATTCCACATTATTTGCAAATTGGTGCTTTTTAAAAATGTATGCGTCAAAAATCATTTTAAAAGAATCTGTTTTGTTTTATCAGTTTAAATTTAAAACTTGAATCAGTTTATTTTCATTTTTTAATCACTTTTCTTAAAAAATTACTGTGACATCATTGTATCTCATTGAATCATGCACATAATGCAGCAGTTTTAAACTTTTCAACGTAAATATTTTGCTCCAAGACTGCCAGTAGTTTTGTCCTCTAAACGAATGTTTACACTGTTGCAAGCTGTCCAGTTTGACAGAAAAAATAAATCCATACATAAATAAATCATTCACGTTAATATCCGTAACATGCGTTTAAGAATGGTGAGTTTTCATTTCATGATGCATTTACACATTTTTCCCATACCTTCACATAGCCAGTGCTAAGATTTGAGCAAATTTATATTAAGAATCAACAATCATGTGAAGCCTTATTAAAGGACTACTATTTATTAATGACATTAAAGGGATAGTTCACCCAAAAATGAACATTTATTCACAAACAGGGTTCCCATGCTTCTTGAAAGTACTTAAAAGTACTTGAATTCCAGACATATGGATTCAAGGCCTGGAAAGTACTTAAAAACAAACACAGGTCCTTGAAAGTGCTTGAGTTCAATTTAAAATTAAACTTGTTTATGGCTTTATTTCAACAATTCAACAAAAGTACAAAGGTGCTTGATTTAAAATTAATGGTGCTTTAAAAAGTCCTTAAAATTCCTTGAATCTGTTGTTGATGAGAGCGTGGGAACCCTGCACAAATTATTTAGAAGATATTTTGAAAAATGTTTGAAACCGCTAACCACTGACTTCCATAGTAGGAATTCTATGGAATTCACTCAGTAGTTACAGGTTTCCAACTGTTTTCAAAATAACGTCTTTTGTGTTCAACAGAAGAAAGAAAGTCTAACAGGTTTGTGACCAGTCAAGGATGAGTAAATGATGACCGAATTTACAGTTTCGGGTGAACTAAAATATTTATATCTTTCCTTCCACAATCACTTCAATTCATCTTTATTTCTATAGTGCTTTTACAATGTAGATTGTGTCAGAGCACCTTAACATAGAAGTTCTAGTAAATTGAAATTGTGTCAGTCCAGTTTTCAGAGTTGAAGTTCCGTTTCGTTCAGTTCAGTGTGGGTTAATTTTCATTGCTGAAAGTCCAAACACTGAAGAGCAAATCCATCAATGGGCAGCTCCACAGGTCCCAAACCTAAAAAGCCAGTGGCGACAGCGTCAAGGAACAAACTTTACCAATTGATGGAAGTGAAAGAAAAAAAAAACCTTGAGAGAAACCAGGCTCAGTTAGGCACGACTATTTCTCCTCTGGCCAAACTTTCTGTGCAGAGCTGCAGTCTAGGCGCCTTCAAACCTTCTTTCAAACCATATGATTTTTCCCATTTGTCAGCATAAAGGTCTTTAATCATTTTTCATAAGTCAGAATTTTTAGCCCACCTTTGAATTTTTTTCTTTTTTAAATATTTCTCAAATGATGTTTAACAGAGCAAGGAAATTTTCACAGTATGTCTGATAATATTTTTTCTTCTGGAGAAAGTCTTATTTATTTTATTTCGGCTAGAATAAAAGTAGTTTTATATTTTTTTAAAAACATTTTAAGGTCAAAATTATTAGCCCCTTTAAGCTATATATTTTTTTGATAGTCTACAGAACAAACCATCATTATACAATAACTTGCCTAATTACCCTAACCTGCCTAGTTAACCTAATTAACCTAGTTAAGCCTTTAAATGTCACTTTAAGCTGTATAGAAGTGTCTTGAAAAACATCTAGTCAAATATTATTTACTGTCATCATGGCAAAGATAAAACAAATCAGTTATTAGAAATGAGTTATTAAAACTATCATGTTTAGAAATGTGTTGAAAAAATCTTCTCTCTATTAAACAGAAATTGGGGAAAAAATAAACAGGGGGGCTAATAATTCAGGGGGGCTAATAATTCTGACTTCAACTGTATATGAAATAATAAATAAATAAAATTTACTTACTATTTAGATTTTCTCTTGTTTTTTTACCGACGTTGCTTAGATGGGATGGACCGGGATGGGATGGACACATACCCAGTCCAGCCCTGTTCTCCTGTGGGGAACCACCGGGGGGCGATACCTTTGTCACACTGGGATGAGTTGTGCAGTGATGGCAGCGCTGCTTCTCTGTCCAGTGAAGAGGACTTGAAGCCCCTGGTGTCCGGCCGGGGAGAGATGTACTCACTGGGCACAGAGATGCAGGAATTCTCCCCTTCTGCTGTCAGTCTTATGCCCGCTGCCCAAAGCACTGCTTCTGCCATGGCAGGACCGCTCACAGGGACACATCAGTACACGGGTAACAGCTTTATGAATGGTGCTTCTCGAATAATAATTACATAATTACAAGAATGCATGGACAGTATTATTGCAAAGGTTTTTTTCAATGTGAAAAGTCCAGTAAATGAAGCTTAAAAGTGCTTCCAGATTTAAAAAAATTACTTTATCATGTTGAAATATGCACAAGAAACCGCAGTTTTAAGCTTTTCAACATTAATGTTTTGCTCCATATCCTATTACAGTAGATTTTTAATCCAAAAAGAAGGTTTGCTCTGGTGCAAACTGTCCAATTGACTGAAAAATAAAATCAATCAATCAATCCATCAATCAATCAATCAATCAATCAATGAGTCGTTTAAATATCTATAACATGCATTTATGAATGTTGAATTTTCATTTCATGATGCCTTTAAAAGTTTGTACCTTCCCATAGCCAGTGCTAAGATACAGTTTGAGCATTTTGTACGTGGTTGAAGGATGCAAAATTTGGTAATTAGCTGTTTGTTTGTTTGTTTTGTTTATTTGTTGTTGTTTTTCGCTGTGTGTCAAAGGTTAAAAAGTATTTTTTGACCATATTTTAGGAGTAGAATCATTTGATGTCATATTAAAATACTATTACAAATACATAGTATTAATAAAAATACATAATAAAATGCTATTTCACATTGCAGACCTAAAATATGAATTATTGTCATTTTAAATCATTATACTTTGCTATGATCCTTTAAACCACATGTTTTACCCATTTGTCAGCAAGAAGTTTTTAATCATTTAAAATATTATTAAATTTGATCTAATCATTTACATTTTTAGATTTTCTTTGCTGTAATTTATTTAATAATTTTATTTTTAACAAACGTAATTTAAACTTTAATTTGACTCTCTATCTGCAAATCTATTTTGTAAAATTTCATTTGATAAGGACACAATAATGGCACATGTTGTCTTTTGTCTACTGCACATATGTAATGTTTTTCATCATTTTGCTCTCCTATTTATTTAACTTGATCATTATCTTTCTGTTCCTCTCCATCTACTCCTCCATCCAGCAGCTCCTCTGAACATGTCAGGTTTATACAGCTATTTGTCGGACCGCAGGGCTAGTGAGTACTCAGAGAGTCAGAGACGTTCCTCTGCGGTGCAGGCCTGCTATCACCATCACAGCCCCTGTGTGGAGGACAGACCGAGTCAACTGCAGGCCCGTCTGGAGCTGCTGCAGTTGCAACTCAACAGGTCACTCATGCAGACAGAGAGAAAAAATAAAACAAGCCGCCAGGGCTCTTTGTACAGTGCTCAGCATATATAAGTACACCACTCACTAATCTTTCTTTTACATTCATATTTTTTATAGGAAGCTCTACAATATTATATTTGTGCATATACATTAGATTAGTCAGTACTGAAGCTAAATCTGGAGCTTATCTAACAAAATAACTTATGATGATAACTGTCCAAAAACTAGTAAACCCAAATTTATATGTCATAGAAAAATATTAAAGACAAATTAAAAAAGTAAAACAAAATAAAATGTAAAAAATGTTTTGGTTGTAATTTATTTTTGCAATATTTAGCTTGAATTTAATTGTATTATCTTTCAGTTTCTAAATATGTTTGGTGACTAAAATATTATTTTAATAAATATATCTGTTTAATAAATCTGTTTTGTTTAAATACACTAAAATACATTGCCTATATTCACTGAGAAATGGAGAAAAATATTCATTTTTAAAATGGGCTGTACTCAGTTATGCTCAGCAGTGTATACATAAAACCACCAGCCGGTCTTTAGACAGTAATGTCTAAGGCAGAGATCACCAATCATGTTCCTGGAGAGCTACTTTCCTACAGAATTTGGCTCCAACCTCGGTCAAACACACCTGAACCAATTAATTAGGACTTGAAGCAGCACTTGATAAATACAGACAGGTGTGTTTGGTCAGGGTTGCAACTGAAATCTGGAAGGTAGCCCTCCAGGAACAGGGTTGGGGAACCCTGGTCTACGGTCATAAAATTATCACTTTTAGTCGTCAACTATGGTCTGCACTTACCCATCATCTCAATATACTGTCAAACTAATCGTTACTAATGGCATTTAGTACCTCTAATACCTGTTTTACATTCTTTTATTCATAATTGATTACTGCAATCTCATTGGGTGAAACTGGTCAATATTGAAAATTTATAACTATTGTTTAAATTAATTAATTTGGCAACTTAATATGCATTTGTGTATTTTGTAAAACACAGAATATTGTCTTTGTATTTTTAACACAATATTTTGTATTTGTATTTTGTATTCTTATTTAAATACATTCTGTTTAATAGTATCTATAGTATTTGTGCTTATCTCTGCTGGTGCTTATATATACAGTTTAAAGCAAAATTATTAGCCCTCTTATGATTTGTTTTTATTATTAAGTTTTTTTTTTTGTCTGGCTGGAATAAAGCAGTTTTACATTTTAAAAAAAATGTATATTTTAATATTATAAACCCTCTTAAGAAATAGTTATTTTTTCAATTGGCTACAGGACAAACCACTGTTAAGCCTTTAAATAGCACTTTAAGCTAAATACTAGTATCTTGCACTAGAACGATATTGTGTACTGTCATCATAGCGAAGACAAAAGAAATTTGTTATTAAATTATTGTTAATTATTGTTATGTTTAAAAATGTGTTGAAAAAACTCTTCTCTCTATCAAACATAAATTTGGAATATTTAAAAATGTATAAATACCCATTTTCAATCTTATTTTTAATCTCTTTTGCTCTATAGTGTTAAATGGAAAGTCTGCATTTGCTTTACAGCCTCTCTGTCTCTTTCTTTCTGCCTAGACTGGAGACCAGGATGACAGCTGATATAAATGTGATCCTGCAGCTGCTGCAGAGGCAGATGGCACCTGTTCCTCCAGCCTACAGTGCCGTCTCTTCTGATCCGCTGGCACATCCAGCCCCCCCGGCCCACCCCACCAGCCTCTACACTACAGCAGCACACACCACACCCTCCCTACAGATAACTGACGCTCCTTCACCTGGAAAGGCAAGTAGTCATGTGAGGGTGTGATGTTTACACATGGCTTTGTAGATTAACAGTAGATGTCTTTCTTTCAGTAAAAAAAAAAACATTTCCTGTTCTGTCACCCGCTGTGATGTTGTCAATAATCCCTTTCAAACTGTAAATACTGGAACAACTTAAACTCAACTTTTTTTTCTTTCAGTCAATCCAGTTAAAATGACAACAGTTGGTTGATTTTTATCAGTAGTCTAAAAGAAGTCCAATAAAGTGCATGCAAACAGAATAAAAGGTGAGATTAATAAAGGTCTCATTTAGTGAATACATGCATTTATGTAAAAAACACATATATATCAGGGTGTCTGATGGGTCTTAAAGTCTTAAACTGTCTTAAATTTCAAAACCTAAATTCACTGACATATTGTGTTGTAAGTCTTAAAGGTCCCATGAAATTAAAATAAAGTTTTTATATGTTAGTATCAGTATTGTTAGTTTTTAGGATATCTAAGAGCTAGTGTGCTCCAAAACAGTGACAAATTTAGTGTTGAAAAGAGAAAACTGATATGTAAGGCTTGTAGTTTGTCATTTCCGCCTAAACCAATTAATGACTTTTTTCACGTCACCTCACACTTTAGCTTCTCATAAAATTGTGGCCAATCAAATGCTCTCTAGTATCTGCCTTGCACCGCCCCCTTCAAGATGCTTTACATTTGATGCGCTTGAGCTTGACCACTCTCACATGCTGAGTGGTGATGAAACAAAATGCTATTAGCTGTTTTATAAAAAGGGGAGGAGCTACACTAAGTCCCACCCTCTCTTCATGTTTTGGTTGAGATTATGTCAAACATCAAATAAAAATGCACAATTCAAAGCACTTCACGGGACCTTTAAATCATTTTAAACAGGTCTTAATTTTGCTTTGTTCAAGTAAAGCTACTCAATTTGGGCCGCCATCCATCCAATGACTCTGTTGGTTTTATTTTACATCTCAATAAAACCTTATTTTTTTATATTTAAGTTTTTTTATTGCAAAGAGATACAATTCACAACAGCTGTTTAATATTTTTACAGCAAATTCCCCAAATTAAATTCCCTAATCAAGGAAAAAAACTAAAAACAATTACACAATTCTTCATGATAATACCAGGCCATTAGAAAAAATCTTAACCATGTATAAGTCTTATATGTCTAAGAAAATTTTATTCTTAATGGTCTTAAAAGTGTCTTAAAGCATTTTAAATTTGACTTGATGAAAGACCCTGATATAAAAAAAATGTCACTTGCCTGCCTTTGTGTCCCACCAGTGACGATATACAGCTACATCGCACTGCTACGAATGTGATATTGCGTTTATACAACAGTTCAATGGCATAATTGTGTGTATAAAAAATAAAATCAAACACAGAGAGTTTCAAAAAACACTTTGCAAGAGGAACTACTTTCTTGCTCCATTCATTCACATCTGCAGCTGACGTCAGAACAGCAGAAACCGTTGCTCATTCACCAACATCATTTTAGAGCTAGCATTTGAATGATTCTCTAGCGTAATGTTTAAAGTGATGACAAAACAGGTGATTTTGCTGACATTTTAAGATTATACGGCTGAACGGCATGAAATGTCATCAATCCACAGAGATTCCCCAGTATTTCTCTGTTGCAATCAGCATTTTACAATAATTACCCCTGAAAAAGCCAGAGCAAAGCTAACACTACCACTTTCTGTGGGAGTAATACACAAGGGTGTTGGGTAAAGAGGCTGGACGAGTGCTGTTATTTGCAGAATAGCGCACGACTATCAGCCAATCAGATTCAAGTACTTTTAGCAATCACTCTCCACCCTCATCTGCTTCTTTCAAGGTGCATTTTTAGTGCATAAGCACCACCAGCTTTTATTGTGGATGGAGGATCTTTATTGGACTACTTTAAGACTGCTGATAAAATCAGCCAATAGTAAAACCCAAGATTAGTTTTAACTTTGACTGGATTTGACTGAAAGAAAAAAGTTATTTAGAGCTAGGATTCTGGGCGAACAAAGCATTGCATATCTGTAGTGATCAGCTGTGTTTTCCACAGAGTCCTGACATGGACAGCCTGAAAGAGAAGTCTCCAGACTCTCTGTCCAGTGGGATTCATCTGACGGTTGCTTCCACTGACACCATGTCCATGTCTCCAGAGACAGAGCTGTCGGTGCCCTCCGCTGGGCCTCTTCTGCAGCCTCCAGGCCTGCTGTGCAGTAGCCTGCGCTTCCCATCACTCCCAGACAGCCTGGAGGGTCCTGGCACCCTGGAGGGGTCACCCGAAATCCAGAGGCACGTGTCCGATCCAGTCTTACCCGGAAGCTAGAGGCCAAAAAGCAGACTGTTGTTCATTGTGAGACACTTATAATATTCCCAATATTGCACATTTGCAACAAAATGTATTCATTAGGACGTCCGTTAGAGCAAACGAGCCGATTTCTTTGAATCTCTGAGGTTCGTCTCATATCCCTTCTCACTAAGAGCAGGAAGTTCTCTTGTGTCGCGACAGTATTTGGTAACTTTTGTTTGCTACCGAATATGACAAAAAGCACAGTGGGCAATAAAGACGAGATCGAGGAGTCAAAGAGAGATGCTACATTACAGTTCACCCGCCGCCATCTTGTTTGTTTGTGTCTGGTTTGAAATTGTGTTTCTAGTCTAAACCTCATTTTGTCTGCTTTCGTCAACTGAGATTCACAGGACGGATTCACTAAAAGCAGAACAAAAAAACCTAAAATGTTCAAAGTTTTTCTTTTCCGTGTGTACATTTTCTAATTCTAGATATTTTGTGTGTGTGGTTAGCTGTTTGACCCAAATCTAATGTGTTACTGCATCAGCTTTATGACTGGCACAAAATGAATCTGTGTGTTTGGATTCATTGCAACCAAATGTGCTTGAATTCAGGGTTATGAAATGATATTGCTCACTGAAGTGGGACTGAGCGTGTGTGTGTGTGTGTGTGTGTGTGTGTGTGTGTTTAGATTTATGATGTGTGATCTTTTTGGAAATGTGATTTTGAATATGAACGAGAAAAACATTCAGGCTTGGAGGATTTGGAGTTCTGAAGGTTGTTGATGGGAGAAAGCGAAGGACTGTTTTTGTAAACCACTTTTGGAGACGAAATCAGTGTAAAGATCATTTCACCTCTGCAATAGAAGCAGATGAATGTAAAATGATTGGAAGCCTTTATTGGACTGTGAAGGTTTCCAAATGCACACAACTGTTATTATTATAATTATTTTTTAGATTAAATGTTATTTATAAAGGAATACTGATGTCGCACTGGGGTTGAGTTTTTGGCCTTTCACTTTTACTAAAGTCCGACTGATAGTAAAGGTGCTGTATGTAAGTTTGTGACTTTTCTACAGCATATAAACACCATAATATGTTTGCAGATATTTAAAAAAACATGCTTAGTGAACATTCTTGTTTATCTGAAAAACAATGCTGAAGTCAGATATTCTGCTTTGAAAATGTGTTTTCCGTGACGGAGCGCTGTCTTGTTTGTTTTTTTAACCGGCCCAATGCCAGTTTAGCCAATTATAATTCAGCACCCTGGGTTGCCTTGTTGGAAAACAGCGTATTTCATTCATTCAGTCGGGAAGACTCAAAGCATGCGTCCGCGACTGAAATGCGACCTCTGGTGGACAGTAGCAGACTTCGAAAAAAATCTAACTGTTGGTAAAGTAAGAGTGTAAAAGCCATTTTTCAGGTGATGTATCAAATAACTAAAATATGACTAAAGCATACAATAAATGCATCACAAATCAGTTCATTTTAGTTCAATTTGGGTTTATTATCAGTAATGAAGTAATCCAGTTAATCAGTAAACACACACACAAACACACACACACACACACAAATGTTGCCTAATCACTGGCCAGTAGCACTACTTGAAAATAAATTTTGCTCTCCTTTTTTTCTGGCTTGAAAATTTCTCAATAACCTTTTGGTTAAAGTCAGTCATCTCAGTCACCAGTCTCTTCCCTATTGACAGCATTATCTAAATCAATTTTACTTGGATATAAATTTACATTTAAACTGAATAGATTGTTGCGTGTTTTACGATATGCTGTAATAAATTTGAACATGTATTGTTTTTTACCACGCATGTGTAGACATTGCATAAAACATTAGGTCATGAAAATTTACTTGAAAGTCTTGGAAAAATCATGAAAAAGTCATGGAATTTTAGTAGTTAAAATGTGTATGAACCCTGTATATATACACTTTTTGTTTTGTTTATAAATTGTTTTATTTTGTAATGCATAATATTTAAGTTTCAAATAGTTTTGAAATGTTGAAACTTTTCTACACTGGTTACTATAAGTACTTTACTATTTTATATGAGTAAATAAAAAATATGAAAAACAAAATTGCACTATTGAGCTTTAAAGAAACATTAGACAATGACCAATTTCAATTAATATATCAAAGTAAAATTAGTGGATATATATATATATATATATATATATATATATATATATATATATATATATATATATATATATATATATATATATATATATATATATATATATATATACACAGGGAGTGCAGAATTATTAGGCAAGTTGTATTTTTGAGGATTTATTTTATTATTGAACAACAACCATGTTCTCAATGAACCTAAAAACTCATTAATATCAAAGCTGAATATTTTTGGTTCTGAGCCGAGTAGTTTTTAGTTTGTTTTTAGTTTTAGCTATTTAGGAGGATATCTGTGTGTGCAGGTGATTATTACTGTGCATAATTATTAGGCAACTTAACAAAAAACAAATATATACCCATTTCAATGATTTATTTTCACCAGTGAAACCAATATAACATCTCAACATTCACAAATATACATTTCTGACATTCAAAAACAAATCAGTGACCAATATAGCCACCTTTCTTTGCAAGGACACTCATAAGCCTGCCATCCATGGATTCTGTCAGTGTTTTGATCTTGAAAATCATGTTTTTCTTGAAGGATGCAGACTTCTTCCTGTACCACTGCTTGAAGGTGTCTTCCAGAAACTGGCAGTAGGACTGGGACTTGAGCTTGACTCCATCCTCAACCCGAAAAGGCCCCACAAGCTCATCTTTGATGATACCAGCCCAAACCAGTACTCCACCACCACCTTGCTGGCGTCTGAGTCGGACTGGAGCTCTCTGCCCTTTACCAATCCAGCCACGGGCCCATCAAGACTCACTCTCATTTCATCAGTCCATAAAACCTTAGAAAAATCAGTCTTGAGATATTTCTTGGCCCAGTCCTGACGTTTCAGCTTGTGTGTCTTGTTCAGTGGTGGTCGTTTTTCAGCCTTTCTTACCTTGGCCATGTCTCTGAGTATTGCACACCTTGTGCTTTTGGGCACTCCAGTGATGTTGCAGCTCTGAAATATGGCAAAACTGGTGGCAAGTGGCATCTTGGCAGCTGCACGCTTGACTTTTCTCAGTTCATGGGCAGTTATTTTGCGCCTTGGTTTTTCCAGACGCTTCTTGCGACCCTGTTGACTATTCTGAATGAAACGCTTGATTGTTCGATGATCACGGTTAAGAAGCTTGGCAATTTTAAGAGTGCTGCATCCCGCTGCAAGATATCTCACTATTTTTGACTTTTCGGAGCCTGTCAAGTCCTTCTTTTGACCCATTTTGCCAAAGGAAAGGAAGTTGCCTAATAATTATGCACACCTGATATAGGGTGTTGATGTCATTAGACCACACCCCTTCTTATTACAGAGATGCACATCACCTAATATGCTTAATTGGTAGTAGGCTTTCGAGCCTATACAGCTTGGAGTAAGACAACATGCATAAAGAGGACGATGTGGTCAAAATACTCATTTGCCTAATAAATCTGCACTGCCTGTATATATATATATATATATATATATATATATATATATATATATATATATATATATATATATATATATATATATATATATAAATTTCCAATATTCACCAATAACCAATATTGTACATGTACGCTAGTTGTTCATTTTCTGCTGTTGTCATGATAAAGGACCGCTGAAAGCTTTATGAAAGAACAAGAGTTTATTAAGTGAGTTTATTAATAGAAAAGCATCATGGCTGGACACACACACACAGAGAACTACTTACATAGAAACACTCCATCTAAGAGTGTGAGGTGAGGATGAGGATCCCACACAGCCTTGCAAATTCACTTTTCGTTTCGGTCTCCGACCAACGAGTGGCGTTACTACAACATCATATTTGCATAACAACAGAACGACTTCATGGACAGACCAAATATTGACTCGCGATGCAAAACTCTTCTGGAAAAGCGACACTTTTGTCCTACCTTGTACGTAATATTTATATATGTATACAGTACACATTTCACTTCGAGCACAAGCATGCTGAAAGGGGGACATTTTATGGTAAAAAAAAAGAAAGAAAAATAAATGTCAGGAGCTTTTTTTCACAAATGAGCTGTGATGAATTTTTTTATAATAATATAAAAAAATGTTTAAGACACTTTTCCTAAACATTGATGTCAGCTAACTGCTAGAAGTGTGTATCTGAGGAAAAGTGATCAATGTTCTCCAATGACGCTAAACATTTTATCTCTATATTATTCGCATTTAAGTGTCGAAGGCTACAAAAAATAATAAACAAACAAAAAACAAAATGGCACCTTCCTGAAATGACCAAAAAACAAGAATGTGAAGTTGAAAGGACCTTTAAAACTGCATTCATCTGAACGAACAGATGTTTTGTACGTCAAGTTGGCAAATTTTTATCTTTATCCTAGTTGCAGCATTTTCTTAAATCGTTTTTACCGCTCAAACTGAATAAACATGTATCTCTCCCTACAATCATAATAATAAACGACAGTTGTGTTTAAGATCCCATTATGAAGACTCTGGGACACCGGCAAGTAGGAAAACAGACCATAATAATAATAATAATAATATATTGTGCAGAAACACAGATGCTCATTCACGCCGCCTTAATCTCCCAGAGGAAAGAAGTTACACACATTGTTCAGACCGCCGTTCCCATTGGCCCGTTCGTCCAGTTTCCGTTCTTGAAACCCCCAGACCTCGGGAACTTTAGAAAACAAGTCTATGCACCGCCGAAGACTCTTTTCCTCTACACCCGCAGGATCTCCAGGCAGTTGTTGTAGCAAATGGCGATCCAGTCGGGCTGAGTGGAGGCCCACTGCACGTTGTTGATCTCGCCCTCGGCTGTGTAGGCCAGGATGGGGTCCTCGATGGCCCTCGGCATCTGCTGAATGTCCCAGATCAGAGCCTGGTGATCGTCCGCTACAGTGGGGTTTAAAAGACAAGAGGGGCCAGGTAAAGAAGACTTGTATCAAATGGCAAAGCTAGAGTCTTATACTGACGCGCTTTAGCTCGCAACCAAAACGTGTCAATAATAAGGTTATTTTATTCTATTGGTTGGGTTTAAATACCTTTAGAGTGATTGTAAGGCTGCGTCCAAAATGAGCTACTACTCGAAAATGTACTACTATTTAATTTGAACTCATTACACAATTATTAGAAATGCATGTCCTATATAGTATGAATGTGAGTAGGATGAATGGAATTGGGACATTACATCTACATCTGCCATTTATCAGTAATTCTCTTACATAGCATCATGGGATAGTGTAGTGTCCATTGGATGCACACTTCAGAATCTCACCGAAAGTAGTAGGTCATTCAAGTACTTCGCCTACTGTTTTTCCAATACCATAGTATGCGATTTCGGACGCAGCCTTAGGTAACATGCTGATGTCGCTCACACTGCTGAGAGTGGAGTTTGGATGAAAATGTAAACATGTGTGGCACATTTTCTTCTTAAAAATGAAATAAACACAACTGAACTCACAGCAGTGAGAAAACAGCAGTTAAGAAAGCATCTGATCACTGGGATGTGGATGTTTGCTCCAGCTCTGCACTCGTCAAAGTCATGCAATGTTTGTTTATTTACACAAGGAATAACTGGCGATGGGCTGTTGAATTATTACAAAATAACGCACACCCTGATTGTTCCTAGTAGACAATTACTGAAATAAAAGCAAGAAAAAAAAGAAAAGGCTTTGCACTTGTAAACAATTCCTATTTACATTTACCACAAATAACAACTACTATATAAAGGAATACACCATTTATGCTGCCTGTTATCAAAGACTATAGCTGTGTCTCATTTCAGAGGGATGCATTCGAAGTGCGCTGCGTCATCGTGGCGCGACGAAGGCTGTTTCATTTAAAAACAAAAATTCGAAGGCTCCTTCAAACGCAGCCTCATAATGCGTCCTTCGTTTTTCAGGTAATGAAGGACACAACCGGTGGATCCTTCGCGGCCTCGAACGTCCCAAGATTGATTGCACACTGATAACGGCAGGACGTTTTTAAAAGAAAACTCCGGTTTAAAATGTATGAATAAGGTTTATTTTACTTGGATATCTAAACACATGCTAAAAAACAAAAAGAGTATGACATGTCTTACTCAAGAGTGATTTTATAGACAGGTTACATTTTTGTGTGTACATGTATAGATCAAAGGAAATATATTTACAGCAGGGGTGTCCTGGAGGGCCGATGTCCTGCAGAGTTTAGTTCCAACTTGCTTCAACACACCTGCCAGGAAGTTTCTAGTTTATCTAGTAAGAGCTTGATTAGCTGCTTCAGATGTGTTTGATTAGGGTTGGAGGACTGAGTTTGGACACCCCTGATTTACAGCTTCTGTAAACCTTGTTTTGCCTTCAGATCGCTTAAAATAAGTTTTAAAATCGGTTTGAAAAAAAGTCATAACAAATGTTATCAGCGCTTATTAACAGCAGCTGTTACGGTGCAGAGGATGCAGCCTCTGAAATGAGACACAGCTTATAGAATACACAGGACGCGTCACTCGTATACTTTTGAATGGGGAAAAGTGTAACTGTCATGATGGTGATTGAAGCCCCGCCTTCTAGTGCAGGAGCCAATTAGCGATCGCTATATGGCAAATAAAGTCCCGCCTTCTAGTACAGGAGCCAATCAGCAATCACTATAGAATGATAAATCTCCAAGGGACGGGCTCGGAGCAGACGTGAGTTTCTGTAGATTTTGCGTGAAACTAAAGACAGTCGTTATTTAATTTTATTGGTTATTCGTGATATGTAATGTAATCGTAAAGCTTGGCACGTAGTTTTGGGGAATTTGATGTTTCCCCATTCAAATAGAATACCCGAGCATACTGCCCGAGAGGCGTTTTAAAGATGGCCGCCGAGTGAAATTGCCTTAAAGGGACTTTGCTATTATAGGCTACACTTAAAAATTCATTTTTAAGTATAACTAACTAGCTAACATTATAGCTACATATCACTTTTGGTTCTGATACGAGCAGTTAGTCAGGCGGACACCCTCTTTAAGCAGGGTTCTGGCGTTGAGGTGAGAGGTGCTCCACTGTATCTCACACTACTGTGAAGGGATCCCTCTCCTGTATTTGACAGCTTGAATGTAGTTCTACAAATCTTACATTTAGATTGTGTCTAGTTAACTCCTAGTCTTAAAAAAATTGTTATTTTGTGGAAAAAATAATCTTGAAATCTACATTTTTGCTGGCATAATTACCTTGAGTTGCTTTTCCACTGTGTAGAATAGTACTGTCTAGTTCTGCATTTTTTCTGAAATTTAGTATTGCTCATAAAGTGTGGGATTATCACTATTATAGTTGTGCCACCTCTACTGCAAAAACTTCCTGAAAAACTTTTTCATTCCAGGTCATCCCATCCAGCTCTTATTGGATCCACTGCTGGCCTACAAAAGATCGGAATATCTAAACCTCTTGCACTCATCATGAAGCTGATCATTTTCGTTTATTTCTTGCAGTGATAGGAAAAAAAGGGTTTAGTCATGTGAATCAACAACACAGAAGTGGCTGCTGCTGACAATTTAAATTTTGTGGGTTGGTGTTTCATGTCTCAAATCCAAAGTGATAGTAGTGACAATTCTCTCTGACCAATTGGTGATCAAAAGTGTGTACAGATTTTGGAACCTCACTCGAGGTGGTACTTAAAATCTAAAATTCACAATGTTTATTTCGCAAGCACAATTACTATTCTTCGGGTGAACAATTATTTCATGCAAATTAATTCACAAAAAAAAAAAAGAAAAAAAAAAAAGTTTTTGAGTGGCGGCTATTTCTGATGATGTCAGTTTAATGCTTCAGGCATCATATTCTTAACCACGCCCCTTTTACTGTAAGTTTGCTATGAGGGAATGATACATAAAAAGAAAGCCCCGCCCACTACTCAATATTTTGTTTCTACGTCAACAAACTAAAAAATAAATGTGAACTTCAAAAAAGTATGAGGTACTAAATACGGAACGAAGCGAAAACCTCCCAAAAATTAAGCCGTATGGAACCAAACCACACAGTAGAAAAGTCCCTCTGGTTAACAGCTCCAGCCTGGTGACTAAATTTGACTTTTACGTTTGCTGGTTGAAAAGGAAAATGGATAAAATGGCACTCAAAAATAAATTCAGTTGACAAACTGAAAGAAAAACAAATTCAACATGACAATCGGCAAAACACATGAAACAATAAGATAAAAAACATGGTATAGAAGACATTTTTTGATAAATGGAAAGTCAAATTTAAAACAAACAAATAAAAATTCCTGATATTCCATGACTTGGAATGTGTGTGTGTGTTTGTGTGTGTCCGGGTTGGTTTCTAACCTGCTGTACATATGTGGCAGGAGGAATGAGGTGCCCAAGCGATGCCGTTCACACAGGCACGGTGATTATTGAGTCGAGCGACTGGCGTACACGGCACACGCACATCCAGAATCACCACCTGACAACAGTACAACAACATTACATAGTAAACAACAAGACTACATCAAACATCCTGCTGAAGAAGAAAAACACACCTCCATGCCATCCATTGCCATGGTGGCCAAGTAGTTAGGGTCCTGTTTGTTCCAGCAGAGGCGCAGCAGTGGGTGGTGTTGGGGGTCCTCATAGATGATGGTGCTGTGCTCCAGGTGTCGCAGATCAAACATACGCACAGACCCATCCGCTCCTACTGACGCAAACATATCCCGACCTCCACCCGCACGGCTGAATGCGATGTCATACACCTGAGAGCCAATAGAAATGCAGGATTTAAATGAAGAGAGAATGCTGCTGACTGATATCAATCTGAAAAGAGAACATGAGGTACTGGCTTGAGTTGTTCCTGACCTCCTTGTCATGAGCAATTAGCTGTGTTTTGACGTGACCTGATACTAGGTTGACTCTTCCCAGGACCTGTCCTGTTTCTAGACCCCAGATCGTGCAGGTGGTGTCAATACTAGATGTTCCTGAAAAAACAGAAAATACACATACAGTTCAAATACACATACAAGTCAAAATTATTATACCCTTTTAATTTTTTCTTCTTTTTTAAATATTTCCCAAATGATGTTTAACAGAGCAAGGAAATGTTTACAGTATGTCTGATAATATTTCTTCTTCTGGAGAAAGTCTTATTTGTTTTATTTCGGCTAGAATAAAAGCAGTTTTTAATTTTTTAAAATCCATTTTAAGGTCAAAATTATTAGCCTCTTTAAGCTATATTTTTTTTATACCATCATTATACATTGACTTGCCTAATTACCCTAACCTGCCTAGTTAACCTAATTAAACATTTTAATGTCACTTTAAGCTGTATAGAAGTGTCTTGAAAAATATCTAGTCAAATATTATTTACTGTCATCATGGCAAAGACAAAATAAATCAGTTATTAGAAATGAGTTATTAAAACTATTATGTTTAGAAATGTGTTGAAAAAATCTGCTCTCCGTTAAACAGAAATTGGGGGACAAAAATAAACAGTAATAATAGCTAATAATTCTGACTTTAACTGTACATTTTGAGAAAAAAATTATCTTTTGAAAGACAAACATACAAATGCACAAAACAACATTCTAAAAGCAATCAACATTCTATTTTTGCATTCATTAATAATTGAATTCCATCATTTGCATTTTCCAGTTTTTATTTTAGTTTCAGTTTTGGTCATTTTGTTTAGTTGTGCAATTTTTAACTATTTTCACCATTTTTAAGATATTGTCCATTTAGCTTATAATAGCTAAACTCATTTAAGATTTAAGTTTTTCATTTTTTACTGTTCATTTTTCACTATTTTGGCTGAATTTTAATGAACAAATTGGATCAATAGTCCCAAATAAACAGACTAACTACACAGTCAGAAGAGTTGCCAAGTGAATATATAACCATACTAAATTTTTCTAAATTTCCATCGAATATATAATATTAGAGTTCTGGGCGATAATTGCAAAATCTTTTAAATGATGGACTTTCGCTTAAATATTTTCTGTATCATCAAAACAAGATTTGAGATGACTGAAATTTATCCTCTGGTTAGTCCAATTATCCAATCACATCCTCTGTTGAGGTCATATCCTATACCAATTTTTAAAGTTGTCAGTGAATTTATTAAGTGAATGTGTTTTTATATTAATAGGTGGATATCCTTTTCTATGCACATTGGGGTTTCGATCCAGCTTTTTAATTTGATCATGTGATATGCTTAAATGCCCATAATAAAAAGGGGATTACTATAAACAAGCATGGTCTCTTACCCAGAAGGTTGGGGTCCACTTCATTCCAGTCAAATGAGGTGAGAGGAGCACAGAAATCAGAGTTCTTGTTATTATTCAGCAGACACTCCAGACGGGTCTCTGTGTCATTCACCTGACAACAACAACATACATCCAGTTCACTTACTTCATTCATGCACAAAGAATTTCACTGTCACAGTATTATAGGTGCCATAGATTGCATAGAAGTTAAATTGTTCTTTGATATCTATATAGTAGCTATTAGTGTTGTCACGATTCTGGAATTTCCAACGTTGATACGATACCTTGAAAAATATTGATATTCGATACCATTTTCACGAGGAACAAATTATTCAACATTAAAAGCATCTAAATTAATTTTTTTTAAAAAAAAAAAAGAGGAAAAAAATACCATATAAAGCATATACCAGGTACGTCAGCAGTCCTTATAAGTCCAAAAGACAATAAATTACAAAAAAAAGTGTTGAAATCTTAATATTATTACTAATTATTTATAATCATCTCCCTGCTGGTGAGGAGAGAGAGTGTGAGAAAGCAAAGTCAGTATTGAAACTAACCAAAAGGCAAGATTGTAACATTATTTCAGTATTAATGTATTTTTGACAACACCAGTAGCTATGTGGCTTAGGTAAGTTTTAAGTTTTTATAATTGGCTCAATTATAACTACAGAAAAAAACTCCTAGAACGACAACCACGTTTTTGACCATATTTGGAATGATCGTGAATAATAATGAGCTCTGCTCTGATGCAGCAGCTGGTCAGTACCTGGTTTATACTCGACACGGCCACTAGTTCGCGGGGCAAATATGACACCATCGCTGTGTTTGCGGAGGTTCACTTTGGGTGCGCGCGACATTTCGGCATGGTTTTTTTTTTTTTTTTTTTTTTTGAGAATTGAGCGACGCCGCATTTGATTTGAGTTGAATATGAACCACTTCAAATAGATTTTGTCTGAAACAGGCACGCCTTTACAGACAGCTTTATGATCCGTAATCATAGAGATAACCAGACGATCAATAATTCTTGGCTAGAAATTGCAACAGCCGTTGGAAAGGAGGAAAGTTTTTGTTAAAAGGTTTGGAAAAACCTGAGAGATAAGTTTGTTAAAACCAAAAGAGGCCATGACAAAACTGGAGACCCAGGTACACAATTACAGAAATAGGTTTTACACTGATGTTATAATTTTGAATAAAAAAAAATGTAATAGTTACAAAACTAAAATTAAGGAACAAATTATTTCTTTGATAACCAGAAAGCAATATCTGAACCTATCGGTTTCCAATATACTGATGCCCTGTTTTTCTAGGCTTTATTGGTGATAATGGTCAGGAATGTAAGACCATTATTGCCTTTTAGCATAAGAAGACAGAAACTAGCCAGACAGTAATGTGTGAATTGTGGAGTGGGTCAAATCTAAAAAAAAAACTATCTGTAGTTTTTTAGTAAGTGTCCTTTTTTTGCTTTTATTCTTGCACTAATGAAAAATATATTTGTAAAGCAACCCATGTTCTCGTCATTAATATTTTAATAAACTTTAATAGGTAAAACTGTCTGAGATATGAACAAAAGCAAGTGATGCATCAAAGTTTGATAAAAAACAATCTTGAATGGTTATAAAAATCCTTATAATTATTAAAATAATTAATAAAAACAAAAATAATTAGTTTTAAAATATTGAATGATAATAATGATATGACGTAGTTCCGGAAACTTTCTACTCTGTTTATCAGTCTGATTTTATGGTGAGTTTCTTTTGACCGCCCCCTGTCGTTATAAAGAATATCTCAACGTGAACACGGCAAGTATAAAAGCCTCGTCCATTTTGTGAGGTGCACACGCAGTCAGCGGAGGTGCGCGATGCAGCGTCAGGCGAAAGTATAAATCAGGCTTTATTATTCAGCTAAGCTTAAGTATATCCAGTTTTCCATTATATGGCACCTTTAAAGCTAGAGTATGCCTGATTGTTTCAAGCTGAAATCAAATCATAATAAGCTCCATTAATTACTTAATACACATTCCTGGTCTTACCGTGAACAACAGTAATCCCTGTTTATATCCTGAACAAAGCTTCATAGGCTTGTAAGAGATTAACATAATGCCAGCCTACGGTCTTCATTAAGTGTCAGCAAACACAGTTTACTCGGACCCTCTAAAGCTGTAGTTGTAGTTGTAGTTTGAGGCCTTGAACAGTTTGGTTTGTGCTGCTGCCATGTTAAGACATGATCCACTTTTCATTCACTTCCAAAAAATGAAGAATTTGCAATCAACATGGTAAAACTGACACCATTGTTTTATCAGTGTGTATACAAGAGCTGAAATTCAGATATGGTCATGGATGTTTCAAATTCAGGAGTACACCGCTGTAAACAGACAGAGCCATTTGACTAATCAGAACAAGGTAGACTCTCGGAAAGAAGGGGTTTAGAAAGACAATCTTTAAACAGACGGATTCAGAAACTTCATGGAAGACACAATACTGCAATGTATATTGATGACATGACAAGGGTATTCTTGACCTCGGATGAATTAAAACCCATTATAGAAAATCTCCAAAACAAAATGAGCCAACTTTAATATTGCATAATAGGGGCACTTTAGAAACTGTACACAAGGTCCTCCTGCATACCCTCCATATGCGCAGATAGTCTCCACTAGTGGCAAGCAGGTCTGGATAGACGCCTTTGGTGTCTGGGATCCACATGATCTTGGTGGTGGGGTACGGATGATCAAAAGTGTTTCTGCATACAAACTCTGAGCTCTCCTCCTCAAGACCAACCAGCTGGACCTGAACATCACAAAACAAACAGCATGATGTCATAAGTTTCTGACAGCTGTCAATGTAGCACCTTTCTTCATTTTTATAGACATTTCTGTCTTTTTTCACTTTATTTTGGTGATAATTTTTGGTCTGTTACTGCAAGCATCATATGCTGTGCCAAAAATGTGTTTTTCTGTTGCCTGTGGAGCAAATACCTAAAAAATAAATGTATTTACCTTCCATTTTCTGCTTTTTTAAGGGCTGCTGGTTAAACTAGGGCTGGGTGATATGGCAAAAACGCAATCTTAATAATTATTTTCCATATTGAACAATGATGATATATATTTAATATAAGTTGTTAATGCTGCCATATAATAATAATAAAATACCTAACAATGACTGAAGGCACAAAAATTAGAGGGTTCATTAAATGGCATAACATATTTTCAGTTAGGGCTGTGCGATTTGGGGAAAACATCTAATTGCGAATTTTTTTTTTTACAGATATTCAAGATTCAGCGCAAAAATCTGAAAGTTCTGCGACTTCTCTTAAAAACGACCTGTGTTTGTTCATGTCTGATTTTGAAACTCAAATATTCCCATATTTCATCATGCTGTTTTTCTTTAATATAAATTTAATGCTTCTGAAGCAGCAGACGCCATCGTCCCACCTGTCCGGGTTTTTCTATTTGTTTTCTTTTTTACTGTATTTCCACATAGTTCGGTTGTGCAATTTTAATTGGGCAGAAAGAAAGTGTGCTCACTCAATTGGCTAGTAAGACGGTCACACACAAATTAAATAATACATATATATTTCATACCACAGCCTCTTGTGATTAACTAGTCACAACGTTTCAAATTGCGATTCGATTACAATTAATTGGACAGCCCTATTTCCAGTGGCAGAAAAATTGGCCAATCTCTAATATCAACACACTTTCAGATTCCCTTTGCTGCACATTTCTGCTGTGTGATTGGCACTTATATCATTATAGAGTAAAAAAAAAAAAAGTTCAGAGCTTATTGTTACTGACACAACTTTTATCATGATTCGATATAATAAAATTTATTGGCCCAGCCCTAGGTTAAATGAATTACAATTATGTGTGTGGAGAGATGAATAGAGTTTGTTTTGTATGTATATGCTGTGAAAGGTGTTTTTTTTGACAATGCACAAAAAATATATTCAAATGAATGTTTTTGGTCATTGACATAAAACCAATGATAAAAAGACCTCATATTTATTTTTCCCACAAAAACAACAGTGGTAATGACGTTAAATGAAATATCTAAAATTATTGCATTTTCTGACAATTATCATCAGGGCTGATGGTACAGAAAAATCTGTCAGTGAAAGTGTTTCGAAAGCCATAGATTAAGATATACTTCTATTATGAATTTTCGACAGACATTTTGTCCTCTACGAACCTTTGTGTAACCTTTAATTCGGACAAGTGTTAAATGCAAGTTATACAAAATAACAGTCGCTTAAAATGGACAATTATTAATGTCAGTCATACATTTGCGCGTTAAAATTCCAACACTGTGGAACAACCTTCACCTTACATGCTATTGGGCTACACACTTCACTATATGAAATGATAGCAGGTGTCATAAGATCATACACAAAGCAGTGTTGTGAAGCGGGTGCTTACCTTGTTGTTGTACTCCTCGACGAAGCTGCCAAGCGCAAGCCGAAAGCGCTTGTCGGGTCTAACGCTCCAGTTCATGGCATAGACGGTCCATGGCGCCTCGTATTTGTAGATCTCTTTTCGTTTACCGTGCAACGACATGCTTCAATCCCGTTGATCGGCGACAGCTAGTTAGAATTAGGTCGTTAGGAGTGGTTTAATTCGACGGGATGTTTAAAAAAGGCTCTTTCAGAGATAAATATGATCTCGGGTTTGTGCAGCGCGAGACAAAGAGAACGTCATAACAATCCCTCTCCGCAACGGCCGCGAAAACGACGAGCTGCGCCACGAAACGGCACGATACCTGCTTAATAAAACACGCAAATCACCATCAAACATTCATAACTGCGTGTGGCTAAAGGCCCATGTTTTTCCTTAGTCCCGACGGTTTTAATTCTAACTTTAGAAAGCCCTAAATAGGCCCTACCGCTCAACGGCGCATTTGGTCTGAAAGATGTGTGTGTGCGCGTTTCAAAATAAAAGTCCCGGATAGAAAATGGGGGCTGAGCGCTGAGGTTATTTATAGATCCATGTTGCTAGTTGATTATTTTACTTGCGCATCATACTGGGCGGCATATTCTTTTATGACATTTTTATTCACAAGTTCCCTTCAGCCATGGAAATCAGCAAAGTGTAAGATTTTTTTTTGTTTAAATTGCAAAAACACCAATCCCAGTATGAAAATAAGAGTGAATATCAAATAGAGACAAATGAAATCTGATTCAAACATAAGTGATTAGTAAAAATAATGTAAAAAAAAATAAACAAAAAGTTAAATGTTTGTGAACATTTAATTTTCAGTTTAAATTCATTTGAGACATTTCAGTGTCTTATCTTTGAACCCATGGAGGACAAAAACAATAAATAAATAAATAAATAAATACCCGAATATATAAATAAATGAGTAAATAAATCCATAAATTCTTGCATAATTAAAACATTACATAAATGAATATGCACATAAACAAATAAATGTTAATAAAAAATCCACAAATTCCTACATAAATAAATATTTAAATATTAATAGTGCGAGCAGGCAAATAATTAAATAAATTACACGAAGTAAGAAAATGCCCCTTTCAAACGTTTATTAAAATAAACTTTAAGTTTAGCATTTTCTTATTCCCCTCGTGTAATTTATTTAATCATTTGCCTGCACTATTAATTATTTATACATTTATTTATGCAGGAATTTGTGGATTTTTATATACAATAATTTATTTATTTATGCAGAAATCTATGGATTTATTAATCATTTATTTATATATTTGCGTATTTATTTATTTATTGTTTTTGCAGGTTTCGTCCTCCATATTATATGTATAATATGCAATTTAAATATATAATATTGTGTACAGTAATAATCAAATAATAATTCATTAAATAACAACAACAACACCAGTGGCAATAATAACAATGCTATAAATGAATGCACAAATTCCTGCATAAATTAAACAATAAATAAATAATTACGCAAATAAATAAATAAATGAATAAATATATACACAAATTCCTGCATAAATAAAACAATAAATAAATATGCAAATAAATTAATAACTAAATACACAAATTACTGCATAAATAAAAAAATAAAAACGTAAATAAATGAATAAATACACAGATTCCTGCATAAATAAAACAATAATTAATTAAATAAATAAATATGCAAATAAACGAATAAATAAATAAACAAATTCCTGCATAAATAAAACGATAAATAAATACAGACGCAAATAAATAAATAAATAAATAAATGTATATATAAATCTACAAATTTCTGCATAAATAAATATATAAATAATTAGTAGTGCGATGTGAAAGGGGGAAAAATCTACTTTCAGTTTAGCATTTTCTTAATCCGCCACATGTCATTTATTTAATTATTAATATGCCCTCACTATTTATATATATTGTTTTATTTATGCAGGAACTTGTGAATTTATTATTTTATTTATTTGCATATTTATTCATTTATTGTTTTTGCAGGTTTTGTACTCCATAATATACTCGTAATTTAACTGGTAGTATTAATAACTAACCACGACATCTAACAGTTCACACACCAACTACATTTTAAATAATAAGGTTTATTCATTTATTAGAGTGCCGTAAACGCCCGAATCTTTTCTTATCCTGGTTGTCAAGGCTCGCGCGCAAAGCATTGTGGGTAGAGTGATTCGGTCAGATGACCCCCTCGCCTCTCCTGTGAGGGGTACAGCTGCTGTCACACACTGAAGGAAACACCGGCGGTTACAGGTGGGTCTTCGTGAATTTCATGGTCTTTTTTTGTGATAAACCCGTGAGCTGAAACGCTCGCACAGCCGCAGTGCAACAGAAATGTCGCATGTGGTTTGAACGTTACGGTTGTTCGTGTGGCGGCCGTTGCTAGTGAGCTAATCGGCTATCAGTGTACGGGGCTCATGGGGGATGGGGGAACCAGGGCTGGGACCTGTTAAATGTAATATTTGTTTAATTGATCTGATTCGACTATTACTGAAAATGTGTCCGGTGTGTTCTCCAGCGGTTCAGCGTGAGTGTTTTAGTTTAGCGACGAGGTGGCGCTGGCACGACGAGGTTTTCCGAGATTGGAGGTTAAGCTGGGTTAACATTTAATATTAACTTTGCGGTTTGCTATTGCAGGGTTTATTCCAGGACTGGCCTTGTAACAGGTGGAGCATGACTTGACAGTCGGTTATAGCTGTTAACTGATATCACTAGTTACGTGTAACTCATTTTTGTGGCAGAAACTACTGTCAGATACGTACAATAGAGTGAAATTTTAGTATACTAGTGCCAGTTGTAGTGTATATGAATTCAAACCAGGCTTTAAGTGTAACTTGTATTTATGACATGGTGTTTTAATAAAGTCATCTTTATCTTTAACATTAGGTCAGTTTCAATTTAGGATTAAATATACCGACAAGTATAGACTAATATACTGTATACTAGTCAGCCATGGCTTGATTTAGGTATTGAAAGGTCTTATTTAAAACTAGCTAATTTGTGTTTAACATATATTAATCACAATTAATTTACAAGATTAAAATAGCTAAAAATCAAAATGTAAACTCAGATGATATTTATTATTTTAATTTGTTCCCTTAACAACTGTCATTTTTATATAATAATCTGTTTTTCCACGATCTTTTGCAACCTGATATAGGAAGAAATTTGATCTATGTTGAAAAGTCATGAAAATGTATCAAATATAAAGTACTATATTATTTTTATTATCAATTCTATAATGTACCGTTATGTTTTATACATTTATGTCTGTCATGCTCTGTGATTTTTCTTAAGGAAGAAGTTGCTATTTGTAATTTTGCTGTTTTTGTAATTTTGCTATTTATTAAGAAAAAAAAACATAATTGGTTGAATTTAATTATTATTATTATTATTATTAAATATAGTTTAAATTATATAGACTAAATAAAAATATACCAGGACGATCTGGTTGGCCACAAGCCAACGCACATACTAAAGCTCCATATTTCTCCTCTTGAAGGAGAACATGCTACAGACTGTACCATGTGATTATTAAAGACTTTCAGCCAATTAAAGACACTTGTTTCAGTGAACATCTGAGGCTTAGGCTTTGACAATAAGACTCTCAAATGAATGCCTTACCTCCCCCTTCCTTATCTATCTATCTATCTATCTATCTATCTATCTATCTATCTATCTATCTATCTATCTATCTATCTATCTATCTATCTATCTATCTATCTTCTCACTATTAAAGCTGAACCATTTTAAGTGTGCTGCAAAACCTGGATATTTGAAACAATTATTTGTTCCTCTATTAAGTGTTTTTCTGTACTGATTATCAATAAAATATAAATACATGCAACACACACGTTTCTGACTGGTTAGCAGTTTAAACATTAGGTTTCTTGGTATTAGAGTCTTGTTTTGTGTTTACTACAACATGCCTTAAGCATGGAGTACTTTAGGCTGAGTGTGTTTTGACATGTTTTTGGATACACACTAAATAATTCACAAGACAGTATCGTGACTGGTTTGATCACCTGTAATGTTATTGTCAAACATTGTATTTTTTACTTACTCCTTCACATTAGTTTATAGTATCAATAAATAAGCCTGAATATGCACTAGGGCTGTGCGATTTGGGGAAAATATCTAATTGTGATTTTTTTTTTTTTTTTTTTGGGACAGATATTGCGATTTGATTTACGATTTAATTCAAGCTGATTTTAATTTAATTCAAGCTTCATAATCTGTAAGCCGTGGCAACAATTCTGCATCAGCTCTTAAAAATGACCTGTTTTTGTTCGCTGTCTGTGAGATGTTATTTATTTATTAAACAAATTGATCAAATTTATTTATTTTTGTTTGTTTTGTTTTATTCATATGTATTTTATATTGCAGCCTCTTGCAATTAACTAATCGCAACGTTTCAAATTGCGATTCAATTCCGATTAATCACACAGCCCTAATATACACCACGGGTAACGTTTTGACTCAGTAATTGTGTATATAACATATGTATGTATTTATGTATTTATGCACAGTTGAAGGCAAATTTATTAAAAGTTCAAATAATCATCATCACAGTATTTTCTATAATTTTTTTTATTCTGGAAAAAGTCTGCTTGGCTAGTGTAGTTAAAGAAAATGGTATCTGTATTTTTGTTATTGTTTTAAAAAAAGAAGGGTTGACCTCCTGAAGGACATGCACAATAAACAAAAGGTAATACAAGATATTTTATGTTTAAAATTATTTAAGAATATGGAAAACAATAATATTTATGACAGGCCTATTTAAATAATAAAAAAAAAAAGATTTTTTTTTATTGAACAAAAATATTTTTTTCCACAGCTGTAATTTCTAAATAATCACTTGACACAGGTGAGCAGAACATTTAGACATATTTTCCCATCGCATAAATTAATTTCGTCTTCAAATAGTATTATATTGAAATATTTATTACAATTAAAATAACAAAATTTTTACTAGGGCTGGGCAATTTGGCCTAAAATCAAAATGAATTGAACATTTTAACTTGATTGCGATTAATGAACAATTATTTTATTTATTTATTTAATTTTTTTGCCCTCATAGTTCACTGACAGGTTTTGTACAGTAAATATGCTCACATATTACAAGTGAGAGATTTCTGAAGGGTGCATTACTTGATTTTAAAGTAATTGAAGGAAACACACGCTATCTATGATTATTTATTGAACATCAACGTTGAACAACTGAAATTAAAACACACATTGCCCTAAACCAACAGTCAAATTTTCTTATAAAAAAGTGAAAATGAATAACTTGCACATTTGGAAACAAAATAAATTATTTTCAGTGTTTTTAAATAAAATAACTCTTGTATGTCCTATAAATATTATTTTAAACAGTGCATTTCTTGCATCTTCTGTAAACAAATATTTTATTGTAAATAATAAATTTATTGTAATAGAAAATATGCTGTCTCAAGGCTTCCAATCATTGTCAATGTAGTTAAAATGTGTGACGTGTAGTCACATTTTTTGAGAGGTGCGCAGATATGTGACCACGTAAAGGCTGCACCGGACGCAGAAGTATAAATCAGTCTTAACAGAGCGGGGTCATGTGACTCCACATGCGGTAGGTAGAGTAATTGAAAAAATGTACCTGGAAAAATTATATCGATTATAGGTTTTGAATTTCGATTTCGATTATTTTTCGATAAATCGCCCAGTCCTAAATTTAGCTATACTTTTAATAAATCTTGACAATTATATAACCTTTTTTTCTTTCAAAAACATAATATCAAACAGGCACATGCTTTTGAACACTTGACTGTTTACAATTGAGTTAATTTGTATTTGTGTAGGTTGAGTCATGAGGCACCTGGTCTTCCTCCTCCCAGCCCTGCTCCTGCTGTTGGCCCTGCCAGACACTCGGGGGCGCTACAACGACGACTTTGATGACGGTGAGGACATCGCTGAATTTGATGACAATGACTTTGCAGAGTTTGAGGATGTCAGCGAGGATCCAGCTGTGGATGTGGAAAAAGAACCACCACCTCGAGCAGCTCCTTCATCTACCCCTGTAGAGGATGATGAAGACGAGGCCACGGTGGAGAACGAAGACGGCCAGGATGAGTTTGAAGATGCAGATGCACAGGTAATGATGTGATGTGAAAACCTTTCTTCTGCAAATCAAAGTGAAGGAAGATATAATCTGATCCAATCATCATTACAGGATCAAGACATGTACAGCAAGTATGACACTGACGAGTTTGAAGGCTACGAGAAGTCTAACCCTTCATTCAAAGACACTCTTATATACAGAGAGGTACTAACAAAAAACATTTGACCTTTACAGACGCATCAATGGTGTTCTTATCTAATGGTGTGTATATTTCTAACAGGTCCCAGCACACTTGCAGAACAGCTGGGAGAGTTATTACATGGAAATCTTGATGGTCACTGGGCTTCTTGCATACATTATGAACTATATAATTGGCAAAAATAAGAACAGCAGACTCGCACAGGCCTGGTTTAATTCCCACAGAGAACTTCTGGAGAGCAACTTTGCCCTTGTTGGTAAGCATACATCTTGCTCCGCTTTGTTATGCTGTTTTCGTTGACCTTGTTTTTCTCTGACTATTAAATGTGTGGCGCAGTAGGTAGTGCTGTCGCCTCACAGCAAGAACGTCGCTGGGTCGCAGGTTCGAACTTCGGCTGGGTCAGGTTCGAACCTCGGCTGGGTCAGTTGGCGTTTCTATGTGGAGTTTGCATGTTCCCCCTGGGTTCGCGTGGGTTTCCTCCGGGTGCTCCGGTTTCCCCCACAGTCCAAAGACATGCGGTACAGGTGAATTGGGTAGGCTAAATTGTCCATAGTGTATGAGTGTGAATGAGTGTGTGGATGTTTCCCAGAGATGGGTTGCGGCTGGAAGGGCATCCGCTGCGTAAAAATGTGCTGGATAAGTTGGTGGTTCATTCAGCTGTGGCGACCCCAGATTAATAAAGGGACTAAGCCGAGAAGAAAATGAATGAGAAGATGAATGTTAAATGTGTATTTTTTAGGTGATGATGGTACCAGTAAGGAGGCCACTAGTACAGGAAAGCTGAACCAGGAGAACGAGCACATCTACAACTTATGGTGTTCGGGACGGGTCTGCTGTGAGGGGATGCTCATTCAGCTGAAGGTAATATTTCATAAAATATTGTTTTGATGTCATTTAGGATTTAAATTGCGTGGGTGCTTGATTCAAGATTGTTATTTGTTTAAGAAGTCATTAAATAAATTTTTACATTTTTGTTATATTATGTTCCTAAAGGGTATCTTATAAAACTTGTCATTTTTCATTCTCAATTTACTTCCCCTGAGAATTCTCTTTTGAATTTTGAGTTTAATAAAATGCTCTCTGCTGTGATTGGCAAATTGCACAAAAGTACTAAAATTTAATCTACTGAAAAACCAACATAATATATATTCAAATGTCTGTGAACCGATTGACACAGTCCTAAGGCAAGGCAAGTGTATTTATATAGCACATTTCATACACAATGATAATTCAAAGTGCTGTACATAAACAAGAATAAAGGAAACAAGAAAATAAAAATGATTAAAAGAATTTAAAACGAATAAAAACTGTTTGAAGCATGTTGAAACAGGTTATAAAAGAATGAAAAATAAAAGAAAGACATAATAGTGCGCTCTGTCGGATGTAGCACAGGGCTCAAAGACTAAGCATTTGGTACAAACTATTGTAACTAACTGTATTGCTGAATTAGTAATGCCAAAACCTTTAATAATAGACATTTAGGAAAAAAAAACATGAGCATATTGAAAATATTGTATTTTTTATTTATTTAAAGTTTGTGGTTGCATGTAAAAATGTGGAATACACATACTGTGCCACTGCAAACTTTACATTACCTATGTGTACAATAAACTAAACTTGAAACTGGTAATTGAGAAAACTGAGAGGAAGAACAGATGAAGATTTTATGCCAGTTGATTCAATTGTAAACTAAGGGTTTCTTTTGAATTCTGATAATTTCAGTTTTTTTTTATTGCACAGTGATTGCTCGAATATGAAAATGTCAAAAATATTAGATTTTCCATTTCATGAGCATTTTAATGGTTTATAATGTAGCTGTAATGAAGCACTCTTGGTTGGATATGTGTGTATTCATCATCGTGTCTTTTTGTTGTTGGACAGTTTCTGAAAAGACAGGACCTGCTGAATGTGCTGGCCAGGATGATGAGACCGACCTGTGATCAAGTGGTAGGTACACAAACGCTGATGTGTTAATGTGACTGGTTACAAGAAGTGTCTCAGATGACTTTTTACAAGAATGTTCCTCTTATTCTGACTTTTTATTTTCCACAGCAAGTTAAAGTGACTCTGAATGATGAGGATATGGACACTTTTGTGTTTGCTGTGGGGAGTCGGAAGGCCATGGCACGGATGCAGAAGGAGATGCAGGACCTAGTTAGTCAAATGATTTACACGTTTTATATATTAAAGAATACTTTATTGTGCTAATGTTCAAAAGTTTAGGGTCAATGAGATTTTTGTAAGAAATTTATATATTTTTTTGAAGACATTTATCTTCTATAATAGATTTGTTTGAAATAAATTGTTATTTGGAACTTTATATTTATCAAAAATTTCTAAAAAGTTTTTAAATACTTAAGCAAATATGCAGTTCCCAAACTTGAACTTATGAATATGTGGTTTAAAAATGTACATTTTCAGTCATATAAGCAACCAGTCAGTATACTTTTAAATTTAAATCTCTGCAAACCATCAACATGTATTTTAATTTTTGGAATCAGAAGTGACTGAAAGTAATGGCCTAAGTTTAGAAAGTCAGTTAGTAGTGTTGATGATCAAGTTCATACATGTAATGAATTGTAAGACAAAAAGTTGTTTTGTTTACTATTTTAACTGCACTAGTCTTCCTGTGTCTTTGATTTTGGTGCCGTCTGTGAGCAATAATATTGTTATCACATGTTTTTTTATTTTCTTTTAAGTTTTATTATCACCAAGATCTGGTCTTTGCTAACTTTATACTGTTTTGCTCTCTTTACAGAGTGAGTTCTGTGGTGATAAGCCCAAATCAGGGGCAAAATATGGCATCCCTGACTCTCTGACCATTTTATCAGAGATGGGAGAGGTCACGGATGGTGTGATGGACAACAAGGTGAGAAATGGACATCAGTCTCTCAGACTCGCTGAGTTTGCTGTTGACCTGCCAATTAACAACATGAACACATAATATAAACATTAAAAATGACAATATAAACAAATAAAAGGTAATCCTAAATATGAATAGTGTTGAAAAGTACAAAATAACACTGATTAAAGAGTATTTCTCATGGTTGTTAATGCCATTTTAATGCTGTTTTCAGATGGCACATTATCTCACCAGTCATGCTGATAAGATTGAGTCCATCCATTTTTCGGACCAATTCTCTGGTCCAAAAGTTATGCAAGAGTAAGATTTCCTAAAAAAAATTTCATAATTTTAATTGAATATTCCTATATTATGTTGAAGAAATTCTTTCTGGTTAATAGATGTTATTGCTAATAGGTTCTAAATAATTCTTTTAGGGAAGGTCAGCCCTTAAAGCTGCCTGAGACCAAGAAAACACTGCTGTTTACATTTAACGGTGAGAGAAATCCATTATCCAAAAATGGAAATTTGTCCCTGCTTGATTATCTGTGTGTTAATTGGCTGTGGTCTGCTATTCAGTGCCTGGGATGGGTAACACGTCTCCCAAAGATATGGACAGTCTGCTGCCTCTAATGAACATGGTGATCTACAGCATCGACAAGGTCAAGAAGCTCCGCCTCAACAGAGAAGTGAGTGAATTCGCACAACCTGCACAACAGCATGTTTAATTAGTCACAGAAAGTTAATGTGTAGCTTTATCTGGCTTTAGGGGAAACAGAAAGCCGACAGGAACCGCGCTCGTGTGGAGGAGAACTTCCTGAAGCAGACTCACGCTCAGCGCCAGGAGGCCGCTCAGACACGCCGTGAAGAGAAGAAGAGAGCAGAGAAGGAGAGGATCATGAATGAGGAGGATCCTGAGAGACAGCGTCGCTTAGAGGTAGGGCTGTGTAATTAATGCAAATTCATTTTTTATGAAAAAACAATAATCGAGATAAAACCATTATTGCCTTTCCTGTGTTTAGGTATAGTGTGTCCACAGTCATATTGGAGGGATAGAAACACAATAAGTCTCTTTTTTAAAATCTCATGATGTTAGAAAAGGATCCAAATCTCTCCCATTTTGAGGCTGACTGCTATGTGATGTAGGAGTGTGGTTTTCCCCACCCACCGAATTGATTGACAGTCGCGTATTAACATGTCTCCATAGTAACACATAATCATATCAACAAGCCAGGACTTGCTCAAAGCAATTGGGATTAAAAGATCTCAGCTCGCTGTGTTCAGAAGCACCTCAAGAATGGGTTTTATAAATTTAAAACGTTTTTAAAACAGTGCATGTTTGTAATTAAGACGGTAAAATCGCTATGTAATTTATCACCACATTCGCGTGTCAGTACAATTATAAAAGAAGAAGCTTCAATCCCGGTTTGTGGACATTAAATCAGCTTTATTTTGTACATTAACACAGCAGTGGATATTAATGTGTATTTTGTCACATTTGCCGTGCAAAAACCGTGCGTAGTTAAGCACTACATAATCATTGGGAAAGTTCTTACTGTAGTATTTCCCACAAACATTACATGAGATCTGCTTCCTTCATGTCTGTCACTGTGCTGTTTATCTGAGGCAGCAGGAGATTGCTCTGACAGGCACGTGGGAACGGTGGGCGGGGAGAACTAGCTCATTTGCATTAAAGGCACCGGCCACAAAACAGCTACATTGTGTTCAGAGCAGAAAATTCCAACATTTAGAAAGGTGTAATAAATAATCTGATGGGTGTTTTGAGCTGAAACTTTACAGACACATTCTGGAGACACAAAACACTTATTTTAAATCTTGAAAAAGGGGTAAAATAGGTGCCCTTTAAAGAAGTACAGCTGTATATACCTAGAATCAAACAAAAAGTGCTACAGGGGTAATTGATGTGTCTGTGTTTATTTTGTATAAGGGGTTCATAAAAATGCACACACAAAGTTCAGGGCCCTTGAAAAGTAGGTGAAAAAGTTAAAAGGCGTTAAAAACCTACTTTTCGAATGTCTTGCACTTACGATTTTTTGTGTGTGTTTTACCCAAAGCTGTATGTTGGATATTTCATGCATGTAGGCATGCATGTATGTTTATGACTCCCCTTACTAAACTTGAATTTAGTTTGAGCAACTCTTGTGTTTTTGGGCTCAAGAAAGTTGGTTGTTCTGTATTGATTTATTCAGCAAGGTATCTTAAGCCAAAATAAAATTGTTATAGATTGTTCATCCTCCATCCACTAGTGTGTATGTAAATAAATATCAGCTTTTTCGATATAGTGCTGCTATATGCATCAGTTTTCTCTTTGTTCTATGCTTCAGGAAGCCGCCCAGCGACGGGAGCAGAAGAAGATGGAGAAGAAGCAGATGAAAATGAAGCAGATTAAAGTGAAAGCCATGTGAGACAGATACAAACACACACATGCACACACACTCATATTCATTAGAGACAGAATCTACTACTTCCACACCTGCTATTGTACACTCTTCTACATGAATGTGCATGCCATTTGATTGGCTGCTGTTGCACTCATAGAAACGCTCTGTTTAATAGGGAGATTGGCTGTTAGGAGTAAATCTGATCTTTTAAAAGACAACTGTATTGGAGATGGTCTGTTCAAACAGCTTGAACATGTTTCATTGTAGCAGCCATTTCTATCACAAGTTTTCGACATAATTGCATGACTGTTTTTATTGCAATAGGGTCAAGAATGTTGCTTTTTGTGGGCTTTGCTGTAATAAACTGGGCCTTTTAGGCCTCATCAAACCAACTTTTCCAATTCAGATGTCTCTCGGAGTTCAGTGTTGACCCTCCAAAGCTATATCGTGCTTTTAGAGATTTAACTTCATCTCGTGAAAGTTTCAGCTATGCTTCTTTTAAAAGTGAAATCAGGGAATGTTTTTAAAAGGAAGGGTGGGTAAGAAAGCGTTTTGTACTACAGTGCTTCCTTAGCCATATTTCTAAGAGTCCATGATCGTGAGTGTTTTATAGATGAGTAAAAGGCACATTATCACTGTCTTTCAATCTCTTTGGTTTTTTTTTTATGAGCAAAGGCCCACTGTGATTTGTCACTGTCGAGGCAGCACAAACTCCTCCTTTATACGTATTTAACAGAGGTGAATTTTTAATTTATCATTAAGTTAATAGTCAATCAGAGCATCCAAGAGCTTAAATCATGTTTATGAGTGAACATTGACTGTAACATTTTTTTCTGTAACATTTGTTAATGAGACGCTAACTAAATAAAACATTCATTAAAATGATCTTTTTCTTCTTTTTGGGGGGTTTGGTTCTCGGTTTATCCAGATCAAGGTTCATATAAAAATATTTTCTTAAATTTGTGTATGCAGCTTGTTTGACCACAGTTATTAGGAGACCAGTAACATGTAAATAAATACCAAGTCAATTTTATTTCACATATTATTTTATTTTTTTGCCATTTCTTTTGTTGC
This sequence comes from Danio kyathit, assembly GCA_903798195.1. Taxonomy (NCBI): domain Eukaryota; kingdom Metazoa; phylum Chordata; class Actinopteri; order Cypriniformes; family Danionidae; genus Danio; species Danio kyathit. The sequence continues at coordinate 41,143,038 of LR812521.1, read as the reverse complement.
CCTAATGAACCAATTATAACTAGTGTACTAGAGCAGCGGTTCCCAACAGGGGGGTCGCGGCCCACAAGGAGGGCGTCATATTTTTACTTTTTTTAGCAGTGGACAATTAAGGAAACGATCATGTTGCCATACCAAAAAGATGGACAGATTTGTAATTCATTCTCCACATAAAAGACAGAGTCTCACTGATTCGCCTTCAGCAGCTAATACTAATGACCCAAGCATACTGGACCCAAGTGAGGAAGCTCCAAACATTTCGAGTCGCAACACTAGCAATACTGGAAACACGAAATGCAGGAAATACCAAGATAGTGACCTGAACTATGGATTTATTCAATTTTCTCGAATCAAAGAGTCCCTGACCCAGCCACAGTGCATTACCTGCAACAAAGTTCTTGCTAATGAATGCATGAGGCCGTCCAAATTAATGAGACATTTGCAGACGACTCATCCCCAATACCACGACAAGCCCCGAGCATTTTTTGACTGCAAGGCAAAAGAATTGACACACAGCCAAAATGAGATGAGAGACGTCACAGCTACTGACAAGAAACTTTTAAAATATGGTACACAGCTGCTGAAAAACATCGCCAAAGCAAAGAAAGAGCAGAGACGGCATACAACTGCAGAAACTTATATTTTGCCATGTGCAGCAGAGACTTACAAGGAATTATTTGGAGAGGATAAATCAAAACAGCTGGCCAAGATATTATTATTAAATAATACGGTCAAACAACGCATCAGACAGAAGACGTAAGAGCTCAGCTTTGTGTGTGACTTGAGGATGAGATGGGTTCTGCCCTGTCACAGACCTCTCCACGTATTGACCACATTATTACTCTGTCAGCAGCAATCCTCACACTGAATGAAAAAAAGCCTAACAAATAACATGCAAGTATTAAACTCTATTAGGCTATATTATATTTCCCCTTATACACCAGTGGGAATGCTGATGTTTCTGTTAATGAATTTCATATAGGGCCAGTTTAAAGGCCAAAGGCTCACGCTTTCAGTTACAGATGACCCACTGATGCTTGGCTTTTATGTTTTTCATTAGGCTATTATGTGTGCATAAACATATCTAGATATAGTAATAAACATACACATTTTTTGTCATCCTTACTGCAAACTTATATGCGCGATAACATCATTACATAAGGGGGCCCTTACAGTATTTTCCGGGGGGGAAAGGGGGTCTCAGGCTAAAAAAGGTTGGGAACCACTGTACTAAGGCACAAAGCTGGTTAAAATTAAGAACAAAGGAAACTGAATTGTTACATCCTCAGAAATTACACATTACCTTTTTTTTATATATACATTAAACTTAAAGTTGCTATGAATATGTGTCAGTTGTCCAGATACATACAAATTTTCACGAAAAAAAAAGGTAATCACTAGGCCTACACGGCATCTGCGTGTGCAGAAATCCACAGATTTTTAGCCCATCCTTGAGTTTATTTATTTACTTGTGTAAATCTGTGTAAATTTATATTTATTCTGTTTTTATATTAATTTCAGTAATATTATTGACTAATAGGAAAATGTTCACATGATTTATTTACAATACACTTTGTAAAGTAATAATTTTTACTTACTCACTGGGCCATTTATATTAAAGTTGATATTTAGCTGCACCATGTTGGTGTTTCGTAACATCTCATTTTTACGAGATGGGTCGTTAGCCCAACGCTCAACCCCAACTTGGAGGACCAGGACATGCATGCATACACTACGGAAAGTTTAGCGTACCCAATTCACCTATAGTGCATGTCTTTGGACTTGTGGGGCAACCAGAACACCCGGAGGAAACCCACGCGAACATGGGGAGAACATGCAAACTCCACACAGAAATGCCAACTGACCCAGCCGGGGCTCGAACTAGCGACCTTCTTGCTGTAAGATGAAAGCGCTACCCACTAATATTTATTATTAATATTACTAATGCTACTATTGTTTTTGTAGAATATATTAATAGTTTTATTGAACATGATAGTCTTTTAGTAGATAAATGATATAAGATAATTGCTTTGTTTATCAGCTACGTGGATCTAATTGGATTTAAATTTTAAATTAAAATTAAAATTTTAAATATATATATTAAGTTTTTAGTTATGATGCTCCCAAAATGATTCCACATAAATTCGCAGATTTTATTTTATTTTATTTTTTAAACAGTTTTGTTTTTTATTTTTTTTACAAAATTCTGTGCAGAAATGGAACAAAATGTCCACAGATTCTGTCTGGCCCAAGTAATCTCCCATATTAAAGTGATTTCTGTAGGATTTTGTGACACTAAAGAGACTGGAATAAGGACTGCCAGATATTCAGCTTTAAATCACAGGAATAAATTAAATCTTAAAATGTGTTACAGCAGAAATCCTTATCAAAACAAGTCATCATGTTTGAGTTTACAAGACATCCAAATCAGTTTTTAATTTCACTTTTTTTTTTTTTTTCACTTTTTTTTATTCTGATCTAGATAATAAAATACGTGTGTAACAAACATTCATCACAGTATAAGCAATGTGTCAATGTCAACAAATATACATCTTCTGATCTCACTATGCAATAATGGGCAAACCAATCTCACTTTGGGTTTTATGAGTAAAATGAGAATTTACTTCAACTTCCAGCATTGCTTCGTATAGCAGAGCAACATTTAGCTACTGCATGTAATTTCCCTGTGTTATGGAAGAACATCACAGGAGTCACAAATTCAAAAATCTGGACCACCAGTAGCAGAGGCAGGGTTTGACATGGCAGATGTAGCCAATCAACTTTCTCTACTGAGAAGTAGAGTAATACACAAATGTGAGGCAGAAAGTAAATAACCGTTATACCCAAGCTGTTCAAAATGAAGCGAATGGCATTCTGTTTGGTTTTGTCGGTTTTTGAAGTCTGACTGTCCTTTCCTGATCCAGCGGGGTGTAAAGTAAACAAAATCCCCACACAAATGATAAAACTAAAGGGCACTGTTGCACAAAAAGAAGCCATGGTCAATGGTCGGTACATAGTGATATTAAAAACCACTATGACGGTTCCCATGATGACATTGTAGATCCAAACAAGTGCACAAAATATATGCGCCCGTGTTTTTTTTGTGGACTGCTTCTGGTTCACATACAGTATGGGATGAGCCACGGCGATGTACAAGTCTATACACAAGCCATTGAAGAATATAGATCCGCCAATCAAACTGCAGCTGTGGAACGCTGTAATGTATTCCTCAATTCCGGTCACTCCACCAAACATCTGGAGGATGTTCAGAAGAACTCGGATGTAAAATAAGAAATGCGAGATGGACAGATGAAGAAACAGAAGCTCGCTGTGGTTAGGAGATGAGTTTCCTGGACTTGAAGATACGTTGCATTGTTTTCGAAATAAATCCGCCATCACATAAAGGGTCATTGGAAGATTGATGACAAGCATTAGGATATCGAGGACTGGGTTGTATGATCCTGTGCAGAGTTCGTTTTGGGATGAAATGTTGGAAGAATTCCTATTCGTGCTCTGGAAGGACAAGGCGTTTATAATCTCCATCTTGACAGCAGAAAAGGCTGATGTTCATTGATGCCAGATTTTTATAGCTCAATGTCTGTCTGTGATTGATTTGTCTGTCATCCATTATCTGTGATATATTTGCATTGGGAAGATCAAATAACCATTTGCAAAACCAGCTTATTTTCCACTTTTTTTTTTGCCTCAGAAGGAACACCTGTTTGAAGCTGAATCATTTGGTTTAAAGTGACAAATTTGTGAAGCTCCACACAACAACACTCGTTTTAGCTGAATTGTGACCATGTTGTACCTAATTGTTCCACTTTGGTTTAGTTGGGTCAAACCTGACCCTGATTTAAAGAGAAAGTTTGACATGGCTATTTAAAAAGAACAGTATGTCATTGCTTGCTCCTGTCGTTCCAAACGTTTAGACATTGGCAAGACAATCTACTGAAGTTCAACTTGAACATCAGAATGTGGAAGAAAGGTGACTGAAAATGGCATGGTTGTCAGTGCCTGACTGGCTTCATAAACTGTGAATTTTGATAGTGGGATTTGAATACACCTCTACCTCAGTTTACAGAGCTTTCACAGATCTGAAAGAGAAGAAAATATGCTGTGTGTCGAAGAGAGAAAATGTCTTGTTCATCCCAAGAAATCAAAGATGAACGTTCTGGTCACAGGACAATAACTGGTTTCAAGGTTTACCACGGTTTGGAAAAGTCAAGGTTTTAAAACCGCTAATTTGTTTTTACATGTTTTATGACTAATTTATTTAGTTTTTTAGGGCAACAGTCCAGCAGAAAAGGACCCTCCGCATCAAAAGCTACCCATTATTCAGGAAACATTATAAAACAAATGGCTTATGCACCAACATCCAAGCATGCTATGAACCTCAATAGTGCAGTGTTCAAAGAAAAGAAAGATAACCAAAGATTCAAGAAATCTGTGTGATTAAAACTAATGAAGTCAATGTTTTTTTTTTTTATTATTCAGCCTGATATGTTTACTGTTCCAAAATATGTTCAATGTTTCTTAAAATAAAATGTGTGAGCAATTCCAGTATTATTTGCAGTAAAATCTCAAAACATAAATTCGCAGAGAAAGTAGATGTTAACATTATATTGAAACATCTGTTTATATTTTCCAAAACATCTAATCACAGAGTTATAGGATCAGAAAAATATCAATCTGTAAACATTTTTTATATTTTAAATGAGGAAAATACCATTGCGTTATGGATGTGAGCAAAAAAGTCTGCAAGTTTACAGAATTTTTAACTGCACAACCTAAAAGAAATAATTCTAATCAAAAGTTATAAGAATTGGCTCACTATAGAACAAAAATGATTGATTTTACTTTATTTGACATTTTTGTATTTATGGGGAAAAAAAAGCTTTGTTACGGATGTGATGTCTCTTTGTTACGGATGTGACGGATGTGAAATTGCCACTTGTGTGACTCTGGTAAATCAAATATAAGTCTTTGAAAACATTAACAGAGACAATTTTGAGTATTTTTACAATCCAAAAACCCTAGAAAGGGATTCGCTATTTTGGTAAAAAGACGTTTGCATGGAATTGCTCATATTTTGTTCAATGTGGAAAAATGTTGTTGTTTACCCAGACATTTAAAAAGAACATTTTACCACTGGCTTGCTTGGTTTTGGGACTTGTGGAGCTGCGCATCGATGGATTTGCTCTTCAGTGTTTGGACTTTCAGCAGTGAAAATTAACCCACACTGAACTTAACTAAACTGAACTTCACCTCTGAAAACTGGACTGACACAGTTTCAGTTTACTAGAACTTTTATGCTAAGTTCCTTTGAGACAATCTACATTGTAAAAGCGCTATAGAAATAAAGATGAATTGAATTGAATAGAGCAGTAATGACAATACCATTAAACCGTGACATTTTTATCCAAGGTTATAATACCGTCAGAATCTTATACTGGCCCAGAATGTTCTGGCAGACCTAGAAGGCACTGTGATTTAACATGGCTATAGAAGTCTCCATGTTTAAAATGTTCACGTTGGTTATGATGACCTTCTTGTGCTGTGGAGATTTGACTTTAAGGTCTTGTTCTGCTCTACTTATCTTTTTATTTGACCTGCATACAGAGTCCAACATGAAAATAAGCTGTTTCATACTGTCACAAACCATGTAGTTGACTTTTTTCCTGTGCATTGGAGATGCAAATTGTAAGAAAATCACAGTGGAGGAGGAGATGGGAGGGAAAATTCAGTTTATTGCTGGATTAAGCTTAGATTCTATGGAAATGCGACTAAACAGGAACTAATGATAACATCAGTTTATATGATATGTTTATCTTTTTTTTTGACATGCCGTGATTCCTTATGGATAAAATAAGCATAAAATAACATATGAAAATATATGGTTTCATTTGTTTATTGTCTGATGCCTATTGAATAACCATTATTGTCACAAAATGTGGCTTTTTTTTCTCAAGCAAATATTCTGGTCACGAGAGACTGCAACATTTGGTGTTACTGATATGGATACGTCAACCTCGTGTGCAAATGGCTTGTGTCAAAAGACCACAAAATGGACTTACTTTGTTAAAATGGCACGTACAGCATCAGTGACTGATATTATCAAACCTGCAAATGTGTCCTAGAAGATTTCCTTTACAGTGAGAGGAGTATACATTTGACTACCAAATTTGAGATCAAAGATGCGAGTTAGTTCTAGTTTAACAGTGTAATATAACTTCATATATTCATTCATTCATTCATTTTCTTGTCGGCTTTGTCCCTTGCGGGGTCGCCACAGCGGAATGAACCGCCAACTTATCCAGCACGATTTTACGCAGCGGATGCCCTTCCAGCCGCAACCCATCTCTGGGAACTTCCACACACACATTCACACTCATAAACTATGGACAATTTAGCTTACCCAATTCACCTGTACTGCATGTCTTTGGACTGTGGGGGAAACCGGAGCACCCGGAGGAAACCCACACGAACCCAGGGAGAACATGCAAACTCCACACAGAAACGCCAACTGACCCAGCCCAGCCGAGGTTCGAACCTGCGACCCAGCGACGTTCTTGCTGTGAGGCAACAGCACTACCTACTGCGCCACTGGGTTGCCTAACTTCATATATTAGATGTCAAAAGTTTAAATGAAAGTAGTGGTAGATGTTTTCTACTGTGACGTCTAAGTGAATCAGATTATTGAAAAACTATAAAGCTACTGCATCAAATGTTAATTGGATTTTGAGCTTACAGCTTGTTGGTGGTTTTCAAAGGGATAGGTTAAGCAAAAATGAACATTCTGCCATAATTTACTCACCAATTACTTGTTTCAAACCTTTACGAGTTTCTTTCTTCAGTTAAACACAAAACAAGTTATTTTGAAAAATGGCGTAATCCTGTAACCATTGATTTTTGTTGTTTTTGTTTTGTTTTTTCTACTATGGAGGACAATAGTGACAGGTTTTCAACTTTCTTCAAAATATTTTATTTTGTATTCAACAGAAGGAAAAACTTCTAAAAGTTTGGAATGACTTGAGTGTCTGTAATTACTGAGTAAATTTTCATTTTTGGGTGAACTATCCCTTTACGCTGACCTAATCATTGGAGACATCTGTTGTATTTGCAGAAGATACTTTTGCATTTTGATTTAAAGTAGAAAAAAGAAACAAAGAAATTAATCATCAGTAAGATGCATTTAAAAAAGGATGAATTTTAGTTTCAAGTTCACTGTAACTATTCTTAAATTGGCTGTGAAATTTTGACAAATTAAAACAATTGAGTCAATATTTATAGGCCATACAGTCCAAAATTATTTTTTAATTATTCATAAAAAAGCTAAATGCAGTCACTGATCTTTTTTCGCAAATAGTCACAAACATAGGCCACGTCCACACATCCAACAAAGTTTCAGGAATGAACTGTACACCGAAAAAAATGATTTCTGCAAGATTTTTGCAAACTATTTATATGGGTTCAATTTAAACAAATTAAAATGTGTAATGTTCAACTTAATTTGTTTAAATTTAGCCCAAATAAATTGATTACAACCACTTAACTTAAAAACATTTCGTAAATCGGGAATCATCTTTGAATCATTTTTTTTAGTATATTTAAATACAGGAATAAATCCCCTAAATTAGCATTCAGTGTGTACAGAACACATAGAAAACAAATTCATGTACAACTATGCCAAATTACAGATATGCCGATATACACTGTACTTGTATTTTTCACAGCTCCTCAGTGCTAATATTACGTTAATTGCTGAACACAAAGGGGGAATTATTACTTTACAAATGACAGGCATGGCCAGTTTCCACAGTAGCAAGATCACAGACTACATCTGCAATTATTACAAATTACTGGAGGTCCCCAGAGTTCATGCAGCTATCAGAGCGCTGTTTTGACTCCTTTACGAGTTCAATCATTTTCCTTAAACTGGAATTGTCTTACAACAAATGTATAATTTACAGTAAACTGAATGCTTTAATAATGCAAAATGCTTAAATGTGATAGGGAAAATCTGATTCTGTTACTAATTGTTGTTTAAATTTTTGTTAAACTGCTAACAGTTGCCATTTTCCACCAAATCATGCTTTAGCTCAAGATGCTAACTTTTAGCTTAAGCCAGATACCATGTCATAGCTAAAACTAAATTTTATGCTTTTTTTTAAATCAGTGCTTTAAAATTATTCCTTTTTTCATAAACAATGTAACAGAGTTGACCAAAATGTAGTTTTTTTTTATAGCTGTGATTACAAATAATGCAGGAAGATGGATGTTTCATGCGAATGTTTAACTAAGTAAACACAAAAAAGCTCATTCAAATTTGACTTAATTTTTCAATATTAATTGAAAATGAAAATAAGACTCAGGAGTCCAGAATAGATTTAGTGGGAGTCTTTAAGGTAAAATTTTAGAGACAAAATGTCCATAATTAAACATGTAAACATTATTATTAATTGTGTGTGTGCTTCTGCCAAAACCCAGAGATCAACTGAATGAATTAAAAAATGGTAAAACTCAACTGTTTAACACTAGAGGACAAAACATTTTGCCTATTTCTAAAAACCGTGCAGTGTTTTTTTTTTGTTTTTTTTTTTTAGATATACAACTTGAAAAATTTTTGTTAAAGTTTCATTAAATGTTTTGCTTTTGAAATACAATGGAAGGGGCAACGCAGTGGCGCAGTAGGTAGTGCTGTCGCCTCACAGCAAGAAGGTCACTGGTTCAAGCCTCGGCTGGGTCAGTTGGCGTTTCTGTGTGGAGTTTGCATGTTCTCCCTGCGTTTGTGTGGGTTTCCTCTGGGTGTTCCGGTTTCCCCCACAGTCCAAAGACATGCGGTACAGATGAATTGAGTAGGCTAAATTGTCCATAGTGAATGAGTGTGTATGGATGTTTCCCAGAGATGGGTTGCAGCTGGAAGGGCATCCGCTGTGTAAAACATGTGCTGGGTAAGTTGGCGGTTTATTCCGCTGTGGCGACCCCAGATTAATAAAGGGACTCAGCCAAAAAGAAAATGAATGAATGAAATACAATGGAAAGTTTATCAAAACTGTACCTGCATTCCAAGAATGACCCATATGCTCTTCATGAATTATTATTTAATAAAAATACCATCGATTTTATGCACAAGCAAGAAAATGTTTAGTCCAGGACACAGCATTGTTCTGATATTTGCTAAGTTTTCCATCATAAAATATGCTGCACAAAAATGTTTTCTATATCTTTACAGAATTAGGGCTGAACATCAGAGAAAACCAAAGAGAAACTGAACTGACACAATCTAAAAGGAGATCTGACAATTAAATTTATCTGTGATTAATATAAATAATAATAAGATCAATCAGAATTTATTTTATGACAGTTTTAACACTGAATTGACAATTATTCTGGCATTGATTACAACAATATATTTCAATCTCTCTACTCTGCACATTTCAGTGTAACCTATGTGCTATTATGAATGCGTGTGTGTTTTTCTACTCTACAGTAAGTGTAGCAGAGCACAGCGCCTCCCCGAGAGCATTAGTGGCTTTACAGGTATACAGGCCGCTGTGATTCAAAGAGACATTATTTAAGATGAGAGTACAGCTGCCGTTCTCCTCATAGTCCACCGTCACACAGCTACCCTGCAGCTCCAGCAGCTCATCGTCCCTCAACCACACCACCTCAGGGTCAGGGTAACCTGAAACACAGACAGAAGGAGCTGTGAATTCATGTTCTGGTTTCACACAATCGATTTGAGTTGGGACAACATGAAGAAATTAAAGTAACTTATTAGTTTTTACAAATTTAAGCAAATTGAGCCAAAAACAATTAAGTTGTCCCCAAAAACACTCTTGCTCCACTGCTCCATTTAGGGCTGCATGATGTTGAAAAAAAACTAGGCATGTCCAGATCCGATCACGTGATTGGAAATCTATCAGAATCATACGTTACCATCCGATCAGGACTCGAATATATATATATATATATATATTCTCATTATTTTTAACACATCTATAGTAATGTGGTGGCACAGAGTTTAGACCTCTTTCTTGACTTCTTTCTTTACACAGAAACGGCAACACATGCGGCATGACATCACTTTGTTGCAGAGATGCTATTGGTTAAATTAGTCAAAGTAGAACACAGAAGCAGCTTGAAGCGGAAACCGCGAGTATGTCTGCGGTCTGGAGGTATTATTAAGTTGATGATGACAACATTGCCATAGCAAACTGTGAGATATGTAAACTTGGGATTGCAAGAGGTGGAAAGGAAAAGGCTACATTTAACACAACAAACCTGATAAGACACTTCAGAAACAAACACCTGACACAATACAGCGAGTTTACCCAGCCAAGCCAATCGAAGACGAGTCAGCTCACGCTGCAGGAGAGTTTGAAGAGGAGAGAAAAACAACACGAAGGCACAGGACATCACAGCCAAGATCGCACAAATGATCAATGAGTGATCTGCTAATCGCCTTTATAGAGAACCCTGGATTTCTTATGCTTATAGAGCATGTAAAACCTCGATTTGAAAATTTTATCTTATATATTTTATTATAGAAGTATCGGCAGGGCCGAATTAACATAAGGGCTAGGTGGGGCTGAAGCCCCAGGGCCCACGGGAGAAGAGGGCCCTTGTTTGGCTGATGAATTAATTTACGCTTGACGTGGGAAACGCCTCTTTGCGTTATGCCTTCTCTCGTTGATAATGTGAAGTATTCCTTTCAGTTTGCTGCTGTTAAAAAAGTTATGCCGGTGTTAAACTGGGGCTCAGAGTGGCTGTAGCCTAATTAGAATATTGATAATAGCCCCGTTTTAGTCACTCATAAGGGTGAGTACAGTACAGTCCCTTATTTTGGCTCTACCGCGAAAACCGTCCAGTCAAAGGTAGGCTAATCAAGCTCGTCGTAGAACAAAAATTTAAATTCAAATAGTTTTCATCAATGATTAACTTCTACATGTGATAACAGAAGCTGGGATAGGCAGGATCATACTGAATGAACTCTGCCGTGTGGCCGACTTATATAAACTTTTGTGAGGTAAAAAATTAAAGGGGGCCCATGGATTTGATATAGCCCCAGGGCCAAATGTGTTCTTAATCCGGCCCTGAGTATCGGATCGGGTTTCGGTATCAGTAGATACTTAAAATCAAATGACTTGAACTCAGACTCAAGGGTAGAAAAACCTGATCGGAACATCCCTAAAAAAACTGACATTGCAATATAATCAATTACTGCGATGTACAGTATATGACTTAAATAGCTTGTAAAGAATTCATAATTTTAGATCGATTGGGATGATTCTGTAGGGCAGGGGTTCCCAATCTTTTCCGCTCACGACCCCCAAAATAACAATTCGGTGCACACACACCAGTAGAGACTACAGTGCTGAGCATAATTGAGTACACCACATTTTGAAAATGAATATTTTTTCCATTTCTCAGTGAATATAGGCAATATATTTTGGTGCATTTAAACAAAACAGATTTATTAAACAGATATATTTATTAAAATAATATTTTAGTCACCAAACAGATTTAGAAATTGAAAGATAATACAATTAAATTCAAGCTAAATATTGCAAAAATAAATTACAACCTGCAAAATTTCAACTAATTTTTTACATTTTTTTGATTCTCTTCATTTTTTCTCTTTTTTAAATTTGTATTTAGTATTTTTCTGTAACATAAATGTGGGCGCACTAGTTTTTGGACCGTTATTGTAAGTTATTTTGTTAGATAAGCTCCAGATTTAGCTTCAGTACTGACTAATCTAATGTATACGCACAAATATAATAATGTAGAGCTTCCTATTAAAAATATGAATTTAAAAGAGATTTGTGAGGGGTGTACCTATATATGCTGTTATAAAATCTGTTCTGAACTGTGACCCTTGCTCAACTATAATATATCGTCACCTTAGGTCATAAGGTTCTATCTGACATTTTTGTCAAAATTGAGTTATTAACATATTCTTATTAAATGACAACTTATTTACATGATGTGATGTTTTTTTATAAGCTGTTTACATTTTAAGATTTTTTATTTAAAAAACAAATGTTACACACATACTGTTTGCTATGGAATGCAAAAATTTTGAAGCTCAATATCTCAAAATCATTCAGAACGCAGATAAAACCTTATAATCCCAAGGTGATGATATCTATATCTACTGTATGTGATGTGACTATTGTGCATACACACATTGCGATATCGATGCTAAAATGATATATTGTGCAGCCCTAGCAGAAACTAAGCTTTTTTGGCACAGCAACTGATGATCGAAAAATGTACCTCTTCCCAACAAGGAAAATCAGCAACAATCAAGAACGCATGATTATATGCTGTCAATGCTTTGCAATCAAAAACATGTAATTATAATGGAAGTCGATGGGGCAAAAACAGCCACAAACATAATGAAAGAGTAGTAAATTTGCTCAGCGTGTATTGATGAATTTTTACCCAAATATGTGTCAAAATAAGATTTGTCACCAAAAAACATTCTACTTGCTGAAACAGAGAAATTTGTGGCCAAATTAAGACTCAAAATCTCTTCAGAGTTAATGAAAACCTCCCCAACAGCACACAATTGTTAAATAAGTAGTTTGAACAAACTCAAATGTCATATTTTGAGCGTGTGCTGTTTATGCAGAAGGTCAGTGATGTCTGTCGGTGTATCCTGACCTGTGATGAGGCAGGAGAGATGGACGCTGGAGCCCTGCGGGACGCTCAGGTCAGAAGGAGTCTTACTGAACTCAGGTTTACATTGAAGCTTCAGCTCCAGAGACTGCAGTGCCTGTTCTGTCTCTGTAACACCAGAGCAAGACAGATGTATTATTGAACTGTAAAAATATCCATCGCTACATGAAAAAGGCACTGACACCTTCAGTGAGTCGAGTCACAGCTGTCAGATGTCACAATTGATTTTGGGGACATTCTGCAGTGTGTAGTATTTCATAGTAGTTTCTGAAGCGCATTGATTTTCTTTCGTGTTTGATTTCTTTCTCACCATGGACTGGGCTCGTGCTTGCAGAAGCTTCTGGTTTAGACAAGATGGCCATCCTTTTTAGAGCCAGCAAGGCTTTTCCTGTTTTCTAAAAATGGAGAAACAAAAGAGTAATGAGAGAAGAGAAACAAAAACAGTGCCGTTGAGTTTGATTTATGAATGTACGACTCATTAATTGTTTGATTATACACAAATTGGTCAAAATGACTTTTGGGCTCCCTGGTAATCTGTTTGAATTGTCGTCCATTAGTTTTGTGATTCGATGCAAATGTTTTTTGGCATAATGACACTAAAATAATTGGTTTAACGATAGTTTATAAACCACCACATTTTACCTTAAGGTATGTTTAAGAATAATTTGATTACTCATTAACAGACAGATATTTATAATCAGAGAACTGCACATTAACAGACAGATATTTCATGGAGAAAACACAAGATTAAATAATTAAAGCTTATTAATAATAATGGTACAATTATTACTTATTATGGTACTTATTAAATATAATAGTACAACAGCAGACTCCTTATATTAAATGTGCACAAATTGCAGATGTTACTCTGTACTGTGTCCTCCAATAATTTAGCAGTAAAATGGTTTCTAAATGCTTAGAGAACAAAACACACAATACAAAGATTACTGAGAGAATCATATAAGCATATCGTATAAGTTCAAGCTGATTCTTTTATCAGATATTATATAGTTAAAATCTGCTTGGCTACCTTAACAGCTCGTTTTATCATTTGATAGATGCACAATAAAATATATAATAATAATTATATATGTATATTATTAGCGCCCCTGATTTATTAGCCCCCTGTTTATTTTTTTTCCCAATTTCTGTTTAACTGAGAGAAGATTTTTTCAACACATTTCTAAACATAATAGTTTTAATAACTAATTTCTAACAACTGATTTATTTTATCTTTGCCATGATGACAGTAAATAATATTTGACTAGATATTTTTCAAGACACTTCTATACAGCTTAAAGTGACATTTAAAGGCTTAAATAGGTTAATTAGGTTAATTAGGCAGGTTAGGGTAATTAGGCAAGTTATTGTATAATGATGGTTTGTTCTGTAGACTGTCGAAAACTATATAGCTTAAAGAGGCTAATAATTCTGACCTTAAAATGGTTTTAAAAAATTAAAAACTGCTTCTATTCTAGCCAAAATAAAACAAATAAGACTTTCTCCAGAAGAAAAAATATTATCAGACATACTGTGAAAATTTCCTTGTTCTGTTAAACATCATTTGGGAAATATTTAAAAAAGAAAAAACATTAAAAGGGGGCGAATAATTCTGACTTTAACTGTATATATATATATATCAGTGCTTCCTACACATAGACTTTACTTGGGCGGCTGCCAAGGTATATTAATGGCTGCCTAAGTATATTCAGTGACAGGTTTTTTTTTACTATTGTTAACATCCTTTTACACTATTTAGTATCCGCCTAATGTAACCAAACATTCTCTTGTTTACCCGTTTGGTTCTGTGTGCTCGAGAATAGTCAACACTCCCATAGAATGTCTCACGTGCTCTGCAGACCCATAGAGACACGACTTTTTGGCACTTAAAAAAATTGGCTCGGGGTTCAGCCTTTGCTTTCTAAAGCTGTCGTTCGTTAATCGTATGCGTTTTTGCATTACCTTTTTACTTAAGCCTACTTTCGCTTGGCTTTGCAGCTGACTGCACGCACACAGTCGCGAGAGCAAGAGAAACATTCATTCTTGAATCTAAACGACTCAGAAAAACGTTACTATATGCTCGGAGAGGATGAAATGACTGATCTAAACTGCCTGCAAATTATATATACAACATTAGTAATGATTAATCATCGCATTTGCCTTATTAAAATAATCTACAAGTTTTACTCTTGTAATTATTATTATTTTTAGAGATATAGTCTATTTTCGTTCCTTTTTCTGTCATTTATTTGTCATTTGCTGTATATTTTTTTAATTTGATGATGTCATTAGGCTATATTACACAGGCTATTTTATATACACATTTAAAATGTTTTGACTTTCAAGTTTGCTTTGAACTTGAAAGAGATAGAAGCAGATTTGACCTGTCAGTGGGTGCACACGGCTCCTGAATAGCTTAAAAGTAACAAAAATTGTGGATTTCTTTTTATTTCAACAGTCTTTTTTTACTTTAACCAATTAAAAAAAAGAAACAGTGTATAACAGTGTCATAATAAATACAATTATTGTTAAAAATTTATTATATTTTGTTTATCGCATATAGTTATATTTATGTGATGTGGATAAATGATGTGTTTCAATTCAGCTACCACAAGTATATTTCAAACCTATGGGAAGCACTGGAGCTGAATATTTTTGGGTGTAGTTTTTAGTTTGTTTTTAGTTTTAGCTATTTTAGGAGGATATCTGTGTTTGCAGGTGACTATTACTGTGCATAATTATTAGGCAACTTAACAAAAAACAAATATATACCCATTTCAATTATTTATTTTTACCAGTGAAACCAATATAACATCTCAACATTCACAAATATCTGACATTTAAAAACAAAACAAAAACAAATCAGTGACCAATATAGCCACCTTTCTTTGCAAGGACACTCATAAGCCTGCCATCCATGGATTCTGTCAGCGTTTTGATCTGTTCACCATCAACATTGCGTGCAGCAGCAACCACAGCCTCCCAGACACTGTTCAGAGAGGTGTGCTGTTTTCCCTCCTTGTAAATCTCACATTTGATGATGGACCACAGGTTCTCTATGGGGTTCAGCTCAGGTGAACAAGGAGGCCATGTCATTAGTTTTTCTTCATTTAGACCCTTTCTTGCCAGCCACGCTGTGGAGTACTTGGACGCGTGTGATGGAGCATTGTCCTGCATGAAAATCATGTTTTTCTTGAAGGATGCAGACTTCTTCCTGTACCACTGCTTGAAGGTGTCTTCCAGAAACTGGCAGTAGGACTGGGAGTTGAGCTTGACTCCATCCTCAACCTAAAAAGGCCCCACAAGCTCATCTTTGATGATACCAGCCCAAACCAGTACTCCACCTCCACCTTGCTGGCGTCTGAGTCGGACTGGAGCTCTCTGCCCTTTACCGATCCAGCCACGGGCCCATCAAGACTCACTCTCATTTCATCAGTCCATAAAACCTTAGAAAAATCAGTCTTGAGATATTTCTTGGCCCAGTCTTGACGTTTCAGCTTGTGTGTTTTGTTCAGTGGTGGTCGTTTTTCAGCCTTTCTTACCTTGGCCATGTCTCTGAGTATTGCACACCTTGTGCTTTTGGGCACTCCAGTGATGTTGCAGCTCTGAAATATGGCAAAACTGGTGGCAAGTGGCATCTTGGCAGCTGCACGCTTGACTTTTCTCAGTTCATGGGCAGTTATTTTGCGCCTTGGTTTTTCCACACGCTTCTTGCGACCCTGTTGACTATTTTGAATGAAACGCTTGATTGTTCGATGATCACGCTTCAGAAGCTTGGCAATTTTAAGAGTGCTGCATCCCTCTGCAAGATATCTCACTATTTTTGACTTTTCGGAGCCTGTCAAGTCCTTCTTTTGACCCATTTTGCCAAAGGAAAGGAAGTTGCCTAATAATTATGCACACCTGATATAGGGTGTTGATGTCATTAGACCACACCCCTTCTCATTACATAGATGCACATCACCTAATATGCTTAATTGGTAGTAGGCTTTCGAGCCTATACAGCTTGGAGTAAGACAACATGCATAAAGAGGATGATGTGGTCAAAATACTCATTTGCCTAATAATGCTGCACTCCCTGTATATATATATATATATATATATATATATATATATATATATATATATATATATATATATATATATATATATATATATATATATATATATATACAGTTGAAGTCAGAATTATTAGCCCCCTTTTTCTTTTTTTAAATATTTCCCAAATGATGTTTAACAGACCAAGGAAATTTTCACAGTATGTCTGATAATTTTTTTTTTCTGGAGAAAGTCTTATTTGTTTTATTTCGGCTAAATAGAAGCAGTTTTTTAATTATGTAAGAACCATTTTAAGGTCAATATTATTAGACCCTTTAAGCTATATATTTTTCCGATAGTCTACAGAACAAACCATCATTATACAATAACTTGCCTAATTCCTCTAACCTGCCTAGTTAACTTAATTAACCTAGTTAAGCCTTCAAATGTAACTTTAAGCTGTATAGAAGTGTCTTGAAAAATATCTAGTAAAATATTATTTACTGTCATCATGGCAAAGATAAAATAAATCAGTTATTAGAAATGAGTTATTAAACCTATTATGTTTAGAAATCTGTTGAAAAAATCTTCTCTCTGTTAAACAGAAATTGTGGGAAAAATAAACAGGGGGGCTAATAAATCTGACCTCAACTGTATACATATATATATATATAGCTTAAAATATATTTAAATTTAAAATATTAGCAAAATATTACCTATATTGTGGACATCACAGAGCATGCGCACAATGTCGACGCTAATTGGAGATTCAATCATAAATTATCTGTTTGTTCCTCACGCTGTAAACACGATAAAGTTAAAAACTCGTCGTTGGCTTGGTATGTTTCTCTTGGCAGCAAAGAAACGATCAAATTACAGGTGTTTTACCTTCCACTTCTGCCTGGTCAGGAACTTCTTCATCTTGTTTTTGGAGAGGTTTTTGCCGCCGCTGCTGTTGTCCACGCATGAAAAACCCAGCCAGACATGAGCCAGAGCCTCTTCACAGGACAATCTGCGCCTGTCAGAAGGGTCAACCAACCCAGAGTTAGCAACCTTTCCGGACGCGTTTGACTTCGGTTTGTATGTGAGCAAAATGAAGTATACTAACTCACCTGGGATCTTTATTGAGCAGGACGCTGATGAAGTCCTTTGCCATATCAGTGATCTCCTCAAAACTCTCCTCATCAAACTCCCACTGCGCCGCGGTCACCAGAGCCAGAGTCTCGGTGTCGCTCTCGCCTTGAAACGGAGACTCACCGCTCAACCTTCGGGACAGGACAAAATCAGATGTCATGGTGTTATTCCGCACTAGAGGGCAGCAGGCGCTTAACTGATCTTAATTGAGTTTTGTTGGGCTCACAGGATGTAACAGATGACGCCGACACTCCACATGTCGGTGGTCAGAGTGACGGTCTCAAAATTGATGACCTCCGGAGCCACAAATTCTGGCGTGCCCTGCATCACCTTCAGAGGCGTGTTAGGATCTGAGGTACACAACACACACATTCAAGGCTGTTTTTACTGCTACATTAGAATTTACAATGTGATACTGTAGGCTATTACAATGATAATAACAACACAGTAATGCAGAAATATTATAATAATACGTAACAATATTCATAGTTTTATGAATATTTTAATATATATGGTGATTTTTTTTATACAATTAGCATTGTGATACAAAATAATTGCAAATTTTTAGTTGATATTTTCGTTTTATTTCAAATTTTAGTCATTTAGTTGTGCTTTACTAATGTTTAAATACTTTATATTCATATTTATAATAACAATGTTAAATAAGAAAATGATTTAAGTTACATTTTTTATTTAATTAGATTTGTTATAGTCCACTCTTAATCTTTATATTCACTCTTAAATTGAATATTTATTCATTTATTTATTTATTAGTGTATTAACTTGTTTAAAGGTGACATTTTCAGCTAATATTTATTATATGTGATTTTAATTAACAAAAATTGGCTATAAGATAAGATAAAAAAATATAGAGTTTTAATTAAGTACAGTAACATTTTCTTTAGAGATCCCTTTCTTTAGAAATGTTTTGTCTGTCAGAATACAGAAGTGTTTTTGCTATATCTCATGGTCATGGAAATATTTGCATGTATTTTTTTATTTAGATGGAGAACACCATTCAGGATTACTGTTGTTCTTGTCCCTTTGTTTTAAATGTGAACAAAACAATTTTATGCTAATACACATTATTGTATTGTATTTTTTATTGTATGTTTTATAATATTATTTTTTGTATATGCATATTATAAATAATTTTTACTTTATATTTAATTACACACAGTTTTATTATAACATTTGTTGCTGTGTTGACACTACCCTCTACACACTCGTACCTAGTTTGCTAGCGAGTCCGAAGTCAATGATTTTGATCTGAATTCCGGTTCTATCCACACAGACGATGTTCTCAGGTTTGAGGTCCAGATGGAGGATGTTTTGCTGGTGCATGTACTGAATGCCCTCCAGAATCTGACGCATGTAGCCCACACTGGACACCTCTGTGTGCTCAAAACTGTCATCGACAATCCGCTCAAACAGCTCACCACCAGCAACACTGCACAGACACAAATTCACCTCTGTTACAGATCAAATTGTTGCATGCGGAATATTTTGATTATTGATAACAATAATTGAATTTTATATTGCTGAGCGTTTTTGCTGGCTGGTTAAGGGGTAGTTCATTTAGTAATTTAAAAATGAAAATTCTGTCATCATTTACTTATCATTCTTTTTTCACAAACCCGATTTTTTTATTGGATGAACAGCTGAGAAGAAGCTGACCTCCATGCATTTTTTACTGCTAAGGATGTCAATGGTTACTGGTTTCTAACATTCTAAATAATAATAATAAATAAATAGGCTAATGGTTTAATACGATTCAATGATTTATGCTAAGCTACTGTAAGTTAAAAGTGCTCCCATGACCTGGAGATTGTCTGAATGGATTAAAAATGATAATCTTTTTAACTCCAGAAGACTTGTAAAATTATCCTATGTTAAAAAAAAAGATGTTCCATTAAGTTATACGGACATTCTAGCTTCTTCATTCGGTGCATGGTTTTATATTATCGTAGATAATGTTTGCCAATAAAACAGTAAACATTTTTGGAATATAATTATCCCCCAATAAAACAAAACATACATTTGAATACATTATCGATATAATGGTTATGCTTCACTTTAATTATCAATAACAAATAATATAAAAAGTTTAACATTTTATTGTTCATTTTTTGACCATATCAGCCAACCCTAATTGTAGATCATAAGCATTGCTCTCCGCTGGTAACACAAATATTGCAGTGAACAACTTATTGAAGTTCACAAACCAGCTGGCATTTCTCAATTCTGCACATTATCAAAAATGGCCACATGTGAGATACTCACTACTCCATTACCATGACCATCTCGGCTTTGTTGTCATATGCAGCGAGACATTGCACCAGTTTAGGATGGTGTAAGAAGTTCATCAGCTCTATTTCTTTCCTCGCAGCCTCTCTGTCCTTTGCCCGACGACTCTTGTAGAACTTTCCAGCACATTCACGACCTGTCACCTTATGGGTCAACCGAAACACCTGGCCAAACTTCCCTCTAGGAGACAGTCAAGAAATGAAACATTAAACCCTGCTCTCAAACCCATCATTTCATACATCATTAAATCTCAATATACAAACTCCCGATTTCTCTGGTTCTTTAAGGGCTAGTTCACAAAAAATTTGAATTTTCTCACTATTTACATACCCTCAAGTAGTTCCAAATCGTTATGAGTTTGTTTTCTTAAACACAAATAAACAATGTATGACTTGTATGACAATGTATGACAATGTATGACAATGACATATGAAATGTGTTGAACATTTTTTTCTCTTCGTTAAACAGAAATTGGGGAAAAAAATAAACAGGGGGGCTAATAAATCAGGGGGTTGAATAATTCTGATTGCAACTGTACTAGCCCCTCTGAATTATTAGCCCCCCTGTTTATTTTTTCCCCAATTTCTGTTTAACGGAGAGAAGATTTTTTCAGCACATTTCTAAACATAATAGTTTTAATAACTCATTTCTAATAACTGATTTATTTTATCTTTGCCATGAAGACAGTAAATAATATTTGACTAGATATTTTTCAAGACATTTCTATACAGCTTAAAGTGACATTTAAAGGCTTAACTAGGTTAATTAGGTTAACTAGGCTGGTTAAGGTAATTAGGTAAGTTATTGTATAATGATGGTTTGTTCTGACTATCGAAAAACTATTTAGCTTAAAGGGGCTAATAATTTTAATCCATAAAATGGTTTTTAAAATTTTTTAAAAACTGCTTCTATTCTAGCCGAAATAAAACAAATAAGACTTTCTCCAGAAGAAAAAATATTATCAGACATACTGTGAACATTTCCTTTCTCTGTTAAACATCATTTGGAAAGTATTTAAAAGAGAAAAAAAATCAAAGGGGGGCTAATATTTCTGACTTCAACTGTACAGTATATATATATATATATATATATATATATATATATATATATATATATATATATATATATATATATATATATATATATATATATATATATATATATATATATATATATATATATCCAGTATATACTTGTGGTAGCTGAATTGAAACACATCATTTATCCACATCACATAAATAGTTAACTATATGCGATAAACAAAATATAATTAAATTTTTAACAATAATTGTATTTATTATGACACTGTTATACACTGTTTCTTTTTAATTGGTTAAAGTAAAAAAAGACTGTTGAAATAAAAAGAAAGCCACTATTTTTGTTACTTTTAAGCTATTCAGGAGCCGTGTGCACCCACTGACCGGTCAAATCTGCTTCTCTCTCTCTTTCAAGTTCAAAGCAAACTTGAATGTCAAAACATTTTAAATGTGTATATAAAATAGCCTGTGTAATATAGCCTAATGACATCATCAAATTAATAAAATATACAGCAAATGACAAATAAATGACAGAAAAAGGAACGAAAATAGACTATATCTCTAAAAATTATAATAATTACAAGAGTAAAACTTGTAGATTATTTTAATAAGGCAAATGTGATGATTAACCATTACTAATGGTGTATATAATTTGCAGGCAGTTTAGATCAGTCATTTCATCCTCTTCGAGCACATAGTAACGTTTTTCTGAGTCGTTTAGATTCAAGAATGAATGTTTCTCTTGCTCTCGCGACTGTGTGCGTGGAGTCAGCTGCAAAGCCAAGCGAAAGTAGGCTTAAGTAAAAAGGTAATGCAAAAACGCATACGATTAACGAACGACAGCTTTAGAAAGCAAAGGCTGAACCCCGAGCCAATTTTTTAAGTGCCAAAAGTCGTGTCTCTATGGGTCTGCAGAGCACGTGAGACATTCTATGGTAGTGTTGACTATTCTCGAGCACACATAACTAAACGGGTAATCGAGAGAATGTTTGGTTACATTAGGCGGATACTAAATAATGTAAAAGGATGTTAACAATAGTAAATAGTTTTTTTTAAAACACAAGCAAGTCTAGAACTTTCATTTTGGGTGAACTGTCTCTTTAAGTGAACTGGCTGTTTTGCCTCCAGTCAGTCATTATCTTCTGTTTTTATTATCACCTCCTACACATACAGGTTAAGAAAAATGATAGCATTTCCAGAGAAAATGTTGTTTTCTCTATCTAATGCCTGTAGAAACATGAACACACTCAGAAGTTTTGTTACACTTGACAGATCTTTTGAATGAGAGCCAGTTAAACGAGTGTGTTTGTTGAGCATACTTACACTCCTAGTTTCTCCAGGACATTATAGTGGTCAGTGAGTTTATGCTGAGTATCGATGGTCACGTTCACATACTCCACTGGCTTCTCTTCACAGGAATCTCCTGTTAAAAAGATGACATACTTTCTTTCACCGTGGGGCTTCAACTCAAAGCTTAACTCTCTTTGATCACATGCCTTTCAGTAATGACTTTAAACACATTCTTCCTGTTTACAGTCTGGCTACTGAACCGTGTTCCCACAAATTGTGGGAAAATTATGAGCAAATTAAGTGCTGCATTTAAATACTCCTAAAGTGCAATTGATCAAACATAAAATATGTTATATATGTTAAAGTCACCATGAAATTTCACAGTTTTTTATGTTTTTATGAAGCATTTCAGTATTTGTAATTAATGAACACATACTGAATATCTGTCACTGTGCCCACTTAGGGAACATTTGCATAATAATGATGTACTAAAAACTGAAACCGCCTTTTTAATTCAGAGAAGACATTGTTGTCAAAACAGGGATGTTGAAATGAAAATTGTTTATATATTATGCCTATTATGTATGCCAGGCCAATAGTGAGTGATTGATGAAAATACTCTCATAAATTTAGTGTAATGCCATACCTTTAATAAAACCTCAGTAGTTTTTTTTTAACACCAAAAGAGGGTCTGATGTAAGCTGCTAGTAATTTTACTATACCTTTATTACCTTTTTTATTATACCTATATTATTTTGAGCAGTTACTTATTATGTTGGTTTACAGCAATTACTTAAAGCATAAAATATTTGCAAGCTGAAGTTATGACCAGTATGGAAGTAATTGTGTGAAGAAGTCATGAGGAAAAATGTTAAAGAGTGTCATGAGTGACAAGACACACCCACCATGTACAGTATGTAATTTAAGATAGTGCCTTCGGGCAGAAAACAGAAAGATATATGTGTACAAAGTATGTGTCCAATTGGAATAGGTTTACCTTTGAACCAAAATCTTTCCTTCCGTGTCATTTCAAGAGAACTATAATATACTCGTCAAAAACTTGTTGCAACATATATGTGTACAGTCACGGAAATAATTGACATCTTATGAAATTCCTTTTCTAAATCCGGACATAAAAAAAAAATCAGATTGTAGGTGAACCTCAGATGAACAACATATTATAGCATAAGCTAATAAAACAATCATCAGCTGAAGTTTTTGCAGTTTGTTGGTCTGGAGCTGTGTGATTAATCGAAAAGTAATCCAAATCGACATTTAAAACCTATAATCGGTCAAATTTTTTCAGGACGATTTTTTCCATTTTTTTGTCACCCTGGACTTATCTCCCCATAGACTTCCATGCATACGCACGTGAATGCGTCAGACCGGAATCGCAAGCTCGTGCGACAAGTTTCGCAGTTCGCTGCATTGGAAAGTTCAAGATTGGTAAATTCTGACCTGCGAAATCGCATAACATGATTTCGTTAGACCAATCAAAGATCAGAATATGACCTCTCTGGACAGGAATTTAAAACATAGAGCAATCACTCGCTTTTTTTAATGTCTAATTATCTTGTTTAATCCCGCCCCTTTTCACATCGCTGTACAACAGAATTACGCACGCACAAACTCTAGTGTGACCGCAGCATTATAGTTCTGTGGCCACTTTGCAGCCACATTTCTGTAAGTTGTTCTGTAAAGGAATATGTCATTCATTTGGTTCTCAAATTTTTGTTCTTTATTAAAAACACTGATCTCTGGTCAAGCAGGACGATGGATCCATTCTTGAGCCATACTTTGCACTACACTGATGATGACTGGAAGCTGCGCCAGAGATTCCTTGAGACAGCATAGTTTCTTAGCCAAAGCTCAGCCAAAATTGATCTCAAGGACACCGGTAAAAAACAAGGTCTTGAAATTGTTCAGTCAAAGTCTACACCAAATGTCCTCTAGAATGATCTGAGAGATTGATAAGGTCCTACAGAAAATGATTACTCTAGGTAATTACTGCTAAAAGTGGATCTATAGGCATCTGAGTCATTGGGTGACCAAGGATTGTTACTTTATTCTCTTCTATCTAGGCTGTACCTTTTGCTAAATTATGAAATGAAACAGTGTGAGATCTTGTAATGTTGTTCAGCTGATGCTTTATCTTCCAGATTTTAAGATCTGCCAAGAAACATAATAGTTTTATGGGACATTCTACCAGAAAGGTACATTATCCGTCCCTGAAATAAAAACATAAATACAGTGAATAAAAAGTATTTCATCCCAAACAAATTCTAAAATGGACAGATGATTAATGGTTGTGAGTTGTTCTGTAAAGGAATATGTCACTCATTTGGTTCTCAATTTTTTTTTCTTATTAAAAGCACTTTACATTGTACAAACCCTGCCATTGTCTTTGTCCTCAGCCCAACTGAACCTACAGCTTTAATAGTTTTGTTATGATAAAAACTGTTATTTAGAAGAAAAAAAAACTCCAGAAATAGCAAAGTTTCAGCTATTATCATTCACATCATTTAAAACATAAAATTATAAATACATTTTACAAATTAATACTGCAAATATATAATGCAAATAAATTTACAATTGTCCCCATGTTTCTGTCAGTCCTGTTACATCTGCATTAAATTTAACATAAAATGCGTGCAATACACCTTTAAGGCTATGACCCGAAATTGAGATCATTTGACAGAGAAGATGCTGACAGTGATCAAGGATGCGTTCTATCATTGAATTGTACGATTTTATGCTTGTTTTGTATGTTTTTTTGAGGACAACAAGCTTAAGTCAGGCCCTGTTACATTTTTTATAAGTGAAAATGTACGTTTCTGGTAGAATGTCCCTTATATCATGTCCTGAAATGGAGAACCATGAAATTCAATAAGGTTTCTTAACTTTTGACTGTATATGTAATTAGGCATGGGACGATAACCGCTGTTTGGAAAGGTCAAGGCTTTAATTTTATTTTTTTTTTGCTATACTGTTCCTAAGGTATATGTAGGTTTTTTAAAAATGTATTTTTCAGTTTTTTATGACTACAGTATGTCCAGCAGAAAGGATATCCAAAGATGTCGTTTTATATCTGTGTTTTTGAAACAAATGAAGACAGTAGAAGTCAATGATTTATTTGATTTATCTAGCCTGACATGTTGTTTACTGCTCCTAAATATTTAAAATGTTTCTCAAAATAAAATATATTGTGTTCAAAGGCGAAAAAAAGTTTTAGCTTTTTACCCAGACATTAAAAAAGAATATATTTTAGAGCAGTGCAAGGTTATCATCATACCGTCAGAATATGTGTATCTCTGTAATACATTTTCGTTCTTTGGTGTATTTTGTGTTTTAGCATGCTTTTCTTTTAAATACATATTTTGTACTATGGAAATACTAAAGTACTCACAGGAATTTTGCTATGATTTCAGGAAACTGTTAAAAATGTCTCACCTGGGTTGTCCATCGTGACTGTCTGGGACTCTTGGCTGGGTTCGCTGACCCCCACAGTGTTACAGGCTCTGATGCGGAAGCAGTATTGACCCTGAGGCTGGAGGCCAGAGGTCACCCTGAGAGAGGTGCTCTTACACTGCGCTGTGAGCTCTTTCCACTGCTCAGACTCTTTTTCACAGACCTCCACCACGTATCCCGTCACAGCGCTGCCGCCATCATATGATGGTCCAGACCATGAAAGAACCAGAGAGTGAGGGGACAGAACACTCGCCACTGGACAAGAAGCAGGCGGCTGAGGCAGGTCTGGAGAAAACACACACACAAAAACCTCATCAAGCAGTTATGCAAATAGAAAATTATTTGAAGATTCTAATAATGTCAAATGAGTGTTTATCACAATGCAGGGTGTCTTAAAAAGTATTAAAAGTTGATAAATCAATTTAGAGAAATTTAAGCCCCTTATAAATTATTCCAATGTTTTTTATATTAAATTTTGTATAATTTCTGATGGGCATCAAGGTGGCGCAGTGGGTAGCACGATCGCCTCACAGCAAGAAGGTCACTGGTTTGAGCCTCGGCTGGGTCAGTTGGCATTTCTGTGTGGAGTTTGCATGTTCTTCCCATGTTCGCGTGGGTTTCCTCCAGGTGCTCTGGTTTCCCCCACAAGTCCAAAGATGTAGGTGTGCTCTAGGTGAAATGGGTAAGCTAAATTGTCCGTAGTGCATGTGTGTGATTGAGAGTGTATGGGTGTTTCCTATTCATGGGTTGCAGCTGGAAGGGCATCCGCTGCGTAAAACATATGCTGGATAAATTGGTGGTTCATTCCGCTGTGGTGACCCCTGATTAATAAAGGGACTAAGCCGAAGAAAATGAATGAATGATTAATTTCTGATTATATTATGTAAAGTTTGTATTCTAAAGATTGCCTTAATTTATTCTGTGAATATGATGATGTTGTGTAGTTTATTCATTCATTTTCTTGTCAGCTTAGTCCCTTTATTAATCAGGGGTTGCCACAGCGGAATGAACCACCAACCTATCCAGCATATGTTTTACCCAGCGGATGCCCTTCCAGCCGCAACAAACACTGGGAAACATCCATACACATTCTTTCACACACATACACTGTGGCCAATTTAGCGTATTCAATTCACCTATAGTGCTCGAACACATACGGCTCGAACCAGTGACCTTCTTGCTGTGAAGCGATCATGCTACCCACTGTGCCACCATGACACCCACTGTGTAGTTTATGAAATCGATAAAATCTTGCTAGATTTGACATCATGCTGCTTTGTTTACTGCAATATCCAAGGCATCACCCTTATTCCTGCTGTTCTATAGGCGCCATCTGCTACATACACATTTCTATTTAGTATATGAATAATGTTTTATTTTTGTATTAGTTTCGTACAATCAGTATTTAGTAAATATAGACTAAAATGTCACCAATACCGGTTGAAACGTGAAATGGCTAAAGTGGATTTAAAATGTATGGAAAGAGTGTTAAAAAAGGTCTTAAAAGGTATTGAATTTCACTCTCTGATTCCCATATATATGATGTAAAGGTAAAAAATTTTGCAAGGAGATAAAAAAAACGAACATAAATGTCATTTATTTCTGGACAAAACACACAAAGGCTCCAGTCATTAAATTATTAAACAAATTAAAATGCAATTAATGATTTTAATGGTTAATAACTTTATTATCTTTTATCATGTCATGTTTATTATCTTATTATTTATTAACTGCCCCGGTCTCTTGCAATGGCGTTTATAATTGCAGTTTAAATAATAGTTAATAGTATAATTGGAGTTTATAATAGCAGCTGCAGTGATGCAATAACTTTACCAGTTAGTGATTGGCTCTTTTATTTAGGAGGCGGGACTAATTAGTCCATATTGAGTATTGCACTTTTGTCCTTTTCAAAGTTTGGTATTTATGTAGTGTTTTATAATAACACATTTTGAGGATCTTGACTTACCAATGACATTCAGTGTCACTGTGTGTTGGGCTGAACTTTTGCGATCTCGTACGAATATCGTGTAGCGCCCAGAGTCCTCAGGAAGTGCTTCGGAAATGACCAGACAACTGTTTTCATCACAGGACTCGATATGAAACCTGGAGCTTTCCTCCACCTTCAGAAAAACAAATTATTATGCATACAGCCAGCAGAATGAATTGTACGTCTCAATTGTGCTGTGTTGTGTTCAGCTATGTACCTCTTTTTTGTTAAAGACCCAGCAAGATGCTACAGGAGAGCTGCCTTTAAAGAAGCACTCCAGACGGGCCGTTTCTCCGACTCGCACTTCCAGCCGGTCTGATGGATCCACAAACTGCAGAGGAGGTGCTGTAAAACATGACACTTACTATGAGACCACAAGGAATCTTCATTGTTTCTCATAAAAACCGAATGCTTACATTTGTACATATAAGCATTGTACTATACATTTTGCTTACATGTATATATTTATATACAGTGCTCGAATTGAGGGGGGATGTGGGGGGATGCTTATGGAAAAAAATGACAAAAAGCATTCCCTTTGTAAAACAACCTGTCACGGTTGTTGATCTGTCTGTTCCTCTTGCGTGTGTGTGTGTGTGTGTGTTTGTTTGGGTATCTCTTCTCCGCGTGGCTGTGTGTTTACATGTCGTCAGCTGGGCGGTCACGTGCACTGCCGTTGCTCAGCAACCGCTCAGCTCTTAATCAGCAGACCACAGGTGCAGCGCATTACTGCACCTATATCTGTTCAGCGTTCGTATTTCATGTTGTCAGTTCGTTGTTGTTCATGTCTGTGTCTGTGTCCTGCTAGGCTCTTCTCGTTGAAATTGCTGGTGGTGAGTTGCTGTAGAGGCTTTTGCTTTTGGACTTCTTATGCCTCACTGATGAACATTGTTACCGCTGTTGAGCGTTGTTGATACCCATGAGAGATTCACCATTGATCTGCCTCACTGAAGAACAATATTACCGCTGTTGAGCGTTGTTCATACCTATGAGAGATTCACCACTGATCTACTTCACTCTCGCTGATTTAGCGAACTCAATACCAACTGTTTACTCTGTAATCTTTGTTAATAAACCAGCTTTGTATTCACTTGCAATTGGGTCTTTTTCGCACTTGTGACACCACCATCCCCCTTACCATCCTCTTTAGATAAACAACAGTGTGTGCAATGTAAAACTTATCATGCAAATTAAATATTCAAATTCTCTATTTATGGTCATTTTTGACTTATAAACAACGACGATGGACCAATCAGAACTCAGTATTGTAATATGGCACCACGCACAAGCGCAATACAGTTCATTGCATCATATTATGCGATTTTTGCAGTTCAGACGCAACTTTTTGCATTCTTTAAGAAGAAGAAAACAGAAGGTATGATATTTAGTTGTTTAATGTTATATTTACATGCTGTACCTGCCATGCATAACTGCATTTCAGGACAGTTTAGGCGAGTGTAACTTAAGCTGTTCTATATTCACTGTAAAACACAGTTAACAGGGCTTGCTAACATTTACTTTAGCGACCCAAGTTTCGGCATTAATATCTAAGTTACAGCAGAATTATTATTTATTATAAATTATTATTATTAACCCCTAAAATCTGAATCATTTTTAGAATCACTGTTGTCCAAATGTTGCTCCGTTTTGTTGAAAATGCTTTCAGATAGCTCAGCCACTGTACAACTCCAAACCATGTTTTGTTTATGAATGAATCTTGAGCTTTGATACAAGACAATAATTCAGTCGTCCATTCTAAAAGACATTTGCTAACAAATGCAATGCAACTTTGTTTTTTTCTTTGCCATCTTTGTTGTGTCAAGAGGAATTTTGTTGATTTAATCTGATTGTAAGATATTCTTCCTGATCTTATTTCAGTTTATATAAAAAAAAAGCTCATGTAATTAGGCCACATAAGGTAAACAAAGTGTTGTAAATAAAAAAGTACATTTTTATTTAGTCAATCAAACTGGTAGTCAAAGACTTACATTACTGTCAATTAATTAATTGTTTCTTTTTTTTTACGATTTGAACTTTTTATTGATTTTTCTTATTTCAAATAATACACATGAATATCAGATAGAGAGCATTAACATAAAAGCAGAACAAATCAAAATAAATAAAAGGTAATAACATCATATAAATTGAGTAAGTAAACCAAATCAAAACACATAGAAAAGAAAAAGAAAAAAAAAGGAGGGGGGGGGGGGCAGGGGGGTTGGGTTGGTCTAATATCATAGCCTTAATTATTATTTTGTCTCATTACATGTTTGCAGTTGTGGTTTGCAGGAATTTAGAAATTTTCCCCATTTATCAAAATAAATTTCAATCCTTCCATGTAAACTGTAGGAGAGTTTTTCAAAAGCTGCAACTCGTCCTAACTCTCTTCGGAGAGATCCACTCGAAGATTGGAGGTCTACTGGAAGATTTCCAGTTTTTTAACAATCACCCATCTGCCTAACATGATACAGCTCTGTATCCACTGTGATTCAGCTTTATTCATGTGGCTTAAGGGACAGGGGTCACCAAGTATGTATAAGCATGGGCAAAAGTCATACTGGGTCTGCAATATCTTTACAATGCACCTCTCTCCTCTCTCTTCTGGGCATTGCCATAATACATGAAATAGGTCACCTGCTATTAATTGTTCCTTTTCATTTCATGATTTTCTTAAAAATGACATGCTTAAGATTGTTAATGGTTGGTGGTTATTTAAAAATGCATTTTCTTAAATTAAAAATGTATTGAGACTTATTTTGTTTTCATTGTGTGTGTGTAGCTACAGGACACCACCCAACCCCCCCTCAAAAATGTTTAACTAAAAAGTAGAAGCAGAATATTATATTATATTATATTATATTATATTATATTATATTATATTATATTATATTATATTATATTATATTATATTATATTATATTATATTATATTATATTATATTATGAAACCTTGAAAAGGCAAATAAGTACACACTTTCTGAAAAAGAAATGCATAAAAATATATTACACAAAATTGTGTACAGTGCATTGCTGTAAAAAAACCCATTGATACTCTTCCCCTATCGAATTTCATAGTTATTTACATATTATAATTTATAGCTCACTCAAAGCACTTAGCTGGCTCAATACTGTATACATGATACTGTATATGTGAAAGCAAGCTGAAATGTCAATTATTCAAATCAACACACTCAAATGAGTTTGTCTGGCTTGATAAAAGCCTGCTCTGCTAATGACCTCATGGTCTTCAAACAGACCTATTATTATGTTATTATTACAGGCCGACCACAGATAGCAGTGCGCTTTACATGAAAGATCAAAAGACTGAAAGTAAACACCCTTCCTTCAGCGTTTCACTTCTCAGCCCTGTTACAAACAGAGAAGTACCAAAGAATAGACTGATTACATGGCAAATTTCTGTTTTTAATGTTCAGTCTGGTCAGTGTGTGGACAGATTAAACTGCTGATCTATTTTTAAAGTTAGAAATAAACACACACTATATCATCTAAGGCATAATGTGATGTTAAATGTAGTTTTGTTGAGAAATACTTCTTCAGGCTATAAAGACTGTAGTATTTAAGGCAAGACTCTGCAGGTTAAAACTGTTTTTTTATGCATCTGTCAATTTTGAGATTTCAGGCCTTCTGGCTTTTTCAGATTCATGTGAAGAACACATAAAAAATAGACTTTTAAGTGCTTTAACTTTTGCTGCACATTATCAGTCCGTTTCAATTTTAGTTACAATATTATATTTTTCTCCTAAACTGAGCTATAAATCTTCACTTTACAGGACCACCAGAGTTTGAATTCAATCATATCTGTATAAGATTTGTTAAAGATGGAAATGTTTCACACATAATCTTACTGATTATATATTCATTAATTTTCCTTCAGCTTAGTCCCTGACAGGGGTCACCACAGCGGAACGAACCGCCAACTATTCCAGTATACAGGGAGTGCAGAATTATTAGGCAAGTTGTATTTTTGAGGATTAATTTTATTATTGAACAACAACCATGTTCACAATGAACCCAAAAAACTCATTAATATCAAAGCTAAATATTTTTGGAAGTAGTTTTTAGTTTGTTTTTAGTTTTAGCTATTTTAGGAGGATATCTGTGTGTGCAGGTGACTATTACTGTGCATAATTATTAGGCAACTTAACAAAAAACAAATATATACCCATTTCAATTATTTATTTTAACCAGTGAAACCAATATAACATCTCAACATTCACAAATATACATTTCTGACATTCAAAAACAAAACAAAACAAAAACAAATCAGTGACCAATATAGCCACAATTCTTTGCAAGGACACTCATAAGCCTGCCATCCATGGATTCTGTCAGTGTTTTGATCTGTTCACCATCAACATTGCGTGCAGCAGCAACCACAGCCTCCCAGACACTGTTCAGAGAGGTGTACTGTTTTCCCTTCTTGTAAATCTCACATTTGATGATGGACCACATGTTCTCTATGGGGTTCAGATCAGGTGAACAAGGAGGCCATGTCATTAGTTTTTCTTCTTTTAGACCCTTTCTTGCCAGCCACGCTGTGGAGTACATGGACGCGTGTGATGGAGCATTGTCCTGCATGAAAATCATGTTTTTCTTGAAGGATGCAGACTTCTTCCTGTACCACTGTTTGAAGAAGGTGTTGAGCTTGACTCCATCCTCTACCCAAAAAGGCCCCACAAGCTCATCTTTGATGATACCAGCTCAAACCAGTACTCCACCTCCACCTTGCTGGTGTCTGAGTCGGACTGGAGCTTTCTGCCCTTTACCGATCCAGCCACGGGCCCATCAAGACTCACTCTCATTTCATCAGTCCATAAAACCTTAGAAAAATCAGTCTTGAGATATTTCTTGGCCCAGTCTTGACGTTTCAGCTTGTGTGTCTTGTTCAGTGGTGGTCGTTTTTCAGCCTTTCTTACCTTGGCCATGTCTCTGAGTATTGCACACCTTGTGCTTTTGGGCACTCCAGTGATGTTGCAGCTCTGAAATATGGCAAAACTGGTGGCAAGTGGCATCTTGGCAGCTGCACGCTTGACTTTTCTCAGTTCATGGGCAGTTTATTTTGCGCCTTGGTTTTTCCACACGCTTCTTGCAACCCTGTCGACTATTTTGAATGAAACGCTTGATTGTTCGATAATCACGCTTCAGAAGCTTGGCAATTTTAAGAGTGCTGCATCCCTCTGCAAGATATCTCACTATTTTTTACTTTTCGGAGCCTGTCAAGTCCTTCTTTTGACCCATTTTGCCAAAGGAAAGGAAGTTGCCTAATAATTATGCACACCTGATATAGGGTGTTGATGTCATTAGACCACACCCCTTCTTATTACAGAGATGCACATCACCTAATATGCTTAATTGGTAGTAGGCTTTCGAGCCTATACAGCTTGGAGTAAGACAACATGCATAAAGAGGATGATGTGGTCAAAATACTCATTTGCCTAATAATTCTGCACTGCCTCTATATGAATAATATTTTTTTTGTATTAGTTTCTTACAATCAGTGTTTAGTAAATATATGTTAAATTTTCACTAATGTTACCGGTTGAAACGGAAAAGTGGCTAATGTGGTTTTAAAATGTATTTAAAGTGTTGAAAAAGGTCTTAAAGGGTATTGGGTATTGAGTTCACTCTCTGATTTCTGTATGTGAAAGGTAAAAAAAACCTTTTTTGCGACCTCGTATGAATAATTATTCCAGCATATGTTTTACGCAGCAGATGCCCTTCTAACTGTGTTCACACACTTATACACTACGGCCGATTAGTTTATGTAATTCACCTATAGTGCATGTCTTTGGACTGTGGGGGAAACTGGAGCACCCATAGGAAACCCACGTGAACACTGGGAGAACATGCAAACTCCACACAGAAGTGCCCACATGAACACGGGGAGAACATGCAAACTCCACACAGAAGTGCCAACTTGCTCGGCCTGGATTATATATATATACACACACATACACACATTATATATATATATATATATATATATATATATATATATATATATATATACAGGGAGTGCAGATTTATTGGGCTTCTTCCCAGTAATATAGGAAAGTATGATGATGACTATTATTGGTAACACTATAAAATAATGGTCCATTATTTAGTAAACAATGTTGTCCAGCATTTAATAGTCATATTTCATCATTTACTAATACATTATTGAAATCCAAATTCAAACCATTAGTTAATGCACTGTGAGTTAACAAGAACTAACAATAAACAACATGAACCAAGGCGGATAAATACTGTAGTAAATGTATTGTTCATTGTTTGTTCATGTTAGTAAACACATCAGCAAACATTAACTAATGGGTCAATTTTTTCAAAGTTTATTGCTTAACTTTTTTCACCTGCAACGTCTTGGCTTAAAAGAAATAAAGTCACGCCACAGACGATCATTAGTTGCCAGGTCACAAAATACTGCTTCCTGTTCTACTGTATACAAAACAGCCTGGAAACTAAGATCGTTGAAGTGAAACACAGTCCGCTTAGAGCAATTAAGTGACTCTTTTGAAGCAGGTCACAGTGGTTTGCTCTTTAACTCTCAATTGCAGAAACAAGCATTCAAATTCATTGAATGCGATTAGAATATTAAGAAAAGCAGGTGAGGGTGTGGAAGGCTCGAGATCAAGAAACGAGAAAGGAAAGAGAAAATCCTCACTAGAATCTAGAAAAATGTAGTTTAATATTGTGATTCAGTGTCGATTTTATGTATAGTAGGATGGAAAAGTGTTCGAATAAAGGAATAAGGAACTAAAAAGGTGCAAAAGTTGAAATGAAAGTATAAGATAGACATAATGAAAGTCTTACCTGTACCTGAGCTGCTCCTCCGCTTGACATGCACTTCTGTAAAAACACAGACACAGCAGACAAATATGTCAAGAATTCTGCGGGTGCATTTGTGTTTAAGAGATAACATAAGCTTTGACTATCATGTATAGGAGGAGTCATGCAATCAGGTGTGTGTGTTTAAGAAAAATAGTCAACAAAAGGAAATGCTGAACATAACCACACTATTTTTATCAGGATATAAAACAAATATCTGATTTTGGCAGGTCTTCAAATTTAGAAAAAATAAAACTTCAGATGAACAACAATGTAAAGCATTTACAAAAAAATGAAAAACAACAGGACAATGACCTCCAGCATAGCAGCAAGTCTAAAACAGAACAGCCGAAGAAGAAAACAAACAAGCAAACAAACAAAAAAGGCATGGCGTTGCAACAGTCCAGTCAAAGTCCGGAGCTTAACCTGACTGAAATGCTGTGGCGAAAATGTATTATAAAATCTATGTATATATAACGTAATTTAATAACTCGGATAGCTGAAATGAAATGTCAAAGAGTGAAATAAATATTTTTAATAGCTTAATTTTTTATTATTTTCTGTTTTCATAGTAATTGTATTTTCATTGTCATTAATTTAGAGAGAGAGAGAGAGAGAGAGAGAGAAAGAGAGAGAGAGAGAGAGAGAGAGAGAGAGAGAGAGAGAGAGAGAGAGAGAGAGAGAGAGAGAGAGAGAGAGATAGAGAGACATTGCAAGATACACTGCAAGAATTCATTGAAAAATATGTTTTCATTTTCACTTTTTAATCATAAAGCTGTTTTAATAAAACAGAAACAAAGAGAATCAATACAATAAAGAAAAAGAAAAAAAGAAGTATTTATAAATAAACCTAAATAATAAATAAAATAAATAAATAAAAATAAAACTAATGTGGGAAGTACATGGTTTGAGGAGTACATTCTTCTCAGTATAGATTTATAAAGGGTCCTATGTATTGTAAAATGTTCTGGTTGATCCACTGTGGAAATATTGGATCTTTTTTGTTTTTAAACAAAGCATTTAGCCATTGTGACACTTTAGGTGGCCTTTGGTGATTTTCACTCTAGAAGAATTGTTCTTCTATTAATGTTGCAAAGGCAATTTCTTTATCTTTAGCTATATGCGTGTTAAAATTTTATATGGACCAAAATTGTTTCAGTTTAGTACATGACCAGAACTTGAGTTAGGTCTGCCTATTTCTGTAATTATATATATATATATATATATATATATATATATATATATAGATATAGATATAGATAGATAGATAGATAGATAGATAGATAGATAGATAGATAGATAGATAGATAGATAGATAGATAGATAGATAGATATATATTTATATATATATATATATATATATATATAGATATAGATAGATATGTATATATATATATATTAATTTTTTTATTATTATTTATTTTTGTTAAAAATGTTTTGTTAAATTAAATATGCTTATTTAGTGTTTTAATTTTTATTTTAGTTTTAGTTATTTTAGTTTTAAAATTAAATTAACAAAAGGGATATAATTAAATATATCTGTCAGTTTAATAATAAATAATCTGTATGTGGATATACACTACTGGTCAAAAATTCGGGGTCAGTTTTTTTAATTATTAATTTTATTTAATCATTTAAAGAAAATTATTCTGTTTATCAAGGCGGCATTTATTAAATGTAAAAAAAAAAGTTAAATTGTTAAATATTTATGAATGAATTAATAATAATCATTATAATAATAACAATAAGAATTAATATTAAAGTGATTTCTGAAGGATTATTCTGAAGCATCGACTACTTTTGAACATTTATTTTATAGTGCAATAGCATTTCACAATTATTACTGTATATTTGATGAAATAAATGCAGCCTTGGTGAGCAGGATAAGCTTATTTTAAAACATTTAAAAATCCTACTGACCCCAAACTTTTGACCGGTAGTGTATATTGTAAAATTTAAAAGTATAATCTATAAAACATATAAGCATAAAAACATATAATAGTAATATACTAATCATATCAATTCTTTACAGTATTTTGAAATAAAGTCATTTTAAAACATTTTAGATGTAGTTTAGCAAGTGACAGCACAATAATGACAATAGAGTGGAAGCTTGTATTAAATGACATTTCCTACACTTGAACACATGAGATTAATTATCAGACAGGGCTGTAGTTTTTGACGTACCTCTTTTGAGTACTGGAGAGTTTGTTACAGGACTTCCTGTCTGAGGAGACTCTGGGCCTTTACGAACACTTGTGTCTTCTGATGTCCCGTTCAGTAGGTCAGGAGTGTGGGGATGAGCGTGAGATTTGTTGATGATATTGTTGTTGACTCCAACAATTGATTCATAGTCTTTTGATACATTTTGGTTTGGCGATATCGGGGAATATGGTGTGGTTGGATTATTATAAGAATTAGAGAGAGGAACAGGAGAGAGAACAACATTAGAGTTAACATTAAAACCTATTTAAAGGGATAGTTCAGCCAAAAATTTTAATTGATCAATTATTTACATATACTCAAATAGTTATAAACTTTTAGGAGTTTCTTTCTACTGTTGAACACTAAAGAAGATATTTTGAAGAGAGCTGGAAACTGGTAACTATTGACTTCCACTTTTGTGTCTCCTACTATGGAAGTCAATGGTTACTGGTTCCCAGCTTTCTTCAAAATATCTTCTTCTGTGTTTAACAGAAGAAAGTAACACAACCAGGTTTAGAAGTGAAGGCGGAGTAAATAATGACAGAATTGTATTTTTTGGGTTGAATTATCCCTTTAATGCACCTATTTATTAAAGACTTCTGTCTATTTTACTGCTAGTATTCTGTATATGGTATTTTATCACACAGCTCTCTGGAATACTTCATTCTGATTAGTCAGTCACACCATCCGGTGGTTTTTCCAGGTTATTCTCTGATAAGAACTGGTAAAAATGACTGTTCTTCTTCCTGGGAGTTTTGCATTTGCTAATAAAACAGCAAACAGCATTTTACTGTTATTTAGTTATGTCATCCATATATCAAAGACCTGCTGTCTCCCGTTTCATACGAACACAGAAACTGCCATCTTGTGTCTCTGCTCTCTTAGATCAGCAGATCAGCTGCCTTTAGAGTGCCTAATGCTAATAAGCGTAAGCTCAGAGGAGACTGAGCCTTTGCTGTGGCTGCTCCCAGGACTATGGAATGCTCTGCCTCTTTACATTAGGCAGGCCCCTTCATTGTCCTAGTTCAAATCCCATTTTAAATCCCATATTTTTTCCTTGACCTTTGACACTTGGTTTTATATTTGTTTTAAACAGTGTTTAATTATATCTTACATATGTGTTTGTTTTCCTTATTTTAAACATGTTTTATAAGTCTTGTGTTGTGAACTCATTTTAATGTACAGCACTTTGGTCTGGTCTTTAGTGGTTGTTAAGTGCTTAATAAATAAAGTATGTATTGTAATATATTGTACACTAATAGTTTATAAGATAACAAATGGATAGGATTTTTATCAATATAATCCGAAATCAATATATCTTGTACTCACAATTATTTAGTGAAAAGCTGTGTAATAAGTGGTGGGACTGTACTGTGTCACTTAAAGTAGTATTTCACCCAAAAATAAAAATTCTGTGTTTTACATTCAGCTACTTACTTATGTGGGAGGTAACTGTGTAATAAGTGGCATAAAGCACATCCAGCTGGTTGTTAATGCAAAATAATCAACACAGGCTCATTCTGAAAACGTAGTCCCGTGGACGTTTCTGGAGACCGCGAATTATGTAGCAGGAGGTACGTATGGCTGCATTTCATTTTTTTTTAAACGAACGCTACGGGGTGGTATGACGCCATTCCTTTTGGCGCTTACCGGCTGACCGCTTACCTCCGTGTGGAGGCCTTTCCTGCCGCAACCAGTTTGTGTCATTAGCTCGTCGTGTATGTCGGCGGACTGAAGACGCAGAGAGGAGTTGACCACGACGACCGGGTTCGAGTCCGGGAAAGAGCGGTTCCAGAAATCAGGTAATACTAAAACAGAATCCAAAAAAATAAAATGAACGAGTGAACAGCAGGGTGAGAATGTGGTGAAATCTGAAAACGTGGTAAAAATCAGACGAGGGCTTTTCTTTTTCTGGACGGCTTTTGTAAACAGTTGGTTGGGTTTAGGGAAGTATGTGGGTGGGCGGGTCAATCGGTAAAATTGGTTGGGTTTAGGGAAGGAGGAGGGTGGGTCAGTCGATTGGCCGGTCGCCCAGTCAATCATTCAGTCAGACCGACAAACAGACGGTAGGTCGACAGCGGCTTCTGGTGGGTTTATGCGAGAACAGCGAACGGCACTCGAGAGACGTTTGATATAGGAGAAAAGCACACACAGCGAGCTCTCGCGGATTCGCGAAAAACAAAAACTGCAAAAATACGTACCTCCCGGGACGTATGTCGCGGTCTCCAGAAAAGTCCACGGGACTACGTTTTCAGAATGAGCCTGGGTTGAAAATAATTCAAGACTTTGATCACCTTGCTAGTGTTTATTTTGCAATAACATTTTCCCTTTAATACACATTTTCCCTTATTTACACTAAAGACTTCATATTATTACCTTAAAGATATTACTTGTAAATATTACCACAATGTTACTTTTGAAAAGACTCAGTCCAAGTGACAGATTTTATCAACATGATCTGATGGAAAATCTCAATTTCAATCATTTAATTAATAATTGATTTAGGTTTGATTTAGAATTATTAAACTGTTCTTAACACTTTGAAAAAATGGTTATTTGAAGAACTTATCACAAGTTAATTTAAGAATCATGGAGGTTATTTTATGGCATCACTGTTTATGTTTTTTAGGGTGCACTCACACTAGGCTGTCCGAACCATGCCCGGGCGCATTTCCCGGTCTGTTTGACAACTAGAGGAGGTGTACTAGAGCATGGTATGTTTGGGCTTTGGCGTGGTACGCTTGTAGTGTGAGTGCAAAGCGCGCCTGAGCCCAAAACTAAAAATTTGATGTCACTTTTTAAGGGGCTGTTTAATATGGATTAATTAATCATTCTTACTTTTCAATGAGCACAAACTGTCATAGTTTATTAAAGACGCAAACCCCTCGCTGCACGTCAGCTGCACCTTCAGCAATATGTGCAGCATAATGACTTTATGAACATTTATGAGCGTCAAAATTTGTGGATCTGTTCGGCAAAATATTTGACTGTTTGTCACAGCATCCCAAACAACTAAAATAATATAACTAAAGCAATCTCCACTTTGCTGAGAGAGAGCACGTCTCTTCTTGTTAAACTGAAGAGTCGCATCATCGATGACGTAAGCGTGCTCCGACTCTGAAGGCAAAATGCAGTGTGAGTGCATGCCATCGAGGGAGAGGGGAGGGGGACAATCATGCTTCGACATGATTCAAGGCAACTGTACATAGTGTAGGTACACCCTTACAGTGGAGCTAATAATTTACCAACTTGGAAGTCTCTGATAATCTCTGATCAGTTTGGAAAGGAATCAGATATATGCACTGGCAGCCTGACTTTAGCCTATTAAGTCTTTTGCCATTAAAGATCAACAGTAGTGAATGCCATCTAAGCCAACTGCAGTCCAATGACATTTTTTTAGTGCTGCAATGGAGGATAAACTCAATTCATTAAAGTTTGAAATGATATGTTTTGTTGAGTTTAAAGATTAAAAAGCTGGTTTTATCATTTTGTAAATGACACCATTTTTAATTCTGTTTCAACCTGTGCTTTTTTTCATCTATCATAGGTTATTTATGATAAGTAAAAGACTTAATTGCAGATATCAGATATGTATATGTATATATAACAGATTATAAATGGCCATTAAAGTGTTAGTTCACCCAAAAACGAAAATTCTGTCAGTAAATACTCACCTTCATGTTATTCCATACCCCCTTTATGAGACCTTTATGCATACAATGTTTTTTGGTATTTTTCTTGAGTGAGCTGGAAACATTTTGCTGTCTATTGAGGATGAGGGCGCTCTCAGATTTCACAGTCTCAGTCTCAGGGGTTTGGAAAAACATGAGGGTGAGTAATTAATAACATGATTTTAATTATTTGGGGGAACTAACCCTTTAAGTCCTGCAGTGTAAACGTGGCTGTAACTTGCCTCTTACACACACTGCTGCACTGCTGGATGTTTTTCCGGCTGTGTTTTCAGCCATGCAGGTATAAGCCCCAGCATCTTCTGGCAGACACTCCCTCACTACCAAAGTCACTTTTTCTCCCACTAATGAAGATTTACCAAATCGTACAGTCTCGCCTAAAAATGGTAGAAAGGTTGATTTTACAGGGAACTTACATATAAACTAAGTAAAATAAACATTCAGTATGTACACATTTCTACTCAAATATTTATAGTTAGTGCACATACTCAGACTTCTGTTTGAATTAGCAAAATAAGCATTATGAACATTATGAAAAAGTAAAAACAACCATTATGAAGCCAGGAAATGCTGATTGGCTGGCTCCCAGTGATGCTTCCGTTCAATGTGATGTCATTTCCTTCATCCACTATACAGTCCTCGAGGGGCTTAGTGAAATGAGGTGGATCCAGATGCCTTGTGTGATTGTAATTGCCATTCACTAGATTGACAGAAAGCAGAATGAGATCAGTCATATATCATATCTTTATATAAGTATATCTGTTATACAACAGAATTTGCTCAGTCTGCGAAAGAAATAGTGCCTTTTTCTGTTGGATACAAATAAGTAGGGAAGAAGTGACTGAGTGAGTCGTTGAATTGCTCACTTATTTGTTTAAAGCACTGATTCATTGAGATTGACATCATTGTTTGTTGCCCAAAAATGTGGAAGTGGAAGACTTTGAAGTATTTTAATTGCCGGCATATTAGACAAAGTAGTTGCAAAGCTGCCAACAAACGCAGACTTGTTTTTAGTCTACATTTCAGAATCCAGATTAATTTTTGTATGTAACAATTCTGTCCTCTGAATTCCTATTTTACATCTCGAAATACTGTCAAAAATGCTTGGTTCCACACAATCAATTTGTGTTGGGACAACATGAAGGAATTAAGTTAACCTATTGGTTTTTACAAAATTCAGTGGATTGAACATGAAACGAGTATGTCGTCGCAAAGAAAAAAAAGCTCAAGAATTGTGTTCTTTCAGCTTACTTTAAATAAGTATTTTGACCAAACAGCAAATGCTATTTTTTAAGTGAGTCATCACTTTTTTACTTCAGATTTTGGAGCTTGTATCTTGCGATGTTGATTTTTGTTCTCCAGAATTTCATGTTTACATATCAAAATTTTGCCTTTTTTCACACTTTTTGTGAATTTGTATTTACATTTTGCAAATGTTATTTTTGTGAGCTTTATCCTGTCACAATCAAAACTGGCGATCTAATCCTTGCAGATTGCTGGTATAGATGCGTATTTTTAAAGAAAAACACACTCCACACTAAAAAACTACATATCCAGTCATGCACCGCTCACACGCACCTGTTCCGGGTTCCATTGATTACACACACACAGCCAGAGAATCATTATAAACTGATTACATGGACTATATACACAGCACACACGCACACTTTCTTGGCTGAGTCTTGTTACACTGTTTGTGACATTATGATGCATTTTTTTTGCCTGACCGTGTTTAACCCTCGATTTGTTCTGCTTGTTGACTTTGCTTGCTGCCCATACTGACCATTCGTCTGTTTATTGTCACAACTCTGGATTCTCTGCATGCATCTGTTTGCCCCTGTTTTGACCATTGTTTGCCTGACCATTCTCATAATCAACCTGCATTCGGATCTTCAACTCAGCGTCCTTCACATTACATATCCCACAGTCCTGACATTTTCTTTGAGTTATAAGTCTTAATCTTTCATTTCTGACTCTTATTTTTGAGTATACTTGTTTCTGTTCTTTAATTTTCCTCAGATATGGAAGGGTAGATCTCACAATTCAGTTTTTTTATTACAATTGCAAACTTGTAAATGTGCAATTTAGCCAGAAATAACTTTCACAAACTGACAATACCTAATGTTTTATACCATGGCGGAAACCCTCTTGAATAAAATACTAGTTAAGATCATTGTTTTGTACAGTAATAAATTACAGGTTAATATTAGACTAATGAATACAGTAATGTTTAACAATAAGCTCTAGCAGGACGAAGCAAAGCTTGTATGCATACTAAACAGTTGCTGTATCTTTCAACATCATCGCTATCACACCTTCTGTCCAGTGCCACCAGAAGCAATACTTATTTTACAAGTCACATGAGTACAACAAAACTCAAACTCAAATGATCAACAGATGTGCAACAAAATAAGTTGTAACTCAAATTAACAGCCTGAAAGCTGAGATTTCCGAGCCTTTGACCTCATCTGGCATTCCTCTAACAAACCTGTTTCATCTTAAAATAGTGCCACATATCTTTTATACAAGGACCTGGGTGGAGCGTCATATATTATAATTAACCTTTCATAAGTATGTGTTTGACTATAGTGACCTTACAATATAACAGGGCTCCTTTGTACTTTTTTTAGTTTGCAGGGTTTGTCCATTTGAAGCAGAATCTTGATCAATTAATGTGGTCTTTTTAATGTCATTCTGGCGAGGGACAGACTGCATGACATGTAATTTCATTTAAAAGAACAAGTCAATCTAGTCCTCTTTGCTGTCTTAACAATGGAGCAAACGCTTTTGTTCTCACTGACTTGATAGATCACATGGTTCTCTTTTGACCTGACCTAATGTAACCATGTCATCCTTGTTTGTTCACGCAAACACAGTTTTTTGTCTGGTTGTTACAGCAGCACTCTACATCGAAAACATTTAAATGGTGGCTTTTTTTCTGACAGGAAAAAACTGAAATGGTGTTAGTTTTTTTCTTTGCACTCTGACCATCTTGTTAAGATTGATAAGATCTAAGAAATGAACGGAAGGAACTAGAGTGTTGTAATCATGCTGAAGAACACTGCCATCAAGTATACTTGTCCCATCCTAACCACTGCTCTGGATACAAAACAAAAGTCTGCAGTTCAGATTAGCAAGAAAGGAATTTCCTGCAAATAGTGACTTGTTGGCTGGTCGGTAATTTGGATCCTGAGGCACTTAAGATAAGGTAGGGTCTA
Organism: Danio kyathit; assembly: GCA_903798195.1. Taxonomy (NCBI): domain Eukaryota; kingdom Metazoa; phylum Chordata; class Actinopteri; order Cypriniformes; family Danionidae; genus Danio; species Danio kyathit. The sequence continues at coordinate 41,099,130 of LR812521.1, read as the reverse complement.
TAAATCTGGGGCCACTGAGAATATGCACTTTTGTTTTCAAAACACATTAAGAAAATACAGAGAAGGTGTTTAGGATTTCGCAACATCTATACACTGTAAAAAATAAATCCGTAAAATTTACGGTAAAAAAAATGGCAGCTGTGGTTGCCAGTATTTAACCGTAAAAAATACGGTACAAACCGTAAAAGTAATTTCTCATTTTTACAGTAAACTACTGTATTTTATTAATTTATAGAGGTAATATGTCTGTATTTTAAATTAGCAACATCTACACATCTTTTGTTACACAGATAGACATGATAACAGCCATATGCAGGTGGTGATGAGAGAGTTCATACATAACGAACCAAAGCTCATCTCAAGCAACTTTTTCCCACAATCAGAAAAGTGTATCAGTGCAAAGAAGGTGTTCAGTGTCATTCACACAGCTACTAAACACCAGTATGGTAACATGCATAAAATTAAAGTCATGAAATAAACATTGTTTATCAACATTAGATGTAACATAACTCACTAATATACATTACTGATGGGGAAACAATTAAAAAAATCCATAGTAATGTCAACAAAAAGCATAAAAAGTGATGTGCCATGCAGGGAACTCTGGGAAAGTCAATTTACGGTTATTCGGCGTATATATTAAGGAAACATACTGTTAACCAGGTTACGGACTTGTACTGTAGTATTTTTACAGTTTTTTACCGTTGAAATCACGGCCATTTTTTACAGTGTAGATAAAGTAAGTCAAATTAAGAAGATATAATAAAAAACTTTTTATATTAACACAAAATGCCAAGCTGTGCCTCCTATCATGACATATTAAAGGTATAGTTCACCCCAAATTAAAATGTACTTACTATTTACTCTCCCTCAAACGGTTCCAATCCTTTATGCAACCAAGATTCATTCTGATTACGTACCCCTATATACATTTCTGGAGAGCGCCAAATACCTCCCAGGAGCTACGTTTTTTTGCAGTTTTTGTTTTCGCGTATCCACCAGAGGCCGATGTGTACACTTTTCAGATCTTTTCAGAATTTCTCTCACACCATTCGTGCCTGCGCTTCTCGCGTAAATCCACCGCTGTCTACTGACTGACTAATCGACTGACCCACCGTCTTACTTCCCTAAACCCTACCAATTGTATTGATTGACCTGCCCACCCACTTCCCTGAACCCAACGACGCAATCCAGAAAAAGAAAAGCCCTCGTCTGATTTTTACCATGTTTTCAGATTTTACCACATTCTCACCCTGTTATTTACTTGTTTATTTTCTTTTTTGCTTTTCTTTTTGCTTTTGTCTTACCCGCTTTCTGGAACTGTTCTTCACCGGACTCGAACCTTGTTGTCATGGTCAACTCCTCTCTGAGTCTAAAGTCTACCGACATACATGTCGAGCTAACTTGACAAACTGGTAACAGCGGGAAAGCAGTCCATATGGAGGTAAGCGGTCAGCTAGTAAGCGCGAAAAGGAACTGCATCATACCGCACCGTAGCGCCATATGTATCTTTGGCTACATAATTCGTGCTTTCCATAAATGTATATGGGCTATGTTTTCTGAATGAGCCTATGTTGCATTTATGAGTTTCTTTTTTCTGTTAAAACACAAAATACGTAATTAAATTTTTTTTTCTACATTAAAGTTTAGAAACCTGTAAGCATTGAAACCCATAGTAGGAAAAACAGCTCCTGTGTAAGTCAACAGTTACAGGTTTACTTCTTTTGTGTTCAGCAGAAAGAAACTCAACAGGTTTGTGAAAAGTGAAAGGTGAGTAAATGATGACAGAACTTTCAGTGACAGAATTTTTGTCCCTTTATCCCATCGATTTTTTTAAAGGAATGTTCTGTAAATTGATTTAGGCAAATTAAAATGAGGTTTTACTATGATATTAGGTCAGATATGTATATATTTTTAAACAAATTATGTTATATCAACAAAATAGCGTGTATAGATTAGATCAGTAGTTCTCAACTGTGCCCCAGAGCCCAAACAAGAACATAACCCACAGGATCACTTACATTTTTTAAATGATATTTATAGTAAAATGCATTTCTGAAATCTTAAAATTATGTATGTATTTAATCACAATTATCTGTTGCTGCATTTCTAAAATGTCACTTCTTTAAATTATAATATTAATGTTGTTATTAATAATAACGGTGACAACAAAAACAATTTAATGGTATGAAAAATGTATAACATACTATAATCATAAATATTCCTCTCAGCCTGTTTTTAATTTTTTTTTTTGTGAACATACCCCCCAATATTAATGTTGTCATTAATAATAACAGCGACAAAAAAAATGTAAGGTATTAAAAATTTTATAAATTTATTCAAATTATATAATGTTTTTAATTTTTATTAAAACATCTATAGTTTCTGAAACTTCTATAATCACATGTATAATTGTGATTTATTAAATCTCTGTTTCTGTTTATGAAAAGTCTTTCAAAACAAAGAGGTTCTGTGATCATTTCAGCACAATAGACTGTAAGATTTATTATTATTATGAAGCGCCTTTGTTTTACACAATAGCGGGTCTTCAAATAATAAACTGGAACTGGCTTAGATCAAGTAGAAATATGAGGTGATAGTTTATTTCTTCAACGCAGTTGAACATCTTACTCTACATGCTTATTTTATATTTTAAGTGCCATATATTAGCTAAATGCTATATATTACAGTTTGTAATTTAGGATTTGATTCATTTTGGGAAAAAAAAAGCTAAATGAAGCATTTTCACTTAGTGTCAAATTTGAAGCCTATGTCAATCTGAAATCAATTCAAACAAATAGTAAACAAACTGTGGGGAATTCCTGAATCAGAATGCACATCATTTCCCTGTCTAAATCTGGCTGAATTCCAGTTGCTACCTGAGATCACTATCCAAATGCAGCGAAAGTGAAAACAAAGCAGCAAAACATTTAATATGAACTTTGACTACTCTTGACAGGGCTTGTCATAAGATCAATACTTCCTGCAGAGTTCACGCATCTAACCACAATTAACATCATGTAATTTTTTTAAAGCCAAGTTTCCAGCACACTTGTCCAACCTCATATACACAAACACAAACAGGCTGTTTCAAGAATGCAAATACTGACAGACACAAGACTCAAACACTCATTTGTACAACCACTATAGACGTTTTCAAACTTGCCTGCACTTGATGTGTCTTCAGGCTTTTTCAAGACTGGTCGAGACCCCTGTCCATTTGACTGGAAGCCGGACAATTGTATCTTTAAAGTGGACACAAAGCGTGTCTTTCCATCAGCAGTGCTCATTTCTCCTTTCAGTTTTACACCCGCGTTATAAAATCCCAGTCATTTCCCAGCGTTGTTCTCTGATGGCTTGTGTTTTCCTGTGCCTCAGTCTGTGTCGCGCACACATGTCTTTGCTCTGCATCTCTCAGGTTTTGGCTCCTCCTCATCACTCATTCATTGGGGTGTGCAGGCAGGGCTCAGTCCTCTCCACTCTCACACCATTTCAACACATATCTTTAGCACAGTTTCTTTTTGCACAAATGACTCGGATTGTGGTTTAAGAGAGAGAGAGAACGAGAGAGGCTCTTTGTGAAACTTAGTGGTGTTGATGTGTGTGCAACAGTATATTTGTTAATACTTTGGTAAATGAACTATTGTGTGTAGTTATGTTTGTGGTGTTTGTTTGAATATTCATATTCACAAATACACCAATAGCGGATTAAAAACTGAATCAAAGTTCACACACTTCTCAGTACCTTTTCCTTATCAGTTGAACTTTGATTGTGTGTTCATTTCCACTGAAAAAAGTAACCTGTGCTTGATTGTCTCGTTATGATGGCAAGTTTCAGTACACACTCTGAAATAAAGGAGACATGTTTGTAGCTCAAAGATTCATATTTTCACCTTAAAGGGATAGTTCACCTAAAACTGAATATTCTGTGATCATTTTTTCATTAGACATTTGTTCCAAACCTGTTTGAGTTTCTTTATTCTGTTAAACAAAAGATATTTTGAGGAAACCTGGAAATCTTTTTGTAAGCACTGAATTCCATAGTATGTTTTTGGTCAATGGTTACAAGTTTTTAACATTCTTCAAAATATTTTGTTTAGTGTTCAACAGATTAAAGAAACTTACAAAGGTTTAAAACCACAAGAGGAAGAGTAAATAGTGGGTACATATAACTAGGTCAGTCCTGGGCATTTTTCAGCCCACTGGACTTCTTTGATTGGCCTGCGTGAATTTAATTTAAATTCAACCGCAAACAGGGCCTTACAATACGCAGGTCTGATATTGCGAGTCAACAAAAGGGGATTTACATGAAGTTGATATTGTGATGCTGGTCTTTAAAATACTTTTGTGTAAAACTTATTATTTGTTAAACTTTAGAGCTTTTATGAATGTTTATAGTTTTAATAATGATAGTTTTAAGGTTTTTTTTTTTTTTTTTTAAACAAATTGGTACTGTTCTGGCCCTCTAAAACCGCCCCAGAGTCTAATGTGGCTTCTTGGAAAAATTAATTGCCCACCACTGATTTAAGTGAATCATCCCTTTAAATATTAATATACAATTACCTAAAAAGTACAAAATTGTACTTTCAAAATGTTATCAACCTGTAATAGTATTCATAGCTTTATTGATACTATATATATAATATTTTTTATATATTTCCCAAATGATATCTAACAGCAAGGAAATTTTGACAGTATGTCTGATAATATTTTTTCTTCTGGAGAAAGTCTTATTTGTTTTATTTCGGCTAGAATACAGTTTTTTCGATAGTCTACAGAACAAACCATTATTATACAATAACTTGCCTAATTACCCTAACCTGCCTAGTTAACTTAATTAACCTGGTTAAACCTTTAAATGTCACTTTAAGCTGTATAGAAGTGTCTTATAAAATATCTAGTCAAATATTATTTACTGTCAACATGGCGAAGCTAAAATAAATCAGTTATTAGAAATTAGTTATTAATACTATTATGTTTAGAAATGTGTTGAAAAAAATCTTCTCTCCGTTAAACAGAAATAGGGGGAAAAAATAAACAGGTGGGCTAATAATTCAGGGGGGGCTAATAATTCTGACTTCAACTTTATATATATATTATATTATTAATATTCCTTTTATACCTTCATTTTATACCTTATTCCGTTGTTTATCATCAGCGTGTGGAGCTACAAATCTCTCATAGTAACAGTATTGGTGCACTATAAAAATATCTATTGAATAACAGTTGACCACAGCTTGTGATTCCTGGGTGTCTCCATTTATTTTTTATTTACACTTTCGGACTGCATTATGTAGCCTTGGTCTCTGCTTGGACAACATTTGATGTTGAAAGGTTTACAAAAAAGTGGCTTTATTAACATTTGTAGTAGTCTGAAATCATATATTGTTTGGGTTGGTCAAGTAACCGTAGAAAAACAGTTAATGAGCTGCCAATAAACGATCTGTTATTGCACAGATTTATTTCTATAGATAGTATTTCTATAGCTCAAACTTGGTCCTGGAGGATCGGTGTTCTGCATATTTTAGTTCCAACCCCAAATAAACACACCTAAACTAGCTAATCAAGCTTTTTCTAGGTATGCAAAAACTTCCAAGCAGGTGTGTTGAAGGAAGTTGGAGTTAAACTGTGCAGGACACTGGCCCTTCAGGACCAAGTTTGGACACCCCTGCTATAGATAGTAGATAGATAGTAATTTACAATATATTGTAAACCAAACGTCAGTGCAGTTGAATTGTAGCTTAGATAAACAATTGGTTATTTACCTGATCTAGATCTTGTTTTATAGATCTCATTTGTACTGTACGGCACTCATGGCATGTAACTGTAAATGTGAGCCAACACTGACCAAACGCAAACATTCCAGTGGTCACTGGGTTTTATTGTGTCAGTGTGAAAATGACACTTAAACCTTCAAACAGGCAACTTTGGACTGTCTATCTATAAATCTAGCATTTTTAATGAGGGTAATGTTAGATTTAGGTATATTTCATTTAACCGTTGATGGTTGGCTCGCCAATGTATTACATTGACGTAATACATAAAATAAGTAAGCTGACCAAAGATCTTCAAAGACATGGAGAAGACGTCATTGAAGTCAGTGTAGTACAGTTCTTTAGCAACAATGTTTTGTGTATTCTAGAATACACAAAACAGCTGGGGGTATTCCGGAATGCAGGATATGTGACATTAAGTACCTGAATAAGTTTAAGGATATGTGTCTGGACAATCTCATCTTTTAGTTCCTAAACCTGAGATAACTGTCAGGGTATGTAAGTAACCATAGCAATTTATGCTCTGAAGATATACCTGGAACCAGCATACCTCTAAAATAACCCAGCAAGAATTTTTTGTTTTTAAAAGATGTCTAATAGATGTCCAATAAACGTCTAAACAGTCATCTTGGCTAAAACAAGGCTAAGTTTGGGCTGTCATTGAAAATCTAATCTAAGAATAGCCCAAAACTAGACTAGTCATCAAATAAACAGAAATGAATGACTACACATATAAAGTCTGTCTATTTGACCACTAGTCTAGTTTTGGGTTATTCTTAAATGTCTATTAGATTTTAGAAGTTTACCGTTGTTTTAGCCAAGCTGACTACGCTTAGATGTCTATTAGACGTCTATTAAACACAAAATTGTTTGTTGGGATCCAGCTTCTGGGTTAATCAACCAAGAGTTCAGGGTTTAGCAAATGATAAGTAAACCTTAGTTTGTGGAATACAGTCCTTATACCAAACAGGAACTTCACGAGGATCAAGTTTTGCGTCACACCTATCAGTTTCTGTGGACCATTTGATGCCTTTTCAGATGCGGATACTTGTTTACATATGAAACAATTCACACAATCTTTCAGTAATGATCAGAAATCACAGCAGATCTCTTTGTGTGCAGTGATGTGCGATGAGGAACTGTTTGCTTTGCACATGCCAGTCCACAGAGAAACCCAAACATCCCCACCGGAGACCTTCAGCATGTGAATCAGTAATGCAGAAGAACACATACACTATGTCTGTGTATTGGAGACTAAACATACTGTAGTAATGACAAGAAATGTAACCTGCTTGCTAGTGGCTGGTTTTGATGGCGAGTTAAGTGATTGGCTACTGTTTAAGGTTGCGCATAATCCCCTCTTCAAAGCACTGGTAATGTTGTTATGGCCGGAATGAAGACAGGAAGATCCTGGAAAACAATCAGTGAATGACTGGAAACAAAAAAACAAAGAAACTGACAAATATCGGAGAGGATTTCCTTTACCTCCTCTGAAACTTAGAGACGTGATAGAGGAAAACATTCATTCATTTTCTTTTCGGCTTAGTCCCTTTATTAACCCGGGGTTGCCACAGCTGAATGAACCGCCAACTTATCCAGCATATATTTTACGCAACGGATGTCCTTCCAGCTGCAAGCCATCACTGGGAAACACTCTCACATTCACACACATACACTACGGGCAATTTTAGCTTACCCAATTTACCTATACCACATGTCTTTGGACTTGTGGGGGAAACCGGAGCACACGGAGGAAACCCACACCAACACGAGGAGAACATGTAAACTCCACACAGAAACGGCAACTGACGCAGCCAGGGCTCGAAACAGCGACCTTCTTGCTGTGAGGCCATTGTGCTACCCACTGCTCCACCGTGCTGCCCTAGAGGAAAACATTCAAACGTTATACTTCTTGCTTTAAATGTAAATTGAGGAATAACAAAAATAAAAATAGGTCGCTGGTTCGAGCCTCGGCTGGGTCAGTTGGCGTTTCTGTGTGGAGTTTGCATGTCATTCATTTTCTTTTCGGCTTAGTCCCTTTATTAATCCGGGGTCGCCACAGCGGAATGAACCGCCAAATTATTCAGCACATGTTTTACGCAGTGGAATGCCCTTCCAGCTGCAACCCATCTCTGGGAAACATCCATACACACTCATTCACACTCATACACTATGAACAATTTAGCTTACCCAATTCACCTGCACCGCATGTCTTTGGACTGTGGGGGAAACCGGAGCACCCGGAGGAAACCCACGCGAACGCAGGGAGAACATGCAAACTCCACACAGAAACGCCAACTGACCCAGCCGAGGCTCGAACCAGCAACCTTCTTGCTGTGTTTCGACAGCACTACCTACTGCGCCACGTATTTGTTTTTGTATTATTTTTTCTCTCTCTACTTGTTATTGGCTCTGATTTGTTTCCTTTTTTGTGTAATTATTTAGCACTTTTTGGCAGGGCTGTGTAGGGTGGGTTATAAATAGAAAATGGCTGCTACTCTCACTATAACAATGTATGCTAGATTATTTCCACCTATTTAATAATAGAAAAAATAAAAAATAAAATAAAATAGATGGAGTGCAATACAAATGACAACAACAGCAACAATAATATAAAATAATGAAAATTATTGCTGGATGAATATTAATAATTTTTGACACTGGTAGGCATCTAATTATTACTAGACCATAAAAGTAAGTCTGTTTTTTAAAATGAATATGAAATATTTACAAATGAAGTCAGCGAGCTCCTGATGTTGCTGTAAACAAATAATACAGAAAACTTTCTACAATATTCTACATTTAAAAGGGCGAGATTTTTGCGCACTCTAGTGTAAAAAATGAGGAATAACATCAGAAAACATCTGACTGCGTGCTGAGAGTCTGAGACTTTTGATCTTTTCAGTCAATCATTTGCAGAAACGAGTTCTCAAATCTCAGCTTTATCATCTGACCCACAGTTGTGTGCTGCATTATTATTATGGTCTTACGGCTTTTATGGACTTTTCAGGTGTGTGTCAGCTGAAATCTGGCTCACACTTGAATATACTCTAAAAATACAGCTTCTTGATTGGTATACTGATGGCTCCATGAAGAAATTTGAACATCCATGAAACCTTTTCAATCCACCCCCCAAAAAAAGTTATTTTAGTCCAGTGTTTTTCTCAACCATGTTCCTGGAGGACCACCAGCACTGCATGTTTTGGGTGTCATGCCCATTGTGAATCAGGTGTGTTTGGTTAAGAAGACAGAGTGCAGAGCTGGTGGTCCTCCAGGAACGTGGTTGTGAAACACTGTTTTATTCTATGAAAAGACTAAAAGGGGTGGCACGGTGGCTCAGTGGTTAGCACTGTTGCCCTTACAGCAAGAAGGTCGCTGGTTCGAGTCCCAGTTGGGCCAGTTGGCATTTCTGTGTGAACTTTGCATGTTATCCTCGTGTTTGCATGGGTTTCCTCTGGGTGCTTCGATTTCCCTCACAATCCAAAGACATGCGCTTAAACTGGCTGTATTGTATGAGTGTGTGCGAGAGTGTTTGGGTGTTTCCCAGTACGGGGTTGTGGCTGGAAGGACATCCACTGTGTAAAACATATGCTGGAATAGTTGGCGGTTCATTCCGCTGTGGCGACCCCTGATAAATAAGGGACTAATTTGAAAGGAAATGAATGAATGTAGACTAAAATTTTCTTTGGGAACCAAAAATGGTTCTTCTGTGCTGTGGCATCAGTGTGAAAACCTCTTTTTAGTTCGGCCTGGCACCATGTGGATATAGTAAAGATGTAAACAGGAATAAAACAAATATGTCAGAGTGTGCTCATGACTGAAGAATGCAGCACTTTCCATGATGAATGATCTTGAAGGCAACATGTAGTTGTTGTTTTTTGAAGCACATTGTGCAGTTTCACAATGATTTGCTCAGTGATTGAGTGTGGTTTATTTCATTTGTATGTTTAGATGTATTTCGCATGTTTCTTCAGAGTCTGGATGAACTTCAGAGAAGTGTAATTCTCCACAGCTGTCGGCTTGTGCTCAAAGTGCTGCTATTGAACTCCCTCTTTCAACACTTCAGTGACAGATTCAGCACAAAGCAATGCCGTATATTTAGTTGTGCAGTTTCCTGTGGTGTATGGAATTATACACAAACACACGCATATACACAGAGTCCTTGTTTGATCAGTTTGATTTTGCTTTGAGTTTCTGTGATGGTCAGTTAAGACATGAAATACTTATGGGGGGTTGACATGATATGAATTTAACCTGGTAAAAAAGAAGAACTAAAATAATTTTGAATAGATATACTCACCGGCCACTTTATTAGGTACACCTGTCCAACTGCTCGTTAACTCAAATTTCTAATAAGTCAATCACATGGCAGCAACTCAATGGATTTAGGGACGTAGACATGGTCAAGATGATCTGCTGCAGTTCAAACCGAGCATCAGAATGGGGAAGAAAGGTGATTTAAGTGACTTTGAGCATGGCATGGTTTTTAGTGCTAGACGGGCTGGTCTGAGTATTTCAGAAACTGCTGATCTAATGGGATTATCATGCACAACTATCTCTAGGGTTTACAGAGAATGGTCCAAAAAAGAGAAAATATCCAGTGAGTGGCAGTTCTGTGGGCACAAATGCCTTGTTGATGCCAGAGGTCAGAGGAGAATGGCCAGACTTGGTTTGAGATGATAGAAAGGCAACAGTAACTCAAAAGCACTCATTACAACCGAGGTGTGCAGAAGAGCATCTCTGAATGCACAACACGTCCAACTTTAAGGTGGATGGGCTACAGCAGCAGAAGACCACACCGGGTGCCACTCCTGTCAGCTAAGAACAGGAAACTGAGGCTACAATTCGCACAGGCTCACCAAAATTGGACATTAGAAGATTGGAAAAACATTGCCTGGTCTGATGAGTCTCGATTTCTGCTACGACTTTTGGATAGTAGGGTTAGAATTTGGCATCAACAACATGAAAGCATGGATCCATCTTGCCTTGTATCAATGGTTCAGGCTGGTGGTGGTGGTGTAATGGTGTGGGGGATGTTTTCTTGGCACAAATTGGGCCCATTAGTACTAATTGAGCATCATGTCAACACCACAGCCTACCCAAGTATTGTTGCTGACCATGTCCATTCCTTTATGACCACAGTGTATCTTCTGATGGCTACTTCCAGCCAGATAATGCACCATGTCTTAAAGCGTGAATCATCTCAGACTGGTTTCTTGAACATGACAATGAGTTCACTGTACTTAAATGGCCTCCACAGTTACCAGATTCAATCCAATAGAGCACCTTTGGGATGTGGTGGAACGGGAGATTCGCATCATGGATGTGCAGCTGATAAATCTGAAGTAACTGGTGATGCTATCATGTCAATATGAACCAAAATTTCTAAGGAATATTTCCAGTACCTTGTTGAATCTATGCCACAAAGGATTAAGGCAGTTCTGAAGGCAAAACCTGGTACTAGTAAGGTGTACCTAATAAAGTGAGTGGATTTATTTTTTAGGTTTGTGTATGATTTAACGTATATGTATAGGACCATTATAAATGAAATACTTACAATGAAAAACAAGCAAAAAAAAAATATATAGATAGATAGATAGATAGATAGATGATAGATAGATAGATAGATAGATAGATAGATAGATAGATAGATAGATAGATAGATAGATAGATAGGAAACCTACGCGAACATGGGGAGAACATGCAAACTCCACACAGAAATGCCAACTGACCCAGCCGAGGCTCAAACCAGTGACTTTCTTGCTGTGAGGCGATTGTGCTGCTCACTGCGCCACCGTGCTGCCCAAATAATAATAATAATAATAATAATAACAGAACTAATGAAAACAACAGATTTGCAGTGTTTTAAATGTAATATTTAGACTCATAGAATATTTTTTATTTTTGTATTTTATAATTATTACAGTTTATATTTTAATATAGTTTAAGTATATGTTGTTATATATTTGACATTTTGTTTAGTTTGTAGTAATGTTATGATTGGTTGCCATTTTATAGATATTTATATATTTTCTGTATATAATATTTGTTTTATTGTTATTATTACTTATTATTATTTTTAAATATATTATTTAATCATGAACATAATTACACTTTAATTTTTAATTATCACCTAATAATATAATTATTTACACTTTAATTTAATTTTTATTTATTTATTTAGTTATTCATTTTAGTTTAAAGCTTAAACTTATCTGGGTGTTTGAGAAAGTCTAATTTCTAATTAAAATATATGCATTCTAAATACCACAGATATTCTATTTTATATTCTACTTAATATTATATAATAATATTTCCCCCCTCTCTTTTTATTTTAAATTTTTAACAGTTATTTAGTTTTATTTAGCCGATTTGCAGTCCTTTTTGGACTCATCTGGACTTCAAAAAATCTAAATAATGACAATGGCCAGCAGAGGGCAGTATGTCTTCGTTAACTCTACTGTAAGTACAGTAACAGGGAATGTCATATCATTTTACATATTTGCCACAGTTCTTTTTATTTTTTATGAACGTCTCCAGGCGGTTGCATAGATCATTCTCCTGCACTCACTTCCTGTTACATGAACTTGCTTTTACTTTATTTATCATCCTCCATCTTTGATTTACAACTTGTCTTTAGGTTCACTCTTCTAAAACTAAAGCTCGAGCTCACCTTTAATCAAACCAGTTGTCTGTTTCAGAGATATAAGAGTAGAGATTCATATACTGTAAAGCTGTGTGTGAGACAAACACCCCTACCTTCAATCTGGGCCTCTCTCTCTCTCTCTCTCTCTCTCTCTCTCTCTCTCTCTCTCTCTCTCTCTCTCTCTTTGGGCAGGTCCCAGATGGAAGTGATTACTCTGGGAGGGAGAAATTACAGAGCAAATGTACAGCCCATCAACACACACATATACACACACAGACATTCAGACGGCAAAGGCAAAAACTGCTCAACTCCCCCTCACTCAGTCTTTCTCTGTGTTGAACTTGTTGCCGTCATTTTGCCTCCAGCGCTACATTTCCGCTCGGCTCACATTTGGGGCTGACGCGACTGTTTGCTAGCCACCTTGTCTTTTTCGTGTGTGTGTGTGTGTGTGTGTGTGTGTGTGTGTGTGTGCGTGTGTGTGTGTGTGTGTGTGTGGGAGTAGGATTGTAAATTCCTAAGGATGAGCCGTTTTTAAAGGCCTCTATTAAAGCCCTGACGCAGAGCCACTCGCCTGTCAGGAGCCAGAGCTGTAGCTCTACCTGAAAAGAGAAGAGAGAGGAGAGATTTGTGTTTCAACTCCTCCTTAAGCCCAAACCTCCACCCGGCGGGTCAGTCTACAGGGCACACATGCAATGGTCACAGGCACTTTACACCAAACTACCATCCAGCTTTCACAGCTAACCATCACTGTTTGTTCAGGACAGTACACAGATACCACAACTTAAACAAGGACGGTGGATGAATGAAGCGGCTAACATTGCTGGAGGCACCCACTGCATGTGTGTGCGTGTGTGTGTGTGTGTGTGTGTGTGTGTGTGTGTAAGAGAGAGCTTATGCTAAATTTTAAAGCATTTTTAAGTTCACTTTTCTAGAATTAAAAATAATTACAATTAAATTACCTATTGGTTGTTGTTACTTTTTTATAAGAATGAAGATATTTTAAAGCTATGATCCAAAACAGTTTTTTTAACAACATAAAAATGTATATGTATACAGTTGAACCAAAATGATTAGCCCTAAGGATCTAATCCAAGAATTTCTTGGAGGTAAATTAAAGGGGTGATTCGGAGTGCATTTTTGAGACTTGGTTGTGTTTATGGGGTGCAAAGCAATGTGTGCTCATGTTTCACTTGTAGAAAATCACGTTATTTTTTCATATAACTTACTTTGATTATATACAGCTACTCAGCTAACATGAAAACGACTGTCATATTTCCTAGTTCCTCTAAAAGGCCCGCCCTCAAGAGGCTCTGATTGGTCAGCTACAGTAACATGTGCTGAGATTTGCGGATCAGCTCTACGTCACCAGGAAAATCGTCACGCCTCTACTAGCACGTGCTTTTGCGCTGTGTAAACGAACACTGTCAGAGTTGCTGTTATCCGTATCAGTTTGTGCCTGAATCAGACAGAAAATGACGACACAGCTGAACCTCTCGCCTGCTCTCTACAATAAAATTGTGTCTTTCACACATATTCGAAATAAGCATGTGTAAGCAATATGAAACGTTCACATACTTTATCTTTAGCGAGTTTGTTATTAGAGATGTATAATGCAGGGAAAACTGAGGCAGAGAGACACTGCAACGCTGCTGAAGACTGTGGGTGTTTCCAGGGGTTTGACGGATAAATATGAATTTGTAGCTAAATTGTTAACGATGCCAAACAGCAGTTCCCATTGTTTACATCTTTGTTTATGTCCTTGCTACAGCATACTGTTAACGCTAGAAACTGTGCATGTGCATAATAGATCAATTTTAGCAAATAAAAATATAGGTTATGGCTCACAATCCACAGCTTCGTCTATTATGGTTGGAGCTGCTCCTTCTTTGAGGAGTTTTTTAGCCGAATTCAACACTGAAGTGGGAGAGATTCTGGAAGCTGTCCTTTGTCAAATGTTAGAGCTATATATATATTTTTATAAATACCTGGAACATACTTAAAATAAAATTGTAAGCACTTCTCTTTTTGTGTCGTGTTTTTTTGAAGCCCAAATACAGAAACGGAACAAACTCTGTGAAAATAGCAGTGTTTTAACTTTCTCTGCTATAACATTACAGCACTTCTGGCCACACCCCTTTGCTGTGCGGGGTGTATGTGCGTGGTGTATAACCCTAACCTGAAGCGTTTGTGATCTCACTAGCCCGGATGTGTATTTTTTGTAGTCCCCAAACTTCATTCATTGTAGACTTTGCTAAGCTAACTCTGTAAAAGCCAATGTCTCCCTTTGCATTTAACTTTGAGCGTATTACATTCATAGATGTTGTTTATGTTCACACAGCTACATTACACATCAACTAAAGTTTAAAATCAGATATCGTAGTGGACCACCCCTTTAATTATGGGATAATTATTTTTTTTTTGCAAACCATTTCTTTAAAGCAAAATTTAAGCATACGTTGGCATGTTTTACAGATATTATAGGGAAAGTTCATCAGAAATGATAATTTAAAAACAATAATAATTCCTTTTATTTATATAGTGCTTTTCTGGACATTTAAAGCGGTTTACACATTTTTGGGGGAATCTCATCCACCAACAGTGTGCAGCATCCACCTGGATGATGCGACGGCAGACATATTGCTCCAGACAGCACAGCACACACCAGCTGATTGGTGGAGAGGAGACAGAGTGATGAAGCCAATTATGATATGGGGATGGTTAGGAGGCCATGATGTGCAATGCCAGTGGGCAAATTTTGGCCAGGATGCCAGGGTTAAACCCCTACTCTATTTCGAAGGACATCCTGGGTTTTTTAACGACCACAGAGTCAGGACCTCGGTTTAACGTCTCATGCGAAAGACGACGCTCAGTCCCCTTCACTATACTGGGGCGTTAGGACCCGCACAGACCGCAGGTTGGGCACCCTCTGCTGGTCTCACTAACACCACTTCCGGCAGCAACATAACTTTCCTATGTGGTCTCCCATCCAGGTATTGACCGGACGCAGCCCTGCTTTTTTTTGGAATGTTGGAAGCCAGTAGGTATTGACTTTCTGTACTAGGTACTGCTGCTCTGAGTGTGAGTTTACTGTGTGACAGCAACTTGAGGTATCCCTAGGTTTACATAATCATTGACCCAACTTGTATTCAGAGCAGATGGATGTTGCGATTACCCATGTGTCAAGAGAGCAAGAATTATTCCCGCAAAAACCCTAGTCACAGACGATTCTCTGTTTGGTGACCTAGTTGGACCTGCATCTTCTCCATGACAGATGCTCTCCGTTCTCAAACACACAACGTTCAGACTGAAGCTTTGTAAGAGATGTTTTGTCAGAGAAGAACTGGTTGCCCCGACTAAGTCTGATTTCTCCAAAACGTTTGTACCTTACTTTTGTCAATTGGTGGAGTTTTGGTTTCTTGCCACTGTCATTGCTTGGTCAGGACCAGTGGAGCATTGGTGGAGTTTCTCTCTAGTCGTTCTTCAGCAAAAACCATAACAATATTTCAGATCGTGGATTATTCCAGAAAATCAGGCAAAACTGATTTAGTGCAGTTTAGAATAGATATTCACTGTTTAGTTTAATTCAGTTCAGATGTAGCATTAAACTGAATTAAACTAAACAGTGAACATTTATTCTAAACCACACTAAATCAGTTTTGCCTGATTTTCTGGAATAATCCACAATCTGAAATATAGTTTTTTTTAATTCTCTTTTCTTCATTTACGTTAAGCTGCTTTGACACAATATACAGTGCATTGCAAAGGCACTATAGATACCAATATGAGTTGAATTGTGTGCACTTGGATGGGTTAAAAAGTAAGGGTAACAAAAAAATATTTTAATTACTCAATCTAATGGCTTTACAACCCCCCGAATCCTTCATTCAATAAACTAAGCTCTAAAAACATTTTTTTGCGTGCCAGATTTGATCTAAAATACTTTAATTTGTGTTCTGAAGATAAACAAAAGTTCTCAGGGGATTGTAATGACATGACTAATGGCATGACGGTGAGTAATCAATAACAATTTTATTTTTTTAGGTGAACTAACATTTTAAAAACAGAGCACGTATTCTATGGGTTTGGGAGTATAGGTCAGCATACCTGGGGCGGTATGATGCCGTTCCTTTTCACGATAACAGCTGACCGCTTACCTCCGTATGTACGGCTTTTCCGCTGTTACCAGTTTGTCCGGTAGCTTGACATGTTGAGACGCATATGAGTTGACCGCGACAACAGGGTTTGAATCCAGTGAAGAATGGTTCCAGAAAGCAGTTAAGACAAAAACAATATTCAAAAAATAAGTAAATAACAGGGTGAGAACGTCGTAAAATCTGAAAACGTGGTAAAAATCAGGGGGCTTTTCTTTTTCTGGATTGCTTTTCAAAACACTGTGGTTAGGTTTAGGGACGGGAGTGGGCAGGTCAATTGGTGCTTTTTAAACACTACTGGTTGGGTTTAGGGAAGGGGGAGGGTGGGGTCAGTCAGTTAGTCAACATCGGCCTCTGGTGGATTTACATGAGAACATCAAGTGGGAATAGCACTCGCGAGAGAAATTTGAGATCTGAAAAAGAGTACACAGCGGCCTCTGGTGGATTCGCTAAAAAACAAAAACTGCAAAAAAAACATAGCTCCTCGGACGTATTTCGCGATCTCCAGAAATGTATATGTGGGTACATAATCAGAATGAGCCTGGGTTGGAACTGTGGCGGAAACTAGAGCACCCCTAAGGAAACCAATGCGAACATGGGGAGAACATGCAAACTCCACACAGAAATGCCAACTGGCCCAGCCGGGACTCGAACCAGCAACCTTCTTGCTGTGAGGCAATATATTTTGCAGTGCTTTTTGTAATTTAATTAACACATCGTACAGTAACACAAACTTTAGAATTAGAAATATGCATAAATTATGATAAACTGATAAATTCAAAAGTATTAATGGGGAAATTACTCTCATAGTGAAAACGGTGTGTGATTTACTTTCTAAATTTGGCATGGGATGCAATAAAACACAACAGTCTAGTGTTTGTAACCGACAGTCGTCTCTGCATAGTTGGCATCGAGCACTGAATCATGGAGCATAATCTCTCAATCTCTGTTTCGCTCCATCTCAATGTGCTGCTGTCAGTGGTGATCTTCAGCTCACACAGAAGGCCATCATTATCCTCTCTGGGTGTCCTGCTCTGTAAATAGCCATCACACACAGACACACAGCCATAACACAGCTGTCGTCACTTTTCTCAACAGCAGCTGGTAGCACAAGTTGTTGTTGCCACACACACACACACACACACACACAAAGATACAGCAAGACTTCCCTTTGGCAAATCCACCCACAGACTCAGGCTTATGTTAATACAAAGATAAATATGCATCCATCTACACAGGCTAGCAAACATGCACAGACTGCTCAGACACACTCACAAATCATTCTTGTCATTTGTGAAACAATATCTTTCTATTTTGACAGTCTACCTCATAATTAAATCTTACAAAATATATTAATCATTATTATATAGATTAATAGTGTTGGCATCACATGACAAAAATGTGCATTTCTACAGAAAAACAATACTAAAATTACAATATTACAATTTTAAAATTGGACAGAAAGATTATTTTGATGGTCCGTTTGTTGAAATTAAGATACATTGCAACTAATTCTCAATAGATTATAAGTAGACTGTTGGGCTGGGGTTGGGGTTAGGGTTAGTGTAAGTTGACATGTACTTGCAAAGTTTCTTATAGTCAGTTAAATGTCTGTCCATATATACATGATTTGTCGGCGTCACATCCATGATGTGAATCTCCCGTTCCACCACATCCCACAGCTGCTCTATTGAATTGAGCTCTGGTGACTGTGGAGGCCATTTGAGTACTATGAACTTATTGTCATCTTCAAGAAACCAGTTTGAGATGATTTGCGCTTTATGACATGGCGCGTTATCCTGTTTGAAGTAGCCATCAGAAGATGGGTACACTGTGGTCATAAAGGGATGGACATGGTCAGCAACAATTCTGACCCTACCATCTGAATGTCGCAGTAGAAATCGAGACTCATCAGACCAGGCAACTTTTTTCAATCTTCTATTGTCCAATTTTGGTGAGCGTGCACAAATTGTAGCCTCAGTTTCCTGTTCTTAGCTGACAGGTGTCTTTTGCTGCTGTAGCTCAAGGTTCGACATGTTGTGCGTTCAGAAATGCTCTTCTACATACCTTGGTTGTAGCGAGTGGTTATTTGACTTACTGTTGCCTTTCTATCAGTCTGGCCATTCTCCTCTGACCTCTGGCATCAACAAGGCATTTGCTCCCACAGAACTGCCGCTCACTGGATATTTTAATAATAATATAATAATTCTTTTTTTTTGTAAATGGCACCTTTCTGAACACCCAAGGTTGCCTTACAACAAGCATCAACAGCCATAACAAAACAAATTAAAACAATTAATAAAACATTGGCAAACAAAATTTTAAATGCATGTAAGGAGTACAAACACATCATGAGTATAAAATAACACGATAAAAGATAGTCAAAAGAAAGCCTGCTTAAAAAGATGTATCTTGAAATGAGATTTAAAAGTGTGAAGATTATCACTGCTCCTTAGATTCTGGGGAAGCAAGTTCCATAGTCCAGGAGCCGCAGAGCTAAAAGACCTGGCACCCATTGTGCTAATCGAGTGCGAGGTGACACCAGGAAGAAAGAGTTGGCTGATCTAAGAGTGCGAGAAGGGGTATAAGTATATTTTCTGATTTTCGGACCATTCTCTGTAAACCCCTAGTGATGGTTGTATGTGAAAATCTCAGTAGATCAGCAGTTTCTGAAATACTTAGACCAGCCCGTCTGGCACCAACAACCATGCCACGTTCAAAGTCACTTAAATCCCCTTTCTTCCTCATTCTGATGCTCGGTTTGAACTGCAGCAGATCATCTTGACCATGTCTACATGCCTAAATGCATTAAGTTGCTGCTATGTGATTGGCTGATTAGAAATTTGTGTTAACGAGCAGTTGGACAGGTGTACCTAATAAAGTGGCCAGTGAGTGTATATATATGAAGAGTTTAAATGCAAAAACATTTAAATGCTGTCTAAACATTTCATAAAATGAGCATTTTTATCAGGCTCTTGTGTGTATGTTTAGTAATGTCATTTTTATTGCAAAGAATGTCCTTTTCCTGGACTTTAAAGTGAAATATCTCAACATAAACAAAGGAGGCTAAGAAATGTTTTTATTTTTGATGGAAATTTCAGACGACGCTTAGAGGTTTTTGCATCTGAACTCTTCATATATATATGAACCCCCCAATTTCGGTTTAACGGAGAGAAGATTTCTTCAACACATTTCTAAACATAATAGTTTTAATAACTCATTTCTAATAACTGATTTATTTTATCTTTGCCATAATGACAGTAAATAATATTTTACTAGATATTTTTCAAGACACTTCTATACAGCTTAAAGTGACATTTAAAGGCTTAACTAGGTTAATTAGGCAAGTTATTTTATAACGATGGTTTGTTCTGTAGACTAATGAGAAAATATATAGCTTAAAGGGGCTAATAATTTTGACCTTAAAATGTTTTTAAAAAAAAATTAAAAACTGCTTTTATTCTAGCCCAAATAAAACAAATCAGACTTTCTCCAGAAGAAAAAATGTTATCAGACATACTGTAAACATTTCCTTGCTCTGTTAAACATAATTTGGAAAATATTTAAAAAAGAGAAAAAAATCAAAGGGGGGGCTAATAATTCTGACATCAACTGTATATTCAGTGTATGTATATATATTCCTCCTTGTTTAAACTACTTATTTAAAATGAGCTTAAACGACACAATTCTTGAGATTTTTTGGAACAACTTCCTAGTTTTTTGCTCAATCCACCTAAATTTGTTTAACATAATCAATTTCTGTTGGGACTACATGAATGAATTGTGTGGAACCTTTTTACAGTGTATATTTGACGCTAGAAATTTACAGAAACCCAATGCTGTATAAGGTATTCTTATTGCATTAGATTGCATGTGCAATCTATTATAAACAACTTTGTAATATCATAATATTAACAACAACAGTTAAACAAGTAATGCATTATAATCCACGCATAATGCATTAATGCACACATAACTATTTAAATTGCTAAATGTATCCTTTCTTGTTTTCAAGATAGGAACAAAAGTACTGCTACTTGCAACATAAAATGAATCTATTTTAATAATGTTATTCCTAATATCTCTTTTCCAGCACTCTCTCACCCAAAAGAAGACATATTGGATATTCCACAGTGATTTCAGTATCTCTGTATCACAGACACCTCAGCAGTTCCTCAACAATTCCACACAGGAAGTCATTCTCGCAGAGGAAAGTGGATGCAGGAACACGAACGTTTTCCTGTTTGTATATAAAGAGGCAAATGGACAGATGAGAGATGCTGATAGACGGTGGGTTTGGAAATCAGTCTTTTAACCAAATGTGCCTTTTATATGCTATCAAATAACCTTAAACAGTTATTCACAGTGTCATGTAAAATCTAACCGCCACACGATTCCGTGAAAATGTGTGTGTGCTTATGTGTGTGTGTATGCTGTAATCAGTATGTGATCTGATGGTTAGCATTCCTCTGCCCACTATTTAGCTTGTCCCTTCATGTCCCAGAGGAGGAGATAAAGGCTATTTAATTAAACATGCATAAAAAAAATGAAAAATGCACACACGCACACACGCACACACATCAGAAGATCTAACAGCTTTTCCCCCACTTTGATAAAGGTTAGTTTTGTCTAGTTTCTATTTGCTATGTCTGCTCTTGCTAACAGATTTAGCGTGCATCATAGCATAACATGTTTAAAAACATGAGCATTCTTAAACCTGTTAGAGTGAAAATGACAAGGAATTCTGGGAAAGCTCTTTGATCTGCATGTGTCTCCTGCAGAAGCTGGGAGTAAAGGCGGTGGAAGTCTGGGAAGAGTGTAGCTCAGTATTAACGCTAAGCTAAAGCTTCTACTTTGGCAAACCTTCAACATTTGCATCATGCCAAGTGTATGAAGCCGACCTACTCGCTTATACTCCAACTGGAAGAACTAAAGGAAGGACACAAGTCAAAATATTGTATAGTTTATGAATCAAAGGCTGTTTTAGTGTTTAAATCCAAGTCTTTTTTTTTTTACCTTTTTTTTCCATTTATATACTTGAATGCGTGGCGACGCAGTGGTGCAGTAGGTAGTGCTGTCGCCTCACAGCAAGAATGTCGCTGGGTCGCAGGTTCGAACCTCGGCTGGGCTGGGTCAGTTGGCGTTTCTGTGTGGAGTTTGCATGTTCTATATAGATAAGTAATTTGCAGTAATCGCTCAGACATAATAAACTTAAACAAGTTCAGAAACTCTTACTTAAAACATCTCTGATTGTGAACAAGAAAAGAATTAACGGTCAAATCAAATTGTTAAAATAAAGGAGAAGCAGATCGGTTTGACTGTACAAGGGAGATACCTTCACACTGCCGGTGCTAAATCATTTGCCGTCGGTACGCAGAGGGATGATCTGCTGTCAGGCTGCAGGTGGGAGAGACTGCTGTATGAGGACTGGGCCGCCTGTCAGTGCTCTAAGGCGGGGGAGGGGCCGGCGGCATCACCCGCAGCTCGTTGAGAAGAGTAGGGACGGTACAGTAACGGACAAACGATAGTCTATAAAAATCTCCAGTAACACACAAAAAAGTTCCTAGATTTGTCGCTAGTCGCTTTTTAAAAATTTGTCGCTAGGGGGGTCTGAAAAGTCGCTAAATCTAGCGTCAAAGTTGCTAAGTTGGCAACACTGCCCCCACAGTCCAAAGACATGCGGTACAGGTGAATTGGGTAGGCTAAATTGTCCGTAGTATATGAGTGTGAATGAGTGTGTGGATGTTTCCCAGAGATGGGTTGTGGCTGGAAGGGCATCCGCTGCGTAAAATCGTGCTGGATAAGTTGGCGGTTCATTCCGCTGTGGCGACCCCAGATTAATAAAGGGACTAAGCCGACAAGAAAATGAATGAATGAATGAATACTTGAATGCTCCTGAAGAAACTCAGAAAGGTTTAAAACCACATGAGGGAGAATAACAATAACAATTTCATTTTGTGGTGATCTATCCCTTTAATAGGAACATTATTCATTCATTTTTGTTCTCTATTTCAGAGGTCGCCACAGCGGAATGAACCGCCAACTATTCCAGCATATGTTTTACGCAGCGGATGCCCTTCCAGCCTCAACCTAGTATTGGGAAACACCAATACACACTCATTCACACACACTCATACACTACGGACAATTTATTTAATTCACTTACACCGCATGTCTTTGGACTGTGCATGGGTGAAACTGGAGCACTCGGAGGAAACCCATGCGAACACGTGAAAACATGCAAACTCCACACAGAAATGCCAACTGGCTCACCTGGGACTCGAACCAGCAACCTTCTTGCTTTGAGGCAACAGTGCTAACCACAATTTATAATACAAATATATTAAGAATATAGAGTATATTCAGTAAATTTAATTATATATATATATATAAAGTAATATAAAACATATACAAAACGAATGCATCAAGAATGAATTTTAATTAATTAGTGTAACACATACAGAAAGTACAGTTCATTTTTATATGTAGAATTACACAAATTGTTAGTGAAGTATACCTGATGTGCCTATCTGTGCATTTACCTCTTTAAATTTCTACTGCAGCGCTAATCTTAGTTTCTTGTTTTGCTCCTTCCTCGTCCTTTTCTGCACTTTCACTACATGAGAGAGGTGGGCTTCTGTTAAACTCATTAATATTAAGTCATTTTTAACTTAAAATTCACTTTAAAAGTTTGTTTTCATGTTTAAATCATATTTATAATTACATTTTTATGTATATTTCATTATTTTCATGTTTCATGTGTTAGGAGTTATGCTGTTTTGTCACTATTTGTTAAATTGAATTTATTGTTTAAGCTTTATTCCTTGCTCTCTTTTCCCTTTCCACACTGACACCATTTGAGAAAGAAAAGTCAAGAAGGCTGTAAACACACTGTAAAGACTATGTTTTTGGGTTATGTAATGGCTGAGACACACCAAGCCGAGCTGTTGGACATCGGGTCGTCGGTGAAAGTCCATCAGTTTGTTTAGTGTGTTTCACACATTGCCCCTCATCAGGTTAACACTGGAGCAATTTGGTCGGTTATTGGTTATAGATTGGATATTCAGCAGTGAATCAGTGCACAGGAACAAAAACCAAAGTAAAAATACAGAGAAAACGATACAAGTCAAGAGGGAACGAGAAGCCGGCTGTCATTTGGCTGCATTTTTCAATTATTTGCAAACGGTATAGATTATTTATTTATAAGCTATATTTGCACAAGCAAGTTCCTCTGTGGTGAGTGACAAGTACTGTGAAAATCGTACTAAATGCTGCTTTGTTTACATTTTGTATGTGCATATTATACAAGTTCCAGTTTGCCTTTGTGGAATGACCAAATCGATTTTGCCCCTGCTGGTGCGGAAAGCTTGTGAAGGTGCTTGTTTCGGCCGGCTTGTTGTTCATTTGGTGTGTTCACAACCAGACTTCTTGTCCAGCTGTGACCGGATGTAGCTGTGTCCCAGTGTGTTATTGGTTGTATAAGAGGCCGATCACAGCAAATGCGCTTTTTGCATTGAGAGGCGCCTTTTTTGAATGATTTACTAACAGAGTTGTGCACGCTGCTTATGTGTCCTGCCTGCCTCATGCTTTAAACGGCTGCTTCACCTCGCGTTTTTGCCGTTGTGCGCCGTGCGCTTGCAATTGAAAAAAAGTAAAGTCTAAGCGGAAAAAGCGTGTTACATCAGTCGCATCTTTTTCATCCTCCAATCAAATAAAAGCAGAGGCGGGGTTTCCGTTGAGGTGACAGCAGTGTTTGTGTTGTGTTTGTGTTGTGTTGACAACTACGGAGACTTTTGAAGATGGAGGAGAGACTTGTGGTTGCTGTTTTGAGTTATCTGGTGCTGTATGACTGTATGAATATAACAATATTAATAAATTTTAAAATTATATTAATATCAACAGCAACACAATACACAGCTGATTCAGTCATTTTTTTCTTGTCAACAAAAAAGGCAGTGCTTGCGTTTTTGGGACGCCAAAGCGCATTCGGTGTGATCAGCCCCTAAGACTGAAGGGCTTCTTATTACCTGCTTCTTAAACAGCTACTTGCCACAAAACTGAAAAATTAGACACAAAACATTGTTCTGAGCCTTAATAGTTTATTAATCCTTAAATAAACAAAAAATGACAGAAACAAAAATGCTGAATGGAGCATACACTAACCTTTGTATTACTAAGTGACAAGATAGCACCAAACAGTCAAAAACAGACAAGCATATTAATATGAACGTAAACATCTCTGATGATCAAGATGCTTCGAAGTACCGGAATGAGCTTGTGTTATTAGTTTCAGCGGTTGTTATCTGGGAATAAGCAACCCAGGCTTATTCTTAAGTACCACAATATACATTTCTGGAGAGAGCAAAATACGTCCCAGGAGCTACGTTTTTTGCAGTTTTTGTTTTCGCGAGTCCACCAGAGGCCGATGTGTACTCTTTTTCTGATCTCAAATTTTTTTCGTGAGGGCCAATCGCCTGACGTTCTCATGTAAATCCACCAGAGGCCGCTGTCGACTGACTGACCAACCAACCAATGCCCCCACCCTCCCCTTTCCCTAAATGGATGACTTTCCCGGTGTTACCAGTTTGTCCGGTAGCTCGACACATACATCGACACATACATGTAGCAGATAAGTAAGCAGGTAAGACAAAAACAAAAGCTAAAAAATAAAATAAACAAGTAAATAACAGAGAATGTGGTAAAATCTAAAAACCCAACCAATAGTGTTTTAAAAAGCACCAATTGACCCACCCACCCACTTCCCTAAACCCAACCGCAGTGATTTAAATAGCAATAGCAAGAAAAAGAAAAGCCCTCGCCTGATTTTTATAACGTTTTTAGATTTTACCACATTCTCACCCTGCTATTTACTTGTTTATTTTATTTTTAGCTTTTGTTTTTGTCTTACCTGCTTACTTATCTGCCAATGTATGTGTCAAGCTACCGGACAAACTGGTAACACCGGGAAAGCCGTACATACGGAGGTAAGCTGTCAGCTGGTAACCCCGAAAAGGAGCAGCGTCATACCGCCCTGTAGCGTTTATTTTAAAGATTAAATGCAGCCATACATAGCTCTGGCTACATAATTTGTGATCTCCAGAAACGTATATAGGGCTACATTTTCAGAATGAGCCTATGTTTGGAATAACATACCTTGGAATGTCATGACTGACCAATCAGAATCAGTATTCAAGGGAGCCATGTAATAACACAACAGTTGAACTATCTATTGACTTCAATCTGGTTGGAGGAAAGAAAATAAAACACTGGTTACATTAGCAAAGTTAGTTTTTAGCATGTGGTTGTCCTGGTGTTTCAGAGAAGAAAGTGTTTGCTAAAAAAATAGTACCTGCACTGTAAAAAGTGATTAGTTACTTTACATTTAAAAAATGAGCAAACCCGTTGTCTTAAAAGCAACAAGTCTATTTTACTTAAAAAATCAGTAAAACCATTAACTTAACTTAATATTATGCACAAAGTTTGATTACTTAATAATTATAAAGCAACAAGTTTGCTCTGTTTTTTTAAACTAAGTCAACCAATCGCTTTTTACAGTGTGTCCTGCTGTTTTCATTATTGGCCAAAAGCCAAATGTTCTGTTCAACGTGATCTTCTGTTCTCCCATTATTTCACTTTTTATTTATCCTGGACAAAAAATATAAGGCGGGAAAGAGCTGATTGGGTGTTGCAGAACTTTCCACATTATCTCGTCTCAACCAGTCGCACAAAACCATATTGGAAACACACTTTACCCTCGGCACCAACATCCAACTTTTTATTGCTGCATTGTTTCGTTTTTACATTTTTACTTTCCTTCACCCCATTCTTTGGTTGGAAAGGCAAACAGGGATTGTCATCAGCTTGAACCATGTTCAAAAATCAAGCCTCTAGGCAAGTCAGCCATCACACAGACACACACACACAGGATATAAGCTGTCACTGAGCCAACCAAATTCATAAAGTGCAGTCAGTGCAATGCTCTATACTTGGCCACTGGCTCAGTGCATTCCCTGCTTTCATCTAAGCAAAGGAAAAAAAAACAGAGGGAATTGGGAATGTATTGCAACTTAAAGCAGCATAGAAAGTCATATAATAATAAACACATGGGGGTTCATTGTTTTTCTTCTTTCCCAAGACCAATATATTACCATTTTCTTGACCTGTGTGTGTCATATGTCATAAAGCAGAGTTCTATCAGCTGTAAGAAATCTAGACGAGCTCTATCTAACCCACATCTCTCTGGTCTCCCCTGAGGGATCAAGGCATCTGCCGTGAGGAGAATGAAAGTGATGACAGACTCTGCTGGAGTATCTTTACACAGACATGAATACCTTCTGCTCAGATCTGAAAGCACTGTTGAGCTGTCAACAGTGTAACCGCTATCTCTGAGCTTTTCTGAGAAGTCAGCAAAAAAAATACAACAATGTTTGGCTGACTGAGAGTGTTATTGAGGTGGGTTTTCAGAATGTTCTGAAGGCCACAGTGAAACCTATGACTATACGAACAACAATAAGCAGATTTGCTTCCACACTAGTGGGCGATACAATTCTGTTTATTCTTAGCTGTGTTGTCTGCTGCTATAAATACACCAACTCTTTAAAGCAGGATGGATTCTGATTGGCTGTGTTTTTATTTAGAGACGCACGGATTGCACTTTTCTTTTGTCTGAGTTTTGCCGATTCAGGTTTTCGCTTTTACTTTTAACTATAATTGACAGTATATAACAAAACAAAAATGTACAAAAATAAAATATAATCTATAATAAAGTCTTGTCGCCTATACAAATATTAGGAACAATAAATAATAACATGACTTCTACAGTAGTTGATCATTTTGTATCAGAAGTGGCTTATATGAAAGGAAAAGGCCTCTAGATTACGCCAAATAAAAATATGCCTTGATTTTTAATTATTTAATTGGGACAGTAAGGTCTGGCTTTGCTTAGACAAAAGTCTTGTCACTTAACAGAAATAATGTACAGGATAGAATATAAAGTCATGGTGCAGTGGAAACAGAATTAATATTGTGTATGACTCCCATGATCTGGAATGGCAAAGAAAAGATTCATCAAGATTCTTTGGATTCATCTTCAGTGCCTCCTCCTCCATCTTATCGCAGACATGCTCAATAATGTTCATGTCTGGTGATTGGGCTGGTCGATCCTGGAGCACCTTGACCTTCTTTGCATTCAGGAACTTTGATGTGGAGGCTGAAGTATGAGAAGGAGCGCTATCCTGCTGAAGAATTTGCCCTCTCCTCTGGTTTGTAATATACTGTAATGGCCAGCACAAATGTCTTGATACCTCAGGCTGTTGATCCACTCTGCAGATCTCTCGCACGCCCCCATACTAAATGTAACCCCAAACCATAATTTTTCCTTCACCAAACTTGACTGATATCTGTGAGAAACTTGGGTCCATGCAGGTTCCAATAGGTCTTCTGCAGTATTTGTGATGATTGGGATGCAGTTCAAAAGATGATTCATTGGATATATCTACCTTATATATATAGCCACAGTGGAATGAACCGCCAACTATGCCAGCATATGTTTTACGCAGCAGATGCCATTTCAGCTGCAACCCAGTACTGGGAAACATTATATATTTTAATATATATTTTATTTTAGTTAACTGGGAAACATATATATATATTTCTTTACATTTATCTGATATATTTATGTCACATGATTCCCTAGTTATAGAATTTTATACTGAAGACACATAGATATTTGCATGAACTGTAAAGCACTAAATAAATGAATAAATAATTAAAGGATGTTACTGTTTAAAGAAAATTATATTGAGAAATTGCTAGCTGGGGTAAATGATCCTATAATAGTGAAATGTTACTAAAGTTGTTATATAAAGTGTGTAATGTTTTAAAAAAATGTCTAATAAGAAGTCAATAAAGTTGTGCACTTTCAATTTGCTTTAGAAAGACTTTAATTATGTTTCCAAGTGTACAATTTTAAACTTGATAGCAAAAAACAAATTTCTGTACTGAGAATTCAGTGTGGATCTATTTTCTTTTCCTCTTCATCTGCGTAATGAGATCATCTTTAGGGGAGTTAAATTACTGCCCTATATCTTTCAGGGGGATTCCAGTGTGTGTGTGTGTGTGTGTGTGTGTGTGTGTGTATGTGTGTGTGTAATGTATGAGCATATGCCTTGACTAAATGTTTGGAGAGATTATTCTGAGACATATCGTTTTACTGTTAACACTCATAAACACACATACCTACACACAACATTTTCCATTAACGCATACTATAGGCAGGGCTTTTCTATTTTATCATTTCAATGTATCTGCAGTTCCCATCTTCTATGATTCCAGTATTGCGTGTGTGTGTGTTTACAAATGTAATGGAGATTTTGTATGTTTAAAGCAGTGGTTCTCAGCTGGTGGGCTTTGACCAAAATTGGTTTATGCTGAGTACGTGCTTTGTGTTGTGAACTGGTAGCTGCGTATAAATACATGTCAGCGTTTCATTTTCAGTACTCTTTTGTATATTAAACAATTTGGGTTTCATCGTCATTGTAAAGGGTTCTGAAATGAAACCCCACTGAGAATGTGAAATGTATTTCATGAGCTTAAATTTTTAAAGATGAAGAAAGGGAAATATCACCTTCACTATTGGCACTATTACAGTATTATAACCAGGGCTTGACGTTAACACCCGCCAACCTGCCAAATGCGGGTAGATTTCAGCTGTGGCAAGTTAGACAGACACTCCCACTAGCCACTTTGGCAGGTAGAAAATAATTTTTATTATTTTAGAAAATAATTTTTATTATTACAATTACCATTGCTGGCTCATCGCTAAAAATTAAAACTTTAGTTTAAGACTGGTGGTCAATATCCATGCAAATGTGATCTTAGAATCGAGAAGTAGCATGAAAATAACTGTTCGCACTAGCAAAAGAAAGCAGGTGAATACGAAATGAGAGGGTGACCAGGCTCTAGATTTTTTGTAAGCAGCAGTGGTTGCCGCTTTGGCTTTAACCATTCTTTGAACAGATTATTAATGGGCCTAACGTTAACCAAGTGTGCATGATCATGCTTTCATTATCGCACACAGAATGTTTTTTATCTGCTGTCTTTGACCTATAATTATATTTGTCAATATGTTTTAATTATCATCCTATACAATAACATTGCTTTAATAGCAGATTACCTCTCCATTTATGTATAGTTAATTGGTGATCTGGAACCTTTAGCCCGAACAAACTACTGTGCATAGTTTTAGATACATGAGAATTAAGCACTATTGACAATTAAGAACATTTTTGTTGAATAAAAAGTGTATTTATTAAGCTATATTTTGCTTGTTTTTACACATTATTTAAAATTTATTGGAAGGAAATAATTAGTTTGGTGTGGCCAGAGAAAAATTGGGTAAATCCTTTTTGTTGAGCCTTGAAAAGCTCAATGCGACATATGAAACCACAACCCATTTCCTCATGCTCATTGAGCAAGCTTATACACAACACACAAAAAAGTTAAATAAACGAGGAGGCATGTGGACATAACACAAAATTTAAATCAAGTCATTTTAGCATGCTAAAGTCAAATTTATGCATATAAAATATATTTTCCCAACAACAGGGTTTAGTGAAAATGGCAAGTGGCTAGTAATGTTGGAAAATTACCAGCCACAGTGGCTGGTAATCAAAAAGTGAATGTCAAGCCCTGATTATAACTGATATTTATTCATCCAGAAAACAGATCATTAGAGGATTAACGTATTTGCAGTTATTGTGCTTTAATTTTTAGATTTTGAGGCTTAAGTTGCTTTTCTGAACTGATGTAATTTACACATTATTAATAAGCAGGCATCTGCTGACTGCTGAGAACATGAATATGAAAATATCAGACATGAAATACAAACTAAAATGCATGTAAAGCTATTTTAAACAGCAGTTAGTTTCTTTTCTCACACAAACTGATCAAAAGTGTCAGTAAGGAGACTTGTTACAAAATATTTATTTTGAAATAAATCTGTTCTTTTGTCATTCCTGTTAATCAAACAATCCTAAAAATCTGTAATATTTTATTTACACTCAAATAGACATCTTAAGATTATTCATGATTATAAAAAATGTTTATTGAGTACCAAAACCAACATGTTATATTGATTTCTGAAGGGTCGACATGAAATCTGCGCCTGCAGAAATCCAGATTTTTTGTTCATTTTTAAGTCTATATATTTACCCATGTACATGTGTGTAAATATGTTTATTCAGTTTTTATATTCCTTTCAGTAATATTATTGAAAAATGTGCAAATGCATGAATGATTTATGTACAATACTGTTTGTAAAAGTATTATTTTCTGTCTTTTAGCAGATTTAAGACTAAAGCAAACAAGTAGTTTTAGATTGGATTTAGATTGTAAACCATAAATAAACTTCAAAAAGTCATTTAAAAAAAGTTTTTAATAACTATACTCTCATTCATTTTGCATAAATCCATATTTTTATTTTTAATTGTTTGCAGAAATAGCAAAAAATGTCCACAGATTCTGTCTGGCCCTGGTCACTTAACACTGAAAACTGGATTGCCGATCATTTAGCAGTCTGACTTTAAAGCAGCTCAAGGGAGTTTCAATTCTAGGACGTCCTGACTGGTGAATTAAGTTATGAAACACACACATGGAAAGCGGCGCATGTTAAATGAGTGAGATTTGGTGTAAAGGGAGAAGGCAAACCTTGTATGAAGGGCTGAGCATGAAATTGGCTGCCCAGGGGCATGCATTAGATTAGAAACCTGAGCTCACAAACATACACTCACAAGCCAAAGCAGAAAAGAGATGAAAATCAATCAGCCTTAAATGGAGCCAGAGAAAGTTAGTGGCATAAAAAACTGCACCTTAGAAAAGCTCCGTACTGATCACTAACAGACTACTACACTACCACCATTTTGCTAAGGCAGGCTGGTTTGTTAAGTACGCACACACACACACACACACACACACACACACACACACACACACACACACACACACACACACACACACACACACACACACACACACACACACACACACACACACACACACACACACACACACACACACAATCATTTCATCATGTGCTTTCCATTTTTCCCCTGCTTTTCCCTGCATGCCTCAGCTCTCAGAACCATACGAGAACCATTTGCTCCTCAACGGCTGCCTGCTTCACACTACAGTAAAAAAAAAACAACAACAACAACAACTCTTGACTCACACACAACCACTCCAATCTCTGGCTTTAGGTTAGTCTTCAAATCTGGCAGAAATATGAAAACGCTCAATTACAGACATATAGATTACATATTTGACTTACAGCTTGTCCATCTGTGCCAAAACTACTCACTAGAAGGGTTAGTTTACTCAAAAACTACAAGTTTGCAATCATATACTCAAGCTCATGCCATTTCAAACCTGTGTGACATACATTTTTCTGCAGAACCAACGCAATCTCACAGCAATTTGTAACTTTTTGATTTAGTTGCTAATTCGTATGATCTAATATGTACAATTTAGTATGATTTGCTCATCACCCAATGGTGGTTGGGTTTGGCTGCCATGCCTCCTTTTTAAAATCGTACATTTTCGTATGACAGAACTCAACTAGCTACTAAACTGACTAAACGTGAAATACTTAGTTTTCTCATGAGATCAGGCTGGCAGAACACAAACAATACTGGTTTAGAAACTCTTTTTGTACATATAATGGCACTAAACTCCAATGATTATATAGACAAACACATTTTTCCAAGTATCTTCTTTTGTGTTCAAACATATACTGTAGTTGAGTAAATGAAGGACTATTGATTTTTCTTGAGGTAAACTGTCCACAATACACATCCATTAAAAGCGTTTTTGGAATCACGTCACAATAAGATGTATTAGTTAACATGAATTGGAAAATTTTTCTAGAACATTTATTAATCTTAATGTTCATTTTGGTAATTGCATATTTAAAATTAAATATTGTATCTTTTAATAATATTTAATGTATCAGATCTATCATGATTACTAATTTAAAACTGCCAAAATGTTCTGCTATACCATTCCTAAGGTACAGTTAAAGTCAAAATTATTAGCCCCCCTGTTTATTTCCCCCCAATTTCTGTTTAATGGAGAGAAGATTTTTTTCAACACATTTCTAAACATAATAGTTTTAATAACTCATTTCTAATAACTGATTTATTTTATCTTTGCCATGATGACAGTAAATAATGTTTTATTAGATATTTTCAAGACACTTCTATACAGCTTAAAGTGACATTTAAAGGCTTAACTAGGTTAATTAGGTTAACTAGGCAGGTTAGAGTAATTAGGCAAGTTATTGTATAACGATGGTCTGTTCTGTAGACTATCAAAAAAAATATGGCTTACAGGGGCTAATAATTTTGACTTTAAAATGGCTTTTAAAAAATTTAAAACTGCTTTTATTCTAGCCGAAATAAAACAAATAAGACTTTCTCCAGAAGAAAAAATATCAGACATACTGTGAAAATTTCCTTGCTCTGTTAAACATCATTTGGGAAAAAATTAAAAAAGAAAAAATTAAAAAGGGGGCTAATAATTTTAACTTCAACTGTATATGTAAGATTTTTTATTTACATTTTTGATTTTGTTTTAAGGACAACAGTATCTCCAGCAGAAAAGATATCCAAAGATGCCGTTTAAATCTGTGTTTTTGAAACACTTGAAGTCAATTATTCATTTTCATTATTTAGCCTGACATATTTACTGCTCCAAAATATTATAAATGTTTCTCAAAATAAAATATATTATGTTCAAAGGGTGAAAAAAGTTTACATTTTTTACCCAGACATTCAAAAATAATATATTTTAGAGCAGTAATCACAATACCATGAAACATGTGATGTTTTTATCCAAGGTTATCATACCGTCAGAATCTTATACCGGCCCATGCCTAATGGTAACAAATGTGTTGCTTATTATTAACACGCATATTAGTTCATTTTATAACTACTATTAACTAAAAGACAATTTGTGGAAATTTACAGAGTTTTTCTTTCACTTTTTGGCTAAATTAAGTTTTGAGAGAGAAGAAAATGTATTGTGTACAGCAATTTTAATTCGAAACAGAGACAAACTTGAGTACAGAGAAATGAGAGAGACTAGTGGCTACAAATTTCAGATACTAAAGAGTACCAAACTTTAAAACAAAAATTTGTAGAATTGCTTAAATACAAATATATAATAAAGTTCAAATACAGATTTTTACAAATATTATGTACAAAGTTTTAATTACATTAAGCACAACTGCCTGCCGTTGGAGCTCTCCTCCCCCCACGGCTCGCTTTGCTCTGTCGTTTGTTGAATTCCCAGCTGGTATCTCACTTTCCAAGTTGAGTTTTTATGGCCAGCAGCTTATGAGAAAAAAAAACAGGGGGCAGCAGAATGGGGAGGAACACTTTCTGCACTTGGTATCAAATTGGCCGATGTTTGTTTGATGAAGCCAAGTGGTTTATGTCCTATTTCTCTTTCTCAGAAAGTCTCGGAAATAGACATGAATAATTGCTTTCAAAATACTGACAATCAAAGGCACTTTTTTTTATTTCTAAAGTCATATTGCATGAAAATGTAGATCACAATGTCTCAAACGGTGGTTTCTCCTTGCCCACCACTGGTCAAACGCACATAGAACTTCTTCCAAGAGTGCAGTGTCTTTCCCGACCAGATCCAGAATCCCGAAGTAATCCCTACAATGAGGGTCATGAGGTACTTGATCATGAAGACGGTGAAGTCGGGGGTCATGTGAGGAGCGGGCTGCATGGGACAGGGGATGGCCAGGCTCTTACAGTTCATACTGATCCAGCTCTTCTCCCAGTGCTGCCTGAAGGCCTGCTCGTAAAAAAAGCAGGCAATGACGATGGTGGCTGGGACAGTGTAGAGAACCGAAAAGACACCTATGCGGACCATCAATCGCTCCAGCTTTTCAGTCTTGGTGCCATCGTGTTTCATGATGGTCCGGATGCGGAAAAGCGAAACGAAGCCTGCAAGCAGAAAAGAGGTGCCAATGAAGAGGTAGAGGAAAAGAGGGGCCAAAACGAAGCCCCGCAAGGGGTCTAAATTATTCAGGCCCACAAAGCAAACTCCGCTTAGCACATCTCCATCGATCTGCCCCATTGCCAGGATGCTAATAGTCTTTACGGCTGGAACGGCCCAGGCTGCCAGGTGAAAGTATTGTGAATTGGCTTCAATAGCCTCATGGCCCCATTTCATACCCGCCGCCAGGAACCAAGTGAGTGACAGGATGACCCACCAGATTGAAGAAGCCATACTGAAGAAATACAGCATCATGAACAGAATCGTACATCCTTCCTTCTTTGTACCTTGAACAATGGTTTTATAGCTGTCAGGAAAAAAGCTCTCATTGCACACAACCTTGTCACTGAGGAAGTAGCCAGCGATATATGCAATGGACACCATGGAGTAGCAGCCAGACAGAAATATAATAGGGCGCTCAGGGTATTTAAAACGCTGCATGTCCACTAAGTATGTGGTTACAGTGAATAAAGTGGACGCACAGCAGAGCGATGACCAGATGAGAATCCAAATGCGGGCAAACTCAATCTCCTGGTCTGTGAAGAACATGTAGGCCCCGTGTGTTCTGGAGGACTCGCAGGGGGCACCACAATCCGGCTCACCCAGGAACTTATAGCTGAGGTAGGCTGGCACTTTGAGCGTGGAAGGGCAGCGAAATGGTTTGTCCGGTGGGGAGTAGAGCTGAACGCTGGGTGTTCCTGGAATGGGCATGTGAACGGGTGACACGGTGGCCGTGGAGTCATTCTGGCCCACACAGATGTGTCCGTCTCCCAGAACTGGGAAATGTTCACATCTGAGCCGCTCTGGCCACTGAAAGCCAAACTTGTTCATGAGGGCCTCACAGCCGTGCTTCGCCCTCTCACAAATGGAGCGGCATGGTGGGATGGCTTTCTCCAAAACTGTGCACACTGGAGCGTACATGGAGCACAGGAAGAATTTGAGCTCGGGTGAGCACTGTACCTTGACCAGCGGGTAAAACTGATGGACCTCCAGCCCGGCATCCTCTTGGTTGTAATGTCCCACCAGATTTGGCATTATGGTTTGATTGTAAGCGATGTCCGTACACAGAGGGATGGTAATGGGCTGGCAGAAGCCGTGGTCAGGAACCGCTATGCCATTATCTCCTTGATGCTGTCCAGACGCCACGAAACAGCACGGCAGTAACAGTGCCAAAAACACACACACACTTCCACTCGCCTGCATTGTCCCGGAAAGTTCCGCTCAACTTTCGCTTGATACAATATGAGTCCGGCAAACTATGCTTTTCCCGACATATTATCTATTCATCGAAAACAAAAAGTTTGGATAAACTCACAAACTAGTGTAAAGCGCATACTTTCCGAGGAGTATCTGTTGCGCGCAGGAGCGACTGCATGACTTTTCCCCCTTTGTCCGCCAGACTGTTTCAAGTTCCCCCTGGGCGCCTGTTGCTGACTTTGAAGGGAGCGCAAGGAGGAGGGATTTTGGGGGTCTTGAAACAGATTTCTACTCTAAACCCCCATCACAAGGTCTTCAGACCGATTGAATCACAGAAGACCCATATCAACACCATATGCACTTAGTCATCTCGAAACCTAGAGCACTTAACAAATACTTCAGTCAGTTAAGGTGTTGAGGAATGTGAATTTGGAAATCTACTTTACTAGAAACACATTTCTTATCTATCTATCTATCTATCTATCTATCTATCTATCTATCTATCTATCTATCTATCTATCTATCTATCTATCTATCTATCTATCTATCTATCTATCTATCTATCTATCTATCTATCTATCTATCTATCTATCTATCTATCTATCTATCTATCTATCTATCTATCTATCTATCTATCTATCTAAGGGTGACATCTTGTGGTTGTTGTCAGTAACTATCCCACGTTACCGTTTTATTTCTTCATTTATATCTCCAGCTCTTTTAAAAGCAATATTCACATTTAAACTAATTGTGTCTAATTTAAAGTGCGATATGTTTGATTAACATTAAAATATCAAAAACACCCCTGGTCTCTTATGTTGAAGGCTGCACATAAAACATATTTAAAAATTATTTAAATTATTAAAAATTATTATTTCAATTTCTTTAAAATATATAATTTATTCCTGAATGCATTTTTAAAAGGCATACTACTCCAGTCTTTATTGTCACATAATCATCAGAATTCATTTAAAAATGTTGATTTGCTGCTCAAAAAATATTGATTACAGTTTTTTTCTGTCGCTTTGGGTCATTTCTCACAACACTATTTCATTTGCACAACAGTTAATACATTTTTCAAAACAATTAGTCATTTGTGCACATCATAGTAGCAGTTTCTCATTCCATCCAATAAACTGCAAATTCTTTTGTACATGCATCAATTGCTTTCATACAACTCTCTGCTGTTTTATAACATTATCATTTGCTTATGTCATGTCAGTCAAAATTAACTAAACTTGTGAATGCTGAATAGTCATTCCATATAAAACTAATAGTCCTCATTTCATTGGGTCATTATGTACAAAAATATTGAACTAGTTGTCAAAATCTGTCAAGCTAATTTTATAAAATAATTTAAAATCTTTTTTTTCCTGAAAATGTCTTCTAAATTAAAAAAATTCATGAATGATTTACAGACCTGTGTATGTTGTAGGTTCAGTTCCAATATGTACTGCAATATTGTTTACAGTTGTGCACAGCTCTACCCAAAGGAAGTGTATGTTTGTTGTAAATAAAGGTGTAATTATTATTTTGCACAATACTGTGAATAAATTAGAATTGTAAAGAGCAAATGCAGTAAAAATGTGAAACATACATATTCAGTGTCTTGAACTCAGATACCTCACTAATGCAGTGATGTCTAACTTTACTGTAGTTTTCAAATGGCTGTGTAAATAGTATATAGTGCTGTCTTCAGCATTTTCAGGAAGTGTCACCAAAATCTGACTTTATGGATTGGAAAAAATTACAGAGTAAACTCATAATGAAAACACGACAAAGCCATTTGACTATCTTGTTCATAAACAATGGTGTCAGGACTTTTCATCTTGATGACACATATTAGACAAACAAATAAATTTTTCAAAAATTATTTCTTCTATATAATAGGCATAATAGAATAAAATAGAAAGAAAAATATAGAGAGCGAGTCAAAATGTTAATAAGAATAAAACCATAAGGCCTAGTGACTTTTTTTCCATGTTTGGAACATTACTATCTCGTTGCTAAGCGCGACACTGCGCAGACCATTTGATAGAATCTGATTGGCTAATTGAAACCGGCTTGGCCAATAGGAATATGGTAAAACCTGTCGACTTCGAGACCGCAGACGCTTCGCGGGTATACTGTTGAGGAGACACAGGCAACGGCGGATGATTTGCTTAATTTTATGTCACTCTGCCCGTCGAAGAGTCGACGTCTTTAATTTATTCTTTAAAAAATTAGCTGATTATTTAAGAAAATCGTGAACTATAAATATTTATAAATCCTAATTTATATCACAAGTAACTTATCGAGCGAGACCCACAGTTTATGGTCAATGGAGGTAAGAGCTATTTCTGAGTAAACTGTCTAGCTTGTTCGCGTTTTCTGTTTGCTTGTTAACGTTAAGTGCTTGTTAAATGACCAGAAACAGATTTGTAAGTGTACACATATATTACCAAAATAAAATATTACATAGCAAATTAAGAATAGTAAAATTCAACGACGTTGTACTATAACTCTGTGAAGTTCGTGGTTTTTGTCCGTAGGCGAGGGAAATCCCCCACAAGGCCCGCTTTGACTGGAATTAAAAGTTAACTAAAAGTTATTTTGCACATGCTGACCTGTTTATACATATATATTTTTGTGTTGTTTGCCATTATTGTTCAGTATTATAAGTATAATTTTACCTTTATTCTTTAAAAAATGAGCACATCATTTGAACTAACGTAATTTTCACATGTGTTTAAGGGTAACGTTAATAATGCAGCGAAAAGCAAAATCAGTGTGGATGCAAATGGAGCAAGAACAATCTTGGATCGATTTCAGAATTCAGGAACAAACTCCTATTTTTCCACCTACAAGCCTCAGGTGTGAAAACTGAAAATATATATTTAAAGATGTAAAACATTACATTTATTATTTGGTGTATTTGAGTCACCACTTGTGACCCTGAACCACAGTACCAGTTATAAGTGTATTTTTTTTAAAGGTTTACACATTATTTGGCTGAGATACAACTCTTTGAAGAACTGTAGTCTGAAGGCTAAAAAAATCTAAATGCTGAGAAAATCGCATTTAAAGTTAGTTAATTAAATCTTAGCAATGCACACTACTGATCGAAAATTGAGTTTTGATTACCGTAGGAAATGTACTAAATATATTAATGGAACTTTAATTTAATTCAATATTCTAATAATTTTTGGCATGAAAGAAAATTCTATCGTTTTGACCCATACAATTTATTTTTGGCCATTTCCCAATGATACTCTTAAAGGATAAAGTTTTGTGGTGCAGGTTTACATTTTACTTCTTATATAATAATCAAAAGAGAGTAATTTGCTTGTATTTTTAATGCATAATAATTGGAACTCATAGATGTAATTTGTGTTAGTATATGTTAGAAGTCTGTATGATTTTAAATGTCTTTCCATGTCTTTCCTCCATATTAGCTGCTCCCGTCATGCCTTCCATCATTAAATGCTGTATTCATAATTTGCAGACTAGTTTCAGTGACAGCAGATTTCTGTCCCAGTCGTCCAACTCATCCTCGAACTGCCAGATGCAAGACTGTGCACCACTACCTTACACAGTTTGGTCAACTCAGGAAGACTGGCCTCAAGTTATAACTAATAGCAGGTTATAATTAATTTTTATTTATATTAATAACTTGTAGCATTTAAACGTTGTATATTGAAACATTAATATTGTGAAAAGTATTTGATATTAAATACTTGTTTTATCTCGCATAGAAATTCGATAGATGCCAATAACTGTGGCAGTGAGGCTGATCTTTATGGATTAGTGTCAGATATCTTGGATGAACCAGATTCAGTGGACCCCTACCCCTCATATGAGAAGTAAGTCCCTCTTAATTTATGTAACAATAATTTCACATTAATTTGCTCAGGAAATCGTGTTTTATAGGCATCTAGGGTCAGTCCTTGATCAAAATCAATGTCAAAACCAGTGTTCTGGAGTTTCCTGTAATTCAAAACTAAGTAATGTGCATTTGCAATTTACAAAACACCAGATTATATATTTGTATACAAGTTGTTCCAAAACTATATTTCATGGGACATGTATATGCAACATAACAATTTGGTAACAAGCATTTTACATGCCTCTAGTAGAGCACTTTGAAATTCAATTTAGTTTTTACTCAAATCAGTTTTTTTTTTTGTTTAAAAAGTTTTTTGAATTTCTGGACTAAATTGTAATTATGAATTTAGATGTAAAAAAAATAAGCTATATCTAATTAATTAAAAACACAAAGCATAGTTTTCATTCATTCATTTTTATTGGCTTAGACCCTTTATTATTCAGGGGTCGCCACAGCGGAATGAACCGCCAACTTATCCAGCGTATGTTTTTTGCAGCAGATGCCCTTTCAGCTGCAACCTAACACTGGGAAACACCCATACACACTCTTTCACACACATACACTACGACCAATTTAGCTTATTCAATTTAGCTATATCCCATGTCTTTGGACTGTGGGGGAAACCAGAGCACCCAGAGGAAACCCACGCGAACACGAAGAGAGCCTGCAAACTCCACACAGAAATGCCAACTGACCCAGCCGGGGCTCGAACCAGTGATCTTCATGCTGTGAGGCGATCGTGTTATCCACTATGCCACCACGACGCCCCAAAACATAGTTTTACATATTACAATTATATTTTTAGGAATGATGAAATACTTTTTATGGAATACTATTTTTTCTCGCCTCACAGCAAGAAGGTTGCTGGTTCGAGCCCCGGCTGGGTCAATTGGCATTTCTGTGTTGAGTTTGCCTGTTCTTCCTGTGTTGCTGTGGGTTTCCTCCGGGTGCTCCCGTTTCCCCCACAGTCCGAACGCATGTGCTATAGGTGAATTGAATAAGCTAAATTGGCCATAGTGTATGCGAGTGTGTGCAAGAGTGTATGAGTGTTTCCCAGTGTTGGGTTGCGGCTGAAAGGGCATCCATTGCGTAAAACATGTGCTGGATAAGTTGGCGGTTCATTCCGCTGTGATGACCCCTGATTAATAAAGGGACTAAGCCGAAAATAAATGAATAAATGAATAAAAACAAAAGTTATGTGATTATTCCTTAATAAGGCTTTAATAATTGTATTTATCCTAGGCCTATAGTTCTTTCATAATTTCCTCAAGTTAAAGAGTTGTCACAAAGTTCCTTGAGTTTCTTTGTGTTTATGGTTTGACAGTAGTTTTTCTGAAATGAAAGAATAAAATGTTCTTCAAAATTTTCCAAGTTCTGTGTCTATGTTATAGAGTGATTTTCATCTTTATGGCTGGATTTTGCACTTTCATTTGCATTTTCCACATCATGAAAATCATAATTTTGAAGATACAGTCCTCTGCCATGAAATGCCTTTTGCTGTGGATCCTCTTAGTATTTGATTTGTAAATAATAA
The DNA here is from genome assembly GCA_903798195.1 of Danio kyathit. NCBI lineage: Eukaryota > Metazoa > Chordata > Actinopteri > Cypriniformes > Danionidae > Danio > Danio kyathit. The sequence goes on along the minus strand of LR812521.1, from coordinate 41,057,897 downwards.
AACCTGTAATGAGTTATCTCCATCACTGACCTAAAAGTGCTATAATGTCAGAACACATACATGTGAATAATATGTTTAATATTATTTTATGACTAATAGAGGGTGTCTGCGGGGTCTTAAAAAGTCTTAAAATGTCTTAAATCTCAAAATCAAAATTTTAGGCCCTAAATTTACTGAAATATTTTGCTTTAGGTCTTAACACTTTTTTAAACAGGTCTTAATTTTCCTTTGTTCATGCATTGCTACTCAACTGGCCAACACCCATACAATCACCAAAAATCCATCTTAATAAAACTTGAATCCTTTTATTTAAAATTTAATTTTTAACTCTGTTTATTATAATGGTTTAATTATATTCCTTACAATAAAATTGGTTTAAAAGTGCTCCATGTATTTGCTGCTGAGGACACCGAGCTGGACAGTTTGTTGTGCATACATTTAGTTGTTTTTTTTGAAGAAAGTTTGTTGGAAAAAAGTGTATGGATACAAGTGGAGCTTGCTTGTTTTTACACAATATTTAAAATATTGTGCTAAGAAATATCTATCTATCTATCTATCTATCTATCTATCTATCTATCTATCTATCTATCTATCTATCTATCTATCTATCTATCTATCTATCTATCTATCTATCTATCTATCTATCTATCTATCTATCTATAATAAATATTTTTATTTATTATTGTATTATTAAATGTATTAAATTATACATATTTTTGATAGAGCTAAAAAACCTTTTCCATCTGGGTCATTTGGAAAATTCCTTAGCGTTTAGTTCTTTAGTCTAAGACAGTGGTTCTCAAAGTGGGGGTCGGGACCCCCCGAGGGGTCGCGGGACAATGAAGGGGGGGTCGCCTGGTCATTTCCAAAAATTTATTTATTTTTATAAAACCATAAGAATTGCCATATTTTATCCATAACCTACAGAAAAAGTCGTTTATAGTTACTATATACTATATAGTTACTAGTTCTATTGGATTGCGACCCCTGGGGGAATTACATTATATTAAAGAAACAGCAATAGCGTCAGATGCAGCAGATTTTATAACACGAGGTTAAACTTTCTGGCACATTTACAGCACTGACATACATTAAAAAAAATAAACGAAGAATAGACTTGGGTCTATTGGTGTGTGTGTGTGCCATTGCATGCAAGGTTTCTGTATTTATAACCACCTCAGAGGATATTGGGGGTCGCGAGTCACTGGCATTGTTATTTTGGGGGTCGCGGGCTGAAAAGTTTGAGAACCCCTGGTCTAAGAGACTGGTTTAGTCAAAAATTTGATTCATATCGGTCTTAAAATGTTTATTTAAATTTAATGCATGAGCAAACACATATAAACATATACATACATATATGTCATATTGTTTTTTTTTAATTGTTTTAGCAGGCTACCATCTAGTTTGAAAGGTGTATGGTCTCCAAAGTTAAAGGAAAACAACATGCAGTATTTCAACAATGAGATGCAGATGCCACCAATTTCTGGATACCCATCAAACAATATTTATCCTAAACCAGTCACCAACGTCTGCTCTCAGCTGTTGGGTAGAGAATCTCATCAGTGGGCAGAACTTCAGAACTTTAATGGCTTTGACTCTCCTTGTAATTTCTCTTCCTGTAATGGAGAGGCTGATATATTTTATACTCAAGATCTCCCTCGTCCACCAGGCCTGAACACACCACCATACACGACCAGAAAACCTGAGTATATTACACCTGACAAAGGAGAAGCATACTTCAACCCCACTAATTCCACATCTGATTATATAAACACAGCCAACTCCTACTATTCTTCTCAAAATGCAGATGAGTCCTATTTCAATTCATCTCATGACTTTTCATCGGTGAACAAAGATAAACTGAGAAACATCCAAGCCTTCTCTGTCCAGGATGTCAGTAAGCTGGCCTATCTGTTGGCAGAGCAGGATATGAACTACTGCAAAGAACCAACCCAGAATGGGTTTTTAACGCAGAGGAACTATGAAGAAATCATGGCAGAGCAGAAGAATCATCCTTTTCAAAGGATGTCAGAGCTTATTGCTCAAAAACCAAATTTTAAGAATGAGGTGACCCGCAACCATTTAGAGCAAAGAGGAGGAAAAGCAGAGGATAAAAAGACTCTTTTACAAAGACATTATAACACAAATAATTTTTCAGGGTTCGGGCCGTCTAAACCTTCACCTACTGTCATACCACCAGCCCTGTACCCGAATAAAGAAACCAGCCCAGTGGGAAGTGGCATAACTCAAACCAGTGTTAAGCAGTTTCACCCAATCCAGCCAAACCATTATCAAATCCAAGCAAAGATTCCAGCAAAAACCAGCAGCAGAAATGAATCACAGGGCTTTGCGAATCTCACCACAGCTGGGTCAGCTCAATTACTTCCTTCTCAGCAGTTGTTCCGGCCTGCAGGGAGAGGCCCGACTGATCTGAGTCAAGGGAACGCAGTAAATCTACATGGTGCAATAGGCCAGGTCAGTCTTGAGGCTTTAGGGAAGGGAGCAGAAAAAGTGGACATTTCTGATTTTGATCTCCAACTAGAGAACAACAGGTTGTCTGCGGGCCTTATGTTAGATGGTCGCTTTACTCCGCGATCTAGCATGAAACCCAAACTTCCGGAGGCAGAGAATAAAGCTGGACTGCTGCAAAATCCATACCAGGGGCTGGCCAGTTTGTATAGAAGACAAGTAAGACACAACGGAGCTAGTTCAAACTCAACCACACCATCACACCTTTTTCCATTCCTATATCAAATGGGTGATCAAAGAAAAAGTCAATACCACCAGATTCATTCACAACCTTCATTGCCCTTCTGCTCTGTGCCTATTATCGATGTGAGTGAACGTCTACCAGATGGAGATATTTCACCCTTCAGCCCCTATCTACAAGAATGTGCCGGGCTAAGCCAAGCATCAGGAGATGGCTTGTTCTCTGGGTTTCTATCTGCTATGACTTTGCCTAAGCTTGGCAAAGCACTTGGAAGCCCCAACAGTCAGCTACACTTTTACCTGGAGGAATGTTACGAGCAATGGAGGATGCTGGAAAAAGAGAGAAAGAGAGTAAGTGTCTCTATTTGTGTCAGATTTCATGTATTATACCTAAAAAAAGTATTAAAATAATTTATGGATTATATCTAGGGATGCACGATATTGGAAATATTGGATATATTGCGATATGAATACAATTTCATCAGATGCAGTGCTTCCCACACATAGACTTTGACAAAAAAGGGTGAAAGGATGATAATAGTAAAAAAATAATTTTTACCAATTATATACTTGGGCGACTATTAATATACCTGGGCAGCTCGCCCAAATATATTTGGTGACATTTATTTTTTTACTATTATCATCCTTTTACTCTTTTTTTTGTATCCGGGCATTTTCCAAACAACCGCGATCGATTAACCATTGAAAAATCTTCTCTACACGTTTTCTACATCTCATTGTGTGTGTGCGAGAACTGTCAACACTCACAGACAATCTCACGTGCGCTGCAGAGACCCACAGAGATGCGCCTCTCTGGGACTGAAAAATGCATCCGTCCGGGGTTTCTGAATCTTCTAAAATGTCCGGGATTCGTCTTTTGGTTTAGATTTTTTGGTTTTAGTCTAAAGTCGTCATTTGTTTTTTAATGCGTTTTTGCAATACATTTTTATTTTAAGCTTGATTTACTTTCGCTTAGCTTCGCAGATGACATCCGCAAGAGCGAGAGAAACATTAAATAATTAATTCTTTGATCCTAAGGACTCATAAACTTTTCTATATACACAAGAGGATGAAATTGCATCTAAACTGGCTGCAAAATTTTTGTACACCGCTAGAATTGGTTAATTAACTCATTTGCCTTACTTAAATAATTTATACTTTTCAATTATTATACTTTTTAGAGAAATTATCTGTTTTATTCATTTATGTCATTTATTTCTCATTTGCTGTATATTTTTGTAATTAGATGATGTTGATATATTACATATTTTATACATATCTAACATGTTTTGGCAATACAGTACAAAATGTCAGCCGCAGATTTTACATATTAGTGGGTGCACATGGCTCCTCCTGAATAGAATAATAGTAAAACAAATAGTGGATTTCTTTTTTCATTTCAACAGTCGTTTTTTACTTCAACACATTAAAAAAAATAAACTGTATAACAGTGTAAAATATATAAATGTTTATTTTTTTTTGTCGCATGTATGTAACCATGTGCCATGGGTAAAAGATGTGTTTCAATTCAGCTACCACCGCAAGTATAATTCAAACCTGTGGGAAGCACTAAGATGACTTGAAATATATAATTTTATATTGATTGGGAGGACTCTGTAGGAGAGTAAATCATTCCTAAAATATAAACAAATATCTACAAGCAAATGTAAAACAATACTGTGTAGTCTTCAGTATATAAATAATTCCATAAAATGAATGATTAAAGTTACAAATGGTACAATTTCTTGTGCCTGAATGCTTTTAAAATGCTCAAACAGTTGCAGGCCTCAATTAGATATTACACTTTCAGTTAATTAAACTCTGCGAACTGTTGTGCTGATTAACTATAATCCAGACTCAATATTGCATATCCAGTGATGTGACTATTGCAGATACACTAATTGTGATATCAATGCTGAAATTACATATTGTGGAGCCCTATCTAATACTTACTTTTGTCTTGGTGAATCACGCTACTAAGTTGACATGCTACTAAACTGATATGCTTGTGTATGTTTACAATTAAAGCATATTGAGGCAATAAACTGATTTAATACTGTTTTCTTTCTGACAGGCAGAAGCTATTCTTACAAAGGCGTACCTGGGAAAACTTGTGTCTATGGTGGTGACCAGTAGCAGCTTACCCAAAATGCCTCCAAACCCCTCTAGAGTGGACCGGCTCATTGTGGATCAGTTGCGCGAACAGGCAAAAGTCAGTCTTCTGTCTATTTCTTTTAGATTTCAAATAAGGACCATAAGAGGGTGCTGGTGAGCTTGCCTATAAATCAGAAATCTAAAAAAATATTTACTAAAATATATGTGACTTATATTACGGTCTTTTTGTGCTTTCTAAAAAGTGAAATTTATGAAATCATGAATTATGGTTATGAAAAAATCACAATGATTTATTTTGGCATACATAGTTTAATAGTAAATTTATATTTGTAAATATTAAAGTACATATTTAATATCTTTATCTATGAAAACATATAGCTGACTATATTTTAGAAAAGGGGTCTCTCACAAAGCAACTATCTATTGGGTAAATTGAGTTTAAATGGTTAAAAACTCTTGCTCTGTTATTTTAATGTGCTACAAAAATCAAAGTGAAACCCGTCTCTTTATATTTTAGAATTCTACCGTGGCAAGCCTGTAGCCAGGGGGGTTTGGGTGGTTTGAAAGACCCACCCCTCAGTGCCAAAGATCCAGAAAGCTAAAAGCTTTAAGACCAAGCTGAATTCTCTGTTGACCGTCACATCGGTGTGACCTCAGCTAATCAGTTTTGGCTAATGCAAACTATTATTTTTCATGAGTCCAACATCCAGCTGTGCAAGAAATACATACAATCTGATGAAAGTGAAGTCATCTTTTGCTACCGTATTGTTTTTATATAGAGGAAACATTTTACAAGTAACTTTTATTCTAAATCTTGGACCATATTCTTCAAACAAAAACTGACTGATAAAAAGGTGTGAAGCATCAAAAGTAGGGGTGTAACGGATCACTGTTGATCTGTGATCCGTACAGATCACAACCCATGGTTCAAAACGCATGTGACCCGCGGATTAATAACTTTTTTGAACTTGCAGGTTAATCTAACAGTTTTTTAAATTTATTTTTATTATGCTTTAAACAACATATACATGACAATATAGTACACAAAATAATGCCAGGGTGAGGTTAATCCAACATTATAAGAGAAATCGCCTCCCGCGTCATTTAAATCACGTGTATCAAAGCGTTTGGCTTCCCTGTAAGATATAATGATGATGGAAAAAGTTGTGGTGGGACCTACTTAAATGCTTTCTTTGTCTATTATTTAAGGTGTTTTCTGTCACTGCTTGTTTAGCCTGCATTATTGCATTAAGTATAAAGCTGCACAATTAAACATTAAAAGATCGTAATCTCAGTTCGAACCCACGCAACATGAGCGATAAATGATAATGATTTGCATATGTTTATTAATTCTTCATAGCACTGCATTCAAATCTGCATCGAGATTCAGTTTTTACACTTTTTCAGTTCTTTACAAATAATTAAACAACACAGAAGTACTGGGAGAACAGTTTATAGTTCAGATATAAACATTGATGCTTATAGTAAGATTAAAATCACCGTTTAATGAAACATAACGCTCGTGAATTTTTGATGCTGGTGAAAGCAATTACATTGTGTAACCAACAGATGGCGATAAACAAACATCAAAATTATGTCACTGAAAAGGTTTTCAAAAATAATACACCCATAATGAAACATTAAGTTTTATGTGTGAATTGTTGAATCATTAATTGAAGATAAATATGATCTGTTGTACAAGATGCTAGATTTCTATATTTAGCATTATCAGCAACAGTAGCAAAGATCATATTTTATATTGAATACTTATCTTTTTTTCAACTGGTTCTTTCTTGGTTTTTATTTTTATTAAAATTACAGGTTCCAAGTTCTGTTTGTTAAAAGCAATGTTTTTTGCAGTAATATTTTTGTATAAATGGAAAGCAAATGACATTTGTCTCCTCCCTTTTTTGCTGATCCGAAAAATGGTCCGATCCGTGATGAAAAAAGCCATAGTGTGATCTGAACTGCAAATTTGTGATCCGTTACACCACTAATCAAAAGCGGACCATATTAAAATGAATTTGAATAGTAATTTGGCTATTGTTGTTATCCATGACTTTTCAATCAAATGTAATTTTTTTAACAAGAGAGGCTAGAAAAATTATCAAGCTCTTTTATTATTATTATGTTTTCATTTTTTATTATTCAAATAGCCAAAATCTGACTGAGGAAAGTTGAATGTGTTGACCAGTTTGCTATTTGCCTAATAAATGACAATAGGCTACAGTTTTTAATTTAAAACTTTTAACAGATTCCTATTTTTTCTAATGATATATGATGTAATAAATTTGTATATTAAAATAAGTATTTTTTCATATTTCTTGACTCTAAATCTTAATGAAATATTTTGGCACATTAAAAAGTGTGCTTATAATGATCATCCGACAAGCTAATTCAGCTAAAAAAAAAGTGCATAAAATGTCACTAAAATGCATTATTTAAATATAATTAAATAGAAATTGAGGCCAATAACTGCACAAAGGTCCACATTTTGAGAAAAAAGAACCACCCCTTTCACCAGGCTGGCTACGGACCTGCTTGGTCATTTAGATTACATCTAAATTAGTAGTGTAGATTCGTATTGTAATGCTGTAATGCTTTCTGTTCACAGGTGACGGGTTTGCTGGGGAAGATGGAACAGTTGCGGAGTTTTCCACTTCATGCTAATATCAGCTCAACATTGGACAGGCATCTTGAGGTCATCTACATCACTCAGGCACGCCGCAAGGACGAATTCATCAATGCTAGCAACAGACAGAGGCAGCCGGCGGCCTTCTTTAGAGAGGACAGGGGTTAGTGAGTCATGCTTTAACATAAGCTAAGGCAGCAAGTACACATCTATAAATGAATGAATCAGTGGCAAGCCACAATCATAGGATAAGTGAAGATGACAAGGTTTGTAAATGTCCTTGTCAAAATAATCAAATTGCTCCTATAGAGTTTTTATTTGTAGATTACAAATAGGTTGATAGACACTGAATGGCTTTCCCGAGGTAAACATATTGTTACATGGCAATTTTTGAGCTGTTTTAGTGATGTTTTTGGAAATCATGAGACCATATTTCAGTACTGTTTCTTTCTGTATACCATTTGATGTTTACATAATGCAAAATCAAACCATTCCGTTATTATGATAAACAATATAGACCTTTTTTTCTTAGAATGTTAAATTACCCATTATGCTTTGCGTGCATCCATAAGGAGGTCAGCAGCTAATGTGTATAAAGAGTCCCATTGGGACAGCTTTGAAACGATAGTTTTAATCCATTTTACTGGCTTTTAACGTCTTTGAACTTATACTGCTGTCAATCAGCGCCACCTCCTGGACTGGTCATTCAAAAAAATGCGATCTAATGGGATGGAAAACAACTGAGTTATTTTTCCCTCGTTGTCAGGTGGCATCTTGTGCCATTAAAATGGAGCATCGTCATCGCTAAAGTCAGCATTTTCTCTTACTTTCAAATAAATAACCAACCCATACTATTGTAATTCACCAAATGTTTGACACACATGTAGCCTGTACTGTCCCACTAACATTGATTCAATAAGTGTCACAAAGTGAAAATAAAATGGCATTTTGAAATGACAGAAAAACACATGGTAAGTACTACACACCACAAACTAACTAACTAACTAATAACCGAATCAACATGCACATCAGCCAGCATAGTATCAGTCACGCACTTTTATTGATCATTTTTGGAAATTGCATGGCTTGCATACCTGCTAGTTTCATGTCCATAATATGGTTTGCTCTTTATAATGCAGTGAGGCATAGTTTGTGTGTGTGTTTGCATTGAAGAGCCGCGGGGTACAGTATAGCAGCTGACAGGTCGGGAACACTGATGCTATATTTCAGCATCTGATCTGACCGCAGACACTGAATTAGGAGAACGTTTTTTTTCTTGCTCTTCAACTGCATCTGACAGAAGTATAACGGCTTTAACACACTACTTTCTTTCAGAATAAAGTTTTGCATCACAAAAACACTCCGTAAACCACTGAAAACAGCATTGACACCTAGTTGAGAACAATGCTCTGGCTGATGATAATTCTTAACGGACATTCTAAGCACCCTTGGAAGGCGCTGGTCAATATGGCGCCCTCCATGCAGCAACAAAGAAAAAGGTCTATACATTGTTAATCTACTAGTGTCCATACAGCTGTTTATATGTTGTAGTGTATCCAAATTGTTTGCAGAGAAACGTTTGTTTTCATCTAAACAAAAACAAAAAGGTTTGGTGAAATTTCACTAGTCCCGAGTAACACAACTAGCTTACCATTATTTTACTTATTAAAAGAACATTAGCTTAGTTAAGGTGTATCTTCTGTAAAAAAAAAAAGAAAAAAAAAGAAAAATATGCCTAGTGTTTGTTGATAATGTTTTACCTCGAGGTTAAAAAAACATTTTCCCTCATCAAAACATTTCTTTTGTTTTTTCAATCTCACAGAGATACTTCTGTTGGCATCTGCAGTGAAGGACCTGTGCAGCAGCACCAGAAAGGCCAGAACTGCACTTTGGTGTGCATTACAAATGACTTTGCCCAAAACAAGCAGTTACCAAGAGGAGGAACACGACAAAGGTACTTGCTCCCCTTTAGGCCCAGACAGTCCTGAGCAGAGCAGCTTGGAGAGATCACTGACTACCCTGTGATCCCTTTCTGACAGGTATATGGTGTTTGTACATTTGTACACAAAAGTACATTCATCTTAAAGGTGATGAGGTTGCATTTTAAGAGGAATGAATAAGTTATTTAAGTTATTCCACTATAGTGACACATTAGGCTCAGTTGTGGGCAGCAGATGGAATTCTTAGTTCATTAATATTTATCAGTCTATTGTGGAAAGCACCAATCAGATTGTCCAAAAACATGGAATTATGGCAGTAAGATCAGTATTGAGGTATTTGTCCAAGGATCCCAGAAAAACTGCCAGTAAGAACAAAATGATTTGAGAGAGAGAGAGAGAGAGATAACATAAGATTGATTTAAGAAGAGGGAGTAAGAGATGAATTCACTAGAGGGAACTTTTAACTGTTGATAATGAAACCAAATGTGTGGCAGGAGTAAGATCTGTGGCATTGGAAGATAATATTTTTGCCTAAGAATTGTCGACTGAGAAATATATAAATAGTTACATAGGAAACAATTATTTGCGTTAAAGGTCTTTTGACAGTTTAATTAGTGTCTCCTACAACCTACGATCCTCAGCTCATTTTAGGCATTCACAAAAACAGTATTTATGACCAGTAGGACGTGTTCGCGTTGTCCTGGCATTATTTATTTGAGCAAGATTTTCTTGGCGTCAGCACTTGTTTTTAGTGATCTTACTGGATAAGCAATAACAACCACAAATCATTACTTAAATCTGTCGTTTGTTTTAGGGAAAATCTGAATGTGAGTTTATTTATTCACCATTTGTTTATCTAAATTCTGAATAGAACTCAAGTTTCCAGTCGCCATTTCTCAGTGTGTGTATGTGGTCAATCTGTCTGTGATGTAACTCATTTGAGGATGTGTGGAGTAGCTGAGAGTACCATCATTCATGGACTGACATAAATGATGTGAATGACACGTTTAAAGGCTAACATTGTTCATGTGATGTGTACTCATACTGTATCGTTTCATTGCTTTTGTTCAAGTTTTCCAATTAAACTAACAGCAGTCAATCCCTTAACTCAAAGACTGGTGCTTAACATAAATGTTTATTAAACATTTACTCAAAATCCAGTGTTAATCAATGCTAATTCAGCAATTCTGCAGTATATTTTACTCATTATTCATTGAATAATGCATGTTTTAAATGTTCATGATGAAGCCCTCAACTAAAGTTCACGAGATTTTAACAGATTTGTGTGTTGAACATCAATCAAAGAAATATTAGCGTCTCTTAGATTTTAATTGCATGGAAAAATGTCTTTTTTAGCTTTCCCTCTAATTTCATCTTCTGTGTTTAAAATTTATATTGGGGTGGCATCATTGGTGGTGATATAGCATAGGACTGTGAGATTTTGATGATGTCTTGTTGTCTAATTTTTATTCAATAGACGTTCAAGAGAAGTTTTCTTATCTTAGGAGAAGACGCTGCTTTTGAAGTATTTGGTCAAGTTATGAGACCACGCAGTAGGTGTTCATGATGGGTCGTGGCACAGGTAGTGTTGTCAGAATGACCAACTTTGGTACAAGTCTATAAATGTAAAAATGTGACGATAGCAGCATTTTGAGTGCTGCTGAGTAGATTCTTGAACACCGCTGTTTGGCCGTTATGTTCATGCACTTATCAGATATAACTGTGAATAGTTCTAATGAGCATCGGTTTACAGGAATGCCTACACTTGATGTACAGACACTGAAGCATTTAGCCGTGTTTTATCAGCAGATTTGTTAGTGTATCGCTTGTGTATCTTCTCATAGTCAGATCCTCTGATTGACACAACTTTCAAATGCTCCAGTTCCCAAGGACTTTTCCCTTCAAAGTAGGTATGTCTGTCTAAATATTAAAACAGGCACTCATTAAATATAAAAATAAATCTTCAATTTACCACACAAAATTAAATTTAAGACCAATTTTATAGTATAGCATTATAGAAAAAAAAGAATTTCTCTCTTTAAACAATTAAGACTGATGTCTACCAGAATTTTTAAAATCCTGCAGCAAACGTTTAAAAAATAACTTAAAAGAAAAAACATAAATGTTTAATATGGCTTAAGTTACTTCTTAAAGGCCCAGTTTCACAAACAGGGCTTAGCTTAAGCCAGGACTAGATCTTAGTTAAATTAGGCTATAAGCCACATTTATAAAATCAGCTTTAGAAATATACATTACTGGTGTGCACCTGAAGACAAAAAATGACACTGACATATTTTAAGACATCTCACTGCAAGTTATTTTCAGTTGAGAGAGCTCAGACATGCAATTTAATCCATGACTAGCCTTAAACCTTGTTTGTGAAACCAGGGGAAAGTGTTTAACAGATCATATTAATAACATAGTGCCACTTTCACACTGAGGAAAAAGTTCAGGAATCAGGAACTCTGTTTATGCAAGCAAAATCCTGGCAAATGTTAGGTCCTGCCAAAGACTATGAATAGACTTTGGTATTACTTATGTTGTTCTGTGTGATGATGGTCGAAGATATTTAAGGAGATTTCAAAACAGAAACAAAATTTTTTTTATGGGGTCAGTTCATTTTAAGACTAATTAATGCCTTATTTTTATACTATAGATTTAAGACTTTTTAAAGATCTGCAGATGCACTGATTTATGTATTGTTTTAAGGTAGAGAAAATAATATAAAAGATAAGCAAAGGAGTGTTCTCATAGATGACCACAGAATTTACAATAGTATCACCAATCAAAAGTATTCAAGAGCCAGAGCTCTTATTGCATGAATAGACCGGCCGCGAAACCCAGTGTTTACAAACACTGATACTTATAACAAATATTTAGACATTGTACTGTTTTAAGTGACGTTTATATGTAAATATGTTTGAACAAGGTATGTATCAATGGTTTCATATTCACAGGAGATGTAGTTTAATTTAAACTAGTTTGTTTATAAAGTATATTTTACACTAAAAACTATTTAGCTCAGGTTAAGAGACTATAGTTTGAATAATTCCCCTTTCTTTGCAAGACATGCTGAGAGTACTGTATAGAAAAAGTATTCTGGCATTTATCCTCAACATTGAATTGCATTGCATTTATTGGATGTGTTCTAAAATGTAAGAGAGGCTCCATGGAATTGCATATAAAATCACATCCTTTTGATTTCATGTAGTTTAAACTGTGTCCTGAGTCCTTCATATAAAAACACAGACTTTCACAGACAACCTAAGAAGTCAAGAAAGATCTTTGTTGGTGGTCACACTGATTCATAAACAACAATTCATTCATATTCATTCATAAGGATAACTACTTGTCACTTGGTCAAAAGTGAACACGCAATTTATTGTACCAGTGTTGGGATGTTTTAGCAAACAAAATGTTAAATATCGTAGTTCTGATAGTAAAAATCTTACACCACTTGATCGTATAAGCTACTAGACAAGTTTGACAGATATCGCTTTGCCTACAGTGCAGCCCATTGTAGTATATGTGAAGGCAGTCTACAAGGTATTGGCACAAAATGTAGCAGCTTCAAACGAACACTTGTCAATTCATATATATGCACACAAACATACCCTTCTAGAAGTTCACTGCCCTATAACAAAAATACAGAAATGTCTGACAAGAGCGGTTTGTTGACACCAAAATAAACTACACATGTCCCCATTTACCAATGATTAGCAGTTGTGATTATTACGTCTTTGGGTCGTCTCCTAGCCCTCTCCATATATTGCTACATAACAAGAAGGCTTCTATTGGTTTCGTGTTATTGTGAAAAAGCTTGTGAGCTCAATAAATATAGTTTTGTATTTTGAGTTATCATGTATTAAATGGAGAGAGAGAGAGAGAAACATGTTCACTGACTATTTAAAAAACTCAGGGCAATAAGAAAGTGATTTTAGACAATATTGTGTTGATTATCTGCTGGTAACAGTTTAAGAGTAAAACTTACAGAAAACATGTACAAGTCAAATCTTTACGCCTTAAACATTTTAGCAAAATGAATGAAAACTTATGCAAAACACTGCAGTAGTGAGATTTAGGGTAAAATGGTCATTAAACTAAATATTATTTTAGATGTCGGGGTTGAAATGTGACTTGAACATGTTTTTGATGGGCTTGAGATTTTGTCATTAAAGGGTTAGTTTATCAAAAACTGAAAACGATATATTTACTCATCTACAATATGTAACAAATTGTTAATATTTAGAATGCAAATGAAGATTTCTGTCCTTCCACTGCAAGTCTGTTCAACCAAAATTCTAATTCTTCAAAATGAGACGAAACGTTAAATCTGTATTGGTCACAGTCACTTCATATGATTAACAGACTTAAACTGAAGCTTTCATTCATTTACAAACACTGCATTTAAATTTGGTCACGGAAGCTCAATCATGTTTGCAAGAGCCCATGAGGTTTGTTCTTGTGAGTCAAGCTGTTGTTGTTGAGCTTCTGTTGTGTTCACGGGTAAATAATATGTAATAATAAATCCTAAATTTAAGCTAGTAAGTGATTATGTCTCCTCTGAAGAGTTTGATTCATATAGATTTTGTTTTTTGTTACAAACTTTATAAAGCTTCAGGGTTTTGGTTCACTGTAGGGAAATCAATCTCTGAGGTCTGATATCTTCATCTGCATTCCTATGATGAATGGAAGTCTTGTAGGTTTAGAACAACATGAGGACGAGTAAATAATAACCAAAACAAGTAGCATAGCAGTTAGCACCTGTAAAAAATGAATTGTTTATGGGTATGGCAAAGTTCTCGCTCTGTTTGCTGGTTTGTTATAAGTTTTTGTACAAGCCAATACAACAGCTCATTAGGCCCTATATTATCAAACAATAAACAATTTCAGACCCAAAACTGGATATGGATGCATACGTTATGACATTATTAGTTGGGACACTGTTTGCTTGAGGTCTCATTGTAGTTTTCTCCTCTAGGTAAAATAACCTTGGTTTTGTACAGTCTACAAAAGTTTTCCTGCAGTTTTCCTCTGTATCTATATTCTATCTCTTGCGCTCTCCCTTCTGTGTGCGTTTCTTCTCTTTGTCCTTGCGCTCCTGCTTGGACAGTTTGTCTTTTTCACGTTGCATCTTGTCCTGCTCTTTCTTCTTCTGTGCGTCTTCCTTGGCCTGGTCACGCTGCAATTTGCGCCGATTCAAAACATCCTCCACATTGGTGTTTTTGAACAGGGCTGGGGGCTTGCAGTAAAGGGAATAGTTCATGTAGATACAGATAAGGGTTTAATCAGTGCAGATACTGCACCTGTTCTTATAAGTGCACTAGATACTCAACTACTTAAAAGGATAGTTCACCTCTTTGCTTTTTTTATTGACACTATGGCTACTCATAAAATTCTAGTAAGCAGCTGCCAACACTTCCAGAGTTAAAATTAGAATAATAATCTAAAAATAATAATAACTATTGTTCCTGATTATACATTCAGGTCTTATGAAGAAGTCTGTGAAGTCACCAAAGACCACAGTTTCAGCCAAAAACTTCTTTAATCTTCTAATCTTCAGTTACTGCACCTACATCTTGTATGGTCTGACTGTGAGTTAATTAACAGCACATCTTTGGGGGAACTATACCTTTAAAGTCTGTGTGAAATCAAAATTTACAAAGCTTATTTTGCTATCACACATTGATGCAAGTTAATCCAACGAAAGAAAATGTTTGTTTTGGTAATCTTCAATCAAAGTCTGACCACTTGCTTCTGTGTTCGTAGTGGTGGTCCTTCTTTGATGAGGCGATTTGGCGTCTTTAGCCACAATATTCATCACCATGCCCCTCTTACCTTTAGTTTGATTTGAGGGAATGATGAAATAGAAAGACCTGCCCCCTACTCAATATTTCATTTGAGTTGGAAGTAAATCAACATACTGAAACAAAAGTCTCAGCATCTTCCGGATCGCCAAAGACTTTAAAGTGCTAGGACACATCAGTTTATTCTCGAGATCGGGATGTTCCACTAGAGACAGAAGAGCGATGGTGTAAAAAAGGATACATTTGTCACTGGGTATCCCCACTGTGACTTGCTCCTCCTCTTCAGCTTCAGTACAAATGTTAAGGAAATTTCTTTTTGCACAAGAGAGTTAGAGATGCTTTGTTCTCAACAGAGATTCAGACACAAGTAAAGAAGACAACACTACAGCATATATGTATTAAAAGGATATTCTTCGTCATCTGTGACATTGGCATATTGGGCCAGTACAGCCTCTTTTCTCTTCTTGGCATCGTCCGACACTTCCTTCTGTTTGACCACAATCTGTGCCTGCTTCTCTATCAGACTAGCAATGGCCTGAACTTCAGCTGAAAACAAAAAGAAAAGCAAATCACACTTTTTTTGGGGGGAAAAACTGGATGCTTCCTGCATAACATCGTTGTAGCAGGGTCTGCTTTGTTTAGTAACATGAGGACTCTCAAATGTCCTGGGCTACTTTACAGCTGGGATCAACCTGACAGGCTGAATATAAACACTCATTATAGATTCACTGTACATGGTTTGGAAGATGCATTATTTACTCACTCATTAAGGGTGCTTTCACACTTGGTTCAATTGCCTGGACCGTACCCAAGTTCGATTGTCCCCCCTTGCCACCTTCTCGGTTGGTTTGTGTTCACACTGTCTTTTTTCCTTCTGAACCCCGGTACGCTTGCGTCATAGAGCTGCTGTTTTGTTTACTGCTGTTGCTAGGTGACGGTCACGAAAGCAAAGCGCCAAAATGGAGACTTCCGCACATCGCGGTCGATTTGCTTTTACTGAATCTTTTAGTTTTGGACATACAGAAAGCGACTCGCGTCTATCTGCCGCAAAAATATTATAAACATTCAGAACATCACACAGTGACTGCAGAAGCTGTTTCTGGAGGAGACAAGCAGACATCACTGTGCTTTGCTCAGTCCCGCTTGTCACCAAGGTACAATACGTGGCGCACACACACGAATGAACGTTATGAAAACGATAGTTTGTTGTACAGTTGCCGGTTCACTTCCGCTATTTGGTACGATTGCATTCATACTAGAAGTGAACCGTACCAGAGTTCGCATGAACCGTACCCCAGACCACCTCTTTCAGGCGGACTCGGGTACGGTTCACGGGTGCGCACCCGAGTTCAGAAGACACGTTCACACTAGCTAAACGTACCGTACCATGACGTCAAACGAACCCGGGTGCGGACCAAAAGTGTTAGTGTGAAAGCACCCTTAATAAACTTATTTAAAAAATACAGAGAGCTGAAAAACAAGAAAACAGTAAAACATTGCAAGAAATGTTTTCAAGTTAGCTTAAAATGAAATGTTGAAAAATAAAATATTAAAAGTCATATATTTTATGGTCAGGAAGATTATTTTTTAAAATGTTTTTAAAAGAAGTCTTAACAAGACTGCATTTTAATAATGTATAAAGAGTTCAGATGCAAAAATCTCTTAATGCCGTCTGATTTTTTTAAACTAAAATGAGCTTTTTGTTTTCAACCTTATATGTTCACGTTCAGTTATTTCACTTAAAAACTACAAAAATAACTTATTCGTCGAGCCTACAAACAGGAGTGAGAAAAATGCTAGTTTTAGAAGAAAATATCAAATAGCATTTAGAGGTTTTTGCATCTAAACTAAATACAGCAAAATCTAATTTACTGATTTGTTGCTAAAGAAATATGTCATTATTAACAATGTTAGAAATTTCTGGAAACAGCACAGTGTTTTTTGAAAGAACGCTTTGATAAATTATAATGAAAAACATTTTAATTTTAAATATTTTACATTCACTTTAATGATAAAATAATACAGAGTCTTGACTATGAATGTCTGGTATGAGTGCTGTGTCTTTATTGACACTTTAAACAGACAGAATTAAACAACCACAAAAAAATGTCACCAAAAGCTGAATGACTGGCAGGAATGTTGTGTAGTGTACAGTACATATGTTAAGTGTTAAGATGCAATGGAGTTATAAATACTGCAAGGGCATAGAAGTACATCACGCTTACTGTATTATCCCGATCAGTTCCATTTGTAATGCCAACACTGAACTTACCATCCGCCTGATTGCTCTTTGCTGCAGATCTGCCACAGCACTCAGTCCACTGTTTCAAGATCTCCTGGCAAACATCCTCAAGCGTCTCTTCTTCCTATCGAAATAAAGTCAACTCTGTTTATAAAACAAGTCTCAAATGTTCACGCAAACGACTGCATTTTGACGATTACACAGGCTTCGCACACCTTATGGAAATATATATCCACAATACTTTATAATAAAAGTATCATAAGAGAAAACAGATGGTATTTTTCTGAGTAAATAATATAAATAATACTGAACTTAACACCAGACAATGGCAACAGGCGTTTGATCATCTTTCACACATTTACTGCTCAAATGAATGAATAAAACAAAGTTTATGATATATAATTATCTTTTGTGTTCATAATGAGTTTGTCACAGCAGTGTTTTGAGTTTACAGGACCCTAGAGAGGATATGCCACTCGCGTGAAAGATCTTGACAGCTGAGGTGAGCGTGCACAGAAATGCGCGTGCACTGACCAGAAAAGCGGACAGAATGCCTTGAAGAGCGTCCTTTTGCTCTTCATCGCTGTCCTCCTCCTGAAGCACCCCGAGTATATAAGCTCCGTAAACTTCTCGGTCCACTTCAAGCGAGTCTAGCCGCTCATTCAGCCAGTTTTCAAACTCCCCGGCGATATGGTCGGGCGCCGCCATCTTCCCTGGCTGGGGTCCTGAGAGTGAGGTAGGGTGTCCGCACAGAACGCCAGACACAAATGTGGGATCAGCGTGTGGGACGTTCACATCCATTTTTTTAAATACCAAACAAATCTTGTTTACTATTATTTCTACTTTTTGTTAATTTATTTAAGCGTTTTTATTATTTTTTATACCATAAATTACATTTAGCTTGTTATTCATATACGTAATTTTCCGTAAACTCTAAACATGAGAAGTTGAACATTTAAATGCTCTTAACTTTAAGTGCATCAGGGTTAAAAGTGCGCGGCAACATGATATAATATTGTTGATCTTTAAAACAAAAAGCTGGCCACTAGAGGGCACTGTTTCCTAATCAACTACATAGGAGAAGCTTGAATTCACAGGTGGATGTCCTGATCCAGGTGACGCACCGCTGGATGCTGCTGAATTGCAGGTAGGACTGTTTTTTGGATTTTAGAAAGTGGTTAATACATGGTGTGCATATTAATATTTTATTAGCTTGATGCCAGAAGTGTCTTTTCACATGGGAATCATACTTGTGGCTGAAATAGAGCCCTATAAGACTTCGATCATGCTGAGGCCTGTAATTCTGTGGCGTTTCATTATTGTGGGTGAACTAGGATTTGATGTAGATTACGTTTTCATGCTTAACTCTGTAAAGTCTGCTGGGTCATATTTTAAATTCTACAAGGCTTTTATGGCTTAACATAAAAACGTAAACAAATTGCTTGATGTTTTTTTTTTACTCAAGGCAACCAGCAAATGTGTTTTAGTGTAACAGTGATATATCCCCCCCCAAAAAAATCATGTCAGGTATATTTACAGCATGAATGATGTTTTGACATTTTAAAAGACATTTTAAAAGATATATATAAGCAATTTCATGCAAATGTCAACTTTGTTAAGAAAAAAGTTGTGTTCGCCAAAATAGTGAAATAGTTTGTGTTTTTTTTGTGCAAGCAAGTATTTTACAGTGCTTTAAAAATGTTTCTGTTAATGTTTTCAAACAACAAACAATTATATTTGATTTACCAAAGTCACACAAGTGCCACACAAGTGCCAATTTCACATCCATAACGGAGCTTTTTCTCATAAATGCCAAAAAATGTCAAATAAAATAAAATCAATCATTTTTGTTCCATAGAGAGTCAACTCTTATCCTTTTGATTAGCATTTTTTCTTTTGGGTGTGCAGTTTAATTCACAGAATTATTACTGTAAACTTGCAGACGCATGTGTATTTTCCTCATTTAAAATATAAAAAATGTTCACAGATTGATGTTTTTCTGATCCTATAACTCTGTGATTAGATGTTTTGAAAATATAAACAGATGTTTTAATATAATGTTAACATCTACTTTCTCTGTGAATTTATGCTTTTAGTTTTTACTACAAATGTCACACCCATAACGCTGGAATTGCTCATATATATAAATCTCAAAGGTTTTTAAAGATTATGGATCACTGTACTGCCCCAAAATACTAATAATTGTCAATTTAAAACTTTAGATTTTGCTGTGCATTATTTTTCAAATCACGTGGTTTTACCCATTAGCCAGTTTGAACTATTCAAACATTTAAAATAACATTTAGTTTGATCACTTATTAATTTCTATCATTTAATAAATATGTTGTTTTCATTTTACTTAAATACAGTTGAAGTCAGAATTATTAGCCCCCCTGAATTATTAGCCTCTCTGTTTATTTTTTCCCCAATTTCTGTTTAACGAAGAGAAGATTTTTTTCAACACATTTCTAAACATAATAGTTTTAATAATAACTCATTTCTAATAACTGATTTATTTTATCTTTGCCATGATGACAGTAAATAATATTTGACTAGATATTTTTCAAGACACTTCTATACAGCTTAAAGTGACATTTAAAGGCTTAACTAGGTTAATTAGGTTAACTAGGCAGGTTAGGGTAATTAGGCAAGTTATTGTATAATGATGGTCTGTTCTGTAGACTATCGAAAAAATATAGCTTAAAGGGGCTAATAATATTGACCTTAAAATGGTTAAAAAAAGTCTAGCAGAATTCTAGAAATAAAACAAATAAGACTTTCTCCAGAAGAAAAAATATTATCAGACATACTGTGAACATTTCCTTGCTCTGTTAAACATCAATTGGGGAATATTTAAAAAAGAAAAAAAACTCAAAGGGGGGCTAATAATTCTGACTTCAACTGTACATCTGTCACTCTGAATGGAGATGGTATTTGCTTTTTACATTTTATTTCCACAAAAGCTATTCCAAACATCAAAGTAGACACTTTTACTTGCATTTACATTGTGTTTTTCTTCTTAATGAATATTTAATCATGTTTATGTTGTTCAAAAATCTGTAAAAGTTGTACAGAAATCTAAAGCTAAAATGAAAGATGGCAGTAGAGATTGCTGCATGAGGCCATTCCCAGGCATAGGGGTCCAGGGTCTCTGGTCATGATGTTGCTTGTTGCTGTGGGCTACTGTTTTAAGCACTATTTTTATCAAGGGGACGCAGATTGATGGAAAGCGACAAGAGCCAGGGGCTGTGGCAGAGCGTGCGGGTGGGCATCTACATGCTCAGGTCCAAAGGCAAACACTCGTGCTCTCTCTTTCAAAGATCTCCATCTCCCAGCACCCATCAGTGCAGCCCCTGCGGGACCAATACTGTGTGTCCTCTCTGTCAGAATCTGCATGTGACACAATCCTCCGGCCCACTTCGTGATCAGCGTGTGGTCGTGACCTCTTTCAGGGTGTCCTTAAAAAGTATTCAAATGCATTACATAGTTCCATCTGAAAATGTAAGGTGAGAAAAAGATCATATAAAAGCTCATAAACAGAATAAAATACAGTATTATTGTGGCGGAAACTTTATTAGTGAGACACCAAAAGGATTTTTTTGTCTAATACAAATACATATTTTTAACAACTAACAATTGGGGATTTGTCATGATACTAGATTATTGCAACATGATTGAATACATTTCAATATATATCGGGTCGGCGCCGTTAGAGTGGCACAAATAAAAATCACCAAAATCCTGCTGTTGAACAAATTATATTTTGTACAGAATTAGTTTTGGCATATTTAATTTTTGTTTTCAGAGAAATAATAGATAGTAAAATATTCACTGATGCGTTAATGCATTTAATTTCTTTATAAACTCATCTAGTGAAAAGTTTTCATATAAAATGTAGCTTGCTTTGTATGAACTAAATCTTAAATCATTTTAGCTCAGTATTTAAAGGTCAAATACTGTAGATTCTGCTAAAATAATTCAAAAGATTTTATGAATTTGGTCTTTTTTTAATAATTTACCCCATCTTCTATGAATAAAGGACTTGGAGGAATGGAAAAAAAGGGTTTTAAGTAATACAATACTGTACACTGAACGGTTTTACAATAAATTGCTTCGCAGTTTGTCTAGTTTCTAGTTTACTAATTTTTAAATCAATGTATTAAACATGTTTTGTCATATTCTCACCGTAAAATATAAACTAAAATATGAGGATTTTGTATATTTTCTTACATTTTGATGATCAACTTGATGAAATGTTCTCAGATAAAGCTTAATTATTCTTATTTAATGGTATTGTAGGATTCTTCATTATTTTTCAAATGTTAATTGACATTTAATTGTTATTATTATTTCTCGTCTTATTATTATTTGCATTAAAACATTCTAAAAATCTTAGTCACTCTTAATTAATTAATTAATCGCTCTTCTGTATAACTTATTTGTATTATTTTTTTCTATAAATATTTTAAAATCACTTTTATTGCTTATGTGTTAAAAACATGGAAGGAAGACATCAAAAAATTCTGACATGTAAAAAAAAAAGCTTCTTTAATGTTTAAGAAAAGGATGAGTATCAGTTCGACAGGCCTATACTGTATAGTCATAAGTTTTCATCCACCTATTTTTATGTGCATTTTGGATATGTGCATAAAAAATCGGTTGATTGAAACGCCAAGATGTGCATACATTTCGAAAATGCGCATAAAAAACATGCACATAACGGAGTAGGATAAACTTTTTATCCGATAAGAAAAGATGCGCATAAACTACGATGGAAACACTATTACCAAACAAATTCCAGTATGCGTATTAAAAAAAGGTCATGTGATTTTGTTATTAGAGATCATGTGGTGATAAAAATGTGTGTGAATGGACAAACCAGCAGACTGAGCACATTATAAAACATCTGAAATGTTGTTTTGGTCATTCTAAAATGCCTTAACCGTTTCAGTATTAGTGTTATTATATTATTAATTACCTCCAGAACTCTCAAGAGTGTCTGTTCTCCGCATCTCACGCCTTCAAACGCCACCACGCATTCATTGCGTGTCGGCATTTGTGAGTCGCAAGTCATTTATTAAATGAAGAAAAGATTCACAAAGCTTCTCCTACCGCAGGAAATTCTTTTTTTTACTGTTGATATTTGGCTGAAAGTGACGATTTTGTTCTCTTTGACTCGTTGGATGGAAACGCTGCTTTACTTCACGTCTTTTATGCAATATTCCAGTTTTGCGCATAAAATTAATTTGCATTTTTTGGATGGAAACAGCTACAGTCTCCAAATATGCTTAATTACTAATATACTAATCTACTAAATTAATAAACTAATCAAGCTGTTATAAGTGTTATTTTAACTGTAGCTGCAGAGTTGCATTCATATTGCTATGATCAGATGCTTTCTTAACTGCTGTTTTCTCACTGCTGCCATTTTTCCTGTGTGTTTATTTTGTTATTAAGTGGTAAGAGTGCAGAATAGATTTGCCTATTCATCTCAACATTAATATCAATAATACTGTGAACTATGCTGTGAGCATATTGGAACACTGAATTGTGTTGGTTCCAACCCAGGCTTATTGGAAATATGTGCCCAGGGATACATTTTTAAGAACCAACAAATACCCTGGACTACATTTTCTTGCAGCTTTTATTTTCAAAAATCCACTAGAGGGCGCTTTGTTCAGTTTGTTACAATCGCAAATATATTATTAGGGGCACATTTTCTCATACATGCCAATTGTAGTAAATTCACCAGAGGCCGCTGTGTATGTTTCTGGTCCCACGAAAGAGGTCAGTCAGCTTGTCATCATGCATATAAATCAGCTTGATATCGATTGACCCACTCGCTTCCTTGATAGTGTTTTCAAAAGCAAACTAAAAGAAAAGCCATTATGGCCCTGTGCTTTTACCACAGTTATCACGCTGCTCTTTGTTTCATTTTACTTGATTTTTGGAACCATCCTTTGCCAAATCCTAGTCCACTCTGCTCTCCCTCCCAATTTTGGCATCATTCATGGTGAGCTACTAAGTAATCCAATCATGCTGGTAAAGCCGTCCATATGGAAGTAAGTGGTCAGCGGTAGGCCTGCACGTTTAAAAGTTTTTAAACCGAAATCGCGATTTGAAAAGGTGCGATTATTTCAATTATTACTATGGTGAGGGAGGTGAGAGCGAGTAATTAAAACGATCCAACTAACGTTACTTAAAAAGCAGACAACTGTTACAGCAAAACCCACGAGCCCCTATTCACTACAATGGAGAAAATGAAAGCTCTAAACTTCATCTCTGCTCTGTTAACTAGGGATGCACCGATACCATTTTTTTGAAACCGATCCCATCTCGATACCAAAATTCTGAGTATCGACCGATCCCGATCCGATCCCGATACTGCGCCTTTTTTTTGTTGGTGTTGTTTTTTTTTTTTACTTAATACAGTTTCTATAGTTCTGGTGCTCAAATAATATATCTTCTTTAGTAAAAATAACAGACCTATGGCCTACATTTATATGACAGACGACACAACTAAAAACATAATGCTTGCTATTAGGCATGCTTATTTCGGTTTATTTTACCAGCCGACAACCGCAGCTCGTTAACCGAATATTAACCGTTAACATATAAATATTAAAATATTTTTTAATAAAAAAAAACAAAATTGAGGTTTCTATTTTTGTGACACATTAAATATTTTAAAATACTGATTTGTTTGATCATGCGAACAGCTGGATACAGAATATAACAGAACATCTTCACGCATACACCTGCAGCGCTTCCAGCATAGAAAAAAAGAATAAACTAAATTAAAATAATAAAATAACAGGCCTGCCCTAGATATTTTTTACTTAAGTGACAAATTACAGAACGAAAACACTAACTGAATCCTTTTTAAGAACCGGCATTTGCTGTTTTTTCCAATCATGTTTTTTTCGTCCATCAAATAAAAATATCAGGCGATATCGATCGCTCCACTGAAAATATGCATTTGATTAATGCTTCGTTGTTATTATGTCACAAAGCCCCTTTTAACATTTATAATAGAAGTCATTAGTTTAAAGATTATGTCCTAATGACTTATTTCCTTCAACTCACTCGCAATCAGCATCAGCGCTGCTTTGGGTCAACACGTCTGTCAAACTGCGACTAGAAATATTCTTCTTTCATTTTGCTTCTTTGACAAAATACGTCTGTAGGCACGTGTTACCATGCCGCAAGTTAACAAATATTTGTTGCACATCAAGGGCCGATCACAGCGAACGCGCTTTTCCGTAGCAAAAATAGGAGGCGCACCACACTGCCTTTTATGTTGACAAGAAAAAAGAAGCGCGGTGCTCTTTTTTTATGTCAGGAAACGACTGAATCAGCTGGTCTGTTGTGCGCGAATGTTGCTGTCCATGTTGTAATAATTATAACATTGTGATACTGCAGGCACTAAACTGAAACCCTGCTCTGCTTTCAGTTGATTGAAGAATGAAAAAAAGGCGACTGAAGTAACGCACTATTCCGCTCAGGCGCAACAGCATAACGTGAGGCGCGCAGGGCGCAGAAGCAGCGCAAAACTATTAAAAAAAATGCCCTTCTCAACGCAAAAAGTGCGTTCGGTGATCAGCCCATTAATCGGTTACAAACGCACCATTTCAGTTAATGGTTAATCAGTTATTTTGAGCATCCCTGCTTGCTATAAACTATGGGCTACATTATTTGAGCATTCATTATGACATTGATCTGATCTATTGGGGTTTAGCTTATGTTTCCTTTTTTAATATTAGGATTCTTCTTTGAAATCTGTACTAGGCTACCCCTATTGAACCTAGTCGTTGGTAAAATAACCTGCCTTTTAGCAAAGCCTGATATTTTCCTGCAGGTTTGAAGCAGACTAAACTAAACTGTCTGGGGCCAGTTTTACTTAATAAACATTCCCTCGCCTAAACTCGCCGCGGGTGAGACGGAGAAACTAAAAGCATGTCTAAAAAATATTTTTTTGTCTGAAAATTATCTTTTTGACACAAATTTCGTTTGGTATAATTTGTTGGTTATTTAATGTATTTTTTTGTTAGTCAGTTATCCACAAAATAAATAAGAATATTTGAGGTAAAGTTAAAAAAAAAAGGTCCGATTATGCTTCAGTGCTGACAAACTGACAAACATATCTGTTAAATAAAATATTAATATAAATAAAATGAGAGTACAATGACAGAGTAGCCTATATTAGGCTAAATAATTTTCTGTTAATGACAATTCATATGCGCCCATCAGTTTCACTTTTATTTATTCACTCAACTACATTGACCACAATGAGTCAGGCTTTACAAGCAGCACTTGACGTATTCACCTCGAAAGAATAAATTCAGTCGGAAGAATAGAGTACAGAAACTCTTTATGAGAATAATTTTACGGAGCGGCGCATGACGCTTCTGCGCAGACGGTGCGCTTGATGAAGCGCTTAATGCGCGCAGCCCTCCGGTATCTGCAGACTTTTCAAAACATCAGTACAAAGGGAAGAAATCAGTGCGTTGAGGATCTGTACAATGTATTATTGAGCCTTTTCTAATTTAAACTTTCAGCTAGGCCTACTTTGTGTGTGAAGAGCTGGTAATAGGTCTAACCTTCTTTTCTGATTGCGATCTGCTGGTCTAACAGACACAGCGTAGCAAGATTCAAAAACAGCAATAAACTCCATGTTACGGGTCAAAATTAACCCATTTAATGCAAAACTAAATGTATTTCTCCACTAATTATTAAAACTAACAGGAACAATTAGTCTGGGAGAGTTTTTCGTGTTGTCATGAACGCGACATACAGTTTGAATAGTGAATGAATGGAGACTGATTGACAGGTGCAGCTGCGGAAAGCGCTGAGCTAAACATGAATTTAACCACGTGAATATTCATCTGTACTTCACATTAAACTATAAAATGGCTTCAGAACATTTGGGATATAGTAGGCCTACATGACAACTTTCTAGTGTCTTTCAATAGGCTACCTTTGTGGCTTTTGTTGGCTTATAAATTACACAGAATATAGCGCACGCGCAAGATCGGATTTGGATCGGCACCAGCTGGCCGATACCCGATCCAGCAAAAATATGCGATATCGAACCGATATCCGATCCAAGTATCGAAATCTGTGCATCCCTACTGTTAACTTTATTGAAAAAAATGGTTTTAAATAAACCGTAGCACAGTGTTGTGCACTTTGTGATTATCACATCAAACCTGCAGCTCTTTTATGAAATTTATAGTAAATCGCAATTTTGATCAGATAAATTGCAATTAGATTTTTTTCTCAAAATTGTGCAGCCCTACTCAGAGGTCAGTGGTACCACCCTGCAGCCTTCTTTTTACACACAGAATGCATCCATTATGTACCCTGAGGCACATATTTCTTGGTTCTTAGAAATGTATCCCTGGGCACATTTTCCTGATGAACCTGTGTTGGTTGATTCTTTTGCACATTGTTTGTGCAGTTCTCTTCATGGGCACCGGTGTCACTATAATAACAGGATTTGTGAATTAAAAATTTTTGTGATGAGTTTTTTTTAACCAGACATATTTAGATTTTTACCTGCATTTGCATGCATGTACTTCCATGTGCGTGTGTCTGTGTGTCCGCTGTGCAAGTTCTGGTTATAACAGACAGTCTCCAGTACAATAGAGATGCAGAAGGTCACATATGCAGCCATTTTCTGGCATGTGGAGTGGACGGCAGAGCAGAGGTTATCACTTTTCTTTCTCAGTCTTTCTCAGTGTGACAGCTGTGGCCTACACTATCTCTGTCCTCTTCAGACGCATACGTCTTATCTCCAGTTTCACTCCATTCTCCAGAGCTGTCTTCCCTCTGCAAGGCAAGCAGCTCCTATTGTTTGGCCATCTTGTCTTATCGTGGCGCCGACCCCTCCTTTGGCTGTTTTCAGTTGTGTTTTTTGCTCGTCAGTTGGTCTCGACAAAACTGCAAAACGAGACACTGACAGCAAGAGGAGCCTGTCTAATGGAGCCTCACTTGGAGCAGAGAATAGCAAACAAACAATAGGGGAAAGAGGCAGGATAGATTGTATAATTCAGAAAAATGATACGGCGAATGGTACACCTCTAAATTTGCATGCTGTGCATTGTAAACAGCATCAGAGACTAGAGTTGGCATGTCCCCAATTATAGGGCACTGAGGAAAGTGCTTTTTTTAAATGCGTGTTAATGTTGTGTTTCAAGTATTTTGTGATGTAAAGGTGCACTAGGCTAATTTTGCTATAGAATGTTGGTTAAATGTTATCTGAAAGTAGTGGTGCAACGGATCACAAATCTCACGGTTCGGATCACATTGTTTTTTTTCAGTCATGGATCAGGTCATTTTTCGGATCAGCCAAAAAGGGGAGGAGACAAATGTAATTTGCTTTACATTTATTGCAAAAACAGTACTGCAAGATACTTTTGGTTATAACAAACAGAACTTAGAACCTGTAATTTTACAAAAAATAATTACAAAATAATCAGCTGAATAAAAATAAATTGTAAAATATTCTGTAGTGTGATAAATTCACTGTTAATAATACTGTTGCTGATAACGCTAAATGTAGAAATCGAACATTATAATTTGTACTACCCATATTTATTTTTAGTCTCGTTTTCAATAAATGATTCAGTTATTCACTCATAAAGCGTCATGTTTCATTGCTGTATGCGTCATTTTTGAAGAATTTTTCAGTGGCATATTTTTGACGGCTGGATGTCACCAACTAATTGGTTAAATAATGTAATTGCTGCCTACAACTTTCATTTTTGAGCATAGTTAAATTCATATGACGGTGATTGTAATCTTTACCATAAACATCAGTGGTTTCATCTAAACTATAAACTGTTCTCCCTGTACTTCTGTGTTATTTGACTGTTTGTAACTTCATAACTAACTTTAAAGACTGGATCTCTTTCTTGATTTTTTACGTTTTCAGATTTGAATGCAGCGATTCAAAGGATTAATAAACATATACAAATCACCATCATTTATAATTTATGTTGCGTGGGTGTTGAAATCCTGATCTTTTAATGATTAATCGTGCAGCTTACAGTTAGTACGTTTACATGGACACCAATAATTCGATTTTAATGCGATTAAGACAATATTCTGATTAAGAGTCTACCATGTAAACAGCGAATTATTTTTTTATTTTTTATTTCATTTTTTTTGATTAATCAGATTAATGTCATAATCAAACTAAAGAGAAATCGAATTAAGACATGTGGAGTATGTCGATTTTAGTCGCATTATTGAAGTGCAGTACAGACATGTAAACGCCTTAATCAAACTATTACCATCATGTAGGACTTTTTGCCGCATTTTGCAACCGGATAGTCCACACGAGAATACTCGCGCTCGCGGCTCGCCTCCCTCACCATAGTAAGCTACGGCGACATAGCGCATGTGAGATAAATGACGTCAGTACATAATAACCGGTTATGATTATTACTGAACCAATACTGAATTGTCCACGTCTGCATCGCGGTGCACCGAAGAAACTATTAATTTTGACACCCCTAGTTTCTTCGGTGCACCACGATGCAATTCAGTAATAATTATTACCGGGTACTGTGTGCTGACGTCATTTATCTCATATGCGCTATATTGCGGTAGCTTACTATGGCTGTTTGTATTACAGAACAAAATTGTATTACAAATAATACGGAAATATATTTATACATTTTAATAGAAGAATTGCTGTGCTGTGAAGTAAAATATAAAATTGTTTATGGAAAGCATTGTCAATGCACCATGATATTGAATTGAACCGAATTGATGGCATGATAATTGTGACCGAATTGTAAGACCAGTGCAGGTTCACACCTCCAAAATTTAGGATTAATCTACCATTAAAAAAACAATTATTAATCCGTGGGCCATGTGTGTTCCGAACCATGGATTGTGATCCGTATGAATCATGGATCAACCGTGATCCATTACACCCCTAGTTCTAAACCTTGCATTGGAACGCATCTGAACCAAAAAGCTGCACATGAACACACTAAAGGGATAAAAGCCAGTTTAAATGAGAGCCGTTTTTGCGCCTGTGTAAGAGGACATGTCTTTCCACTATGCAGGGGCCAGTAAGCTTTTTTTCTCATTTCACACAGGGAAACTGAACGTCCGATATGCACAGACAACGTGTAAACAAAGCACCATTCAGTACCATTATTGCAGTAATTGCATCTCACCACGGATTGATTCACTTGTGCAAATTATCTAATAATCAATATCGTTTGCACATATTTGAGAAATGTAGCAAAAATTACATCTGGCCTGTTTGTGATCCTTCATTGGCTTGAATTGTTTACTTGCTACATCACTTCACTACGTTGCACTCACATTCTGATTCGTTGCTGAATAACCAGTCAGAGTGCTCCCTTCGGCCGACAGCGATTTGACATGCTGAATCAAGAAACGAGCTCAGACATTAACCTGACATGTGGAACACACCAAACCATCTAGCCTGACAAATGAACCAATGAGGCCTAATGGCCGACCACTGGCTTGGTGCGTAGCGGCCCTAACGCTGTGTTGGAACTCGGCCTGACACTGTGGACAAAAAGCATTTTTTTAAATACTTCAGCTGTCGGTTGTTTAGGGTTCTCAGATCAAATATGGAAATATCATTGAAAAAATATTATTTAGTATAACATACATTTAGTGTGTATATGGGTCAAAGACAAGATGTCCTATTTTAGTGTCTGCTTTAGGGATGCAACAGATTTTGTTGATGAGATTATAGTCGGAGGAATAATCTTGGATTATTATGCATTCATAATTTCACTTATCTCTACTAAGGAATAAAAATCACACTTTTTACAGTTTACAGTCTTTGCAAAGAGTTCTGCAACAGTTGGTTGTTGAACCGCAGTTACAGCCCCACCAGTCTTAAAGAGCACCTATGATGAAAATCATCTTTTGTAAGCTGTTTGGACAGAACTGTGTGTAGGTATAGTGTGTCCACAGTCATATTGGAGTGATCGACTATAAGTCTTGATTTTTAAATTTCTTGATGTTAGAATAGGATTCAAATCCCTCCCATTTTGAGGCCCACCGCAATGTGACGTTGGAGTGCGGTTTCCCCGTCCACCGTATTGATTGACATCAGCCTATTAACATGTCTCCACGTGCGCAAAGGAATTGGGATTAAAAGATCTGTTCAGCTCTTTGTGATCATCAATCATCATCAAATGTGATCAAGAATGAGTTTTACAAGTTTAAAAAGTTTTTAAAACAGTGCATGTTTGTAATAAAATAACAAAAATTCAATTGGACAAAAATTCACCAATTTTTCAAAATTATTTGAAATCTGTTACCTATTAATCAAGCTTAAAAATTTAAAATGTACACTTCTCAAGTGTAACAAAAAAAAAAAAGTAAACTGAACTTAGAAGCTAAATGAATCATTAACATTAACATACTTAAGATTTTGACTTGCTTACTGGAGGCTTAAAGCACATTGAAACGCTGATTATAATATTAATAATAATTCCTAACATTTATATATCGCTCTTCTGGACACTCAAAGCACTTTACACATTTGTGGGTGAATCTCCTCATCCACCACCAGTGTGCAGCTTCCACATGGAGGATGCGACGGCAGCCATGTTGCCCCAGACCGCACACCACACACCAGCTGATTGGTGGAGAGGAGACAAAGTGATGAAGCCAACTATGATGTGCGGGATGGTTAGGAGGTCATGATGGATAGAGGCCAGTGGGCAAATTTGGCCAGGATGCCGGGGTTAAACCCTTACTGAGCAGTTTAGAGCCCATCGAAATACTGGGGCGTTAGGACCCACACAGACCGCAGGTTGAGCGCCCCCTGCTGGTCTCTCTAACACCACCGGCAGCAACCCAGTTTTCCCATGTGGTCTCCCATCCAGGTACTGACCAGGCACAGCCCTGCTTAGCTTCAGTGGGCAACCATGTGAGAGTTGCAGAGAGCTACTGCAGGACACTGAGAAAAAAAGTGCCTCGTTTAAGTGTGTGAACTGAAACACAGTCAGCGCCTAAGCTAAGATCAAATGTCGCGGCAAAACTAGAGTGTCCATGTTCTAATTAAGAAAGCTGCCACATTGCATACTTTCAGAGAAGGCAGCTCTTATGATTATAATGGCAGCACTTCAGTTTTGTTGTGCCACATGATGGAGTATGAAAGAGGTTTGGACATGAGAAGAAAGAGATGGAAAGGAGGTAGGAAGTAATGAGGACCTAATTGGCTTGGATTATAGAAATGGTGATGACAGAAGTGCCTGTGAGAGATACAGACACACACACACACATGTACAGAGATGATGGCTGGGGTCAGCTGGCTGGATGGATTAGTTGGAGTGTGTGGTAGGCAAATCTCAACTGGCCCTCAGAGACATAAAGTTCACCCCAACTCTGGCTCTCTGCAATCGTGGCACCGTGTCATTAATCCGGCTAGGCTGGTGTGTGTAAATACTCTCCCGCTCTTCCCTGTAGGTGTGTGCTCGTGGCGCCCTGAATCAACTCATCCTGCCCTTCTGAATTGTTTAAATGGAATTAAGTCAATGAAAATGCAAGATGAATAAAGGACTTGAGAGAGAAAAGGAAAAAAGGGTAATGAGTGTGATGGATATTCAGGTGGCTTCACAAGCTGCTTGTGGTCCAGAGAGAGCTGTCTGTCAGCTCTGATCATCTCTCTTTCCTCAGCAGCACTACAAAAACCACAAAGACTAATCGACAGGCCTTTTTTTCTCATAAAGATGTTACGAGTGAGAGAATTTGTTTGAAGGAAAAGAGGGAGGGCCTACCAATCAAATCAAGAAGATTAGCTAATTAGTTTAATAAGTTACGTTTTGTATTAGTTTAATTTTGTTGATGTATATGGGAAAAATTATGCTAAATATAAATCATTTGCATATTATTGTCCTTTAATTTATTTTGATTGCTTCTATTCTATTTTCTAAGTTAATGCTTGACCATTTGTGACTAACACTGTCTGAACGTCCATGCCTCCATCCATCTGCCATCTGATCATCCATCAATCAGTCTAACCATTCTATCCATCTGTTCTATCCACTGTTCTATCGTTTTATCTTCCATTCTTTCATTCATTGTTCTGTTAATTTTTTTTATTGTTCTATCCATCATTCTGTTAATCGTTTTATCTATTCCATCATTCTATATATCCATCAATCTTTTAATCTGTCTATATCGTTCCATAATTTTCTTTATTATTCTATGGTTCTATCTACTGTTCTATCAATCTAGTATCTAGCTATTGTTCCATGTAGCTAGCTATCGTTCTATCTAGCTCAGGGGTGTCTAAACTTGGTCCTGAAGGGCCGGTGTCCCTAATCAAACACACCTGAAGCAGCTAATCAAGCTCTTACTACATATACTGGAAACTTTGCTCATATCAATGACTCGAATCTTGAAGATTCAAATCATTGATTCGACTCAATTGAATCAGATAAAAAGATTCACACTTTATCTGAAATTTGTTCCGCAAATAGAGACATCACATTTGACTAATCTTGTCTATTCCGTGGCCAACCATAATAACATAACACAGAATAGGGTTAACTTTTAGCAAGGTAACACGATCTACAGCTTGAGGCAATGACTTAGAAGCACATAAACAAGAACACAGTTCTTACAAAGGAGAACAAAGATTTATTGAGCTACGCTACGATACATGAGGCTAACTAAGTAATAAGCAAACAACACACACACACACACACACACACACACACACACACACACACACACACACACACACACAC
Organism: Danio kyathit; assembly: GCA_903798195.1. NCBI lineage: Eukaryota > Metazoa > Chordata > Actinopteri > Cypriniformes > Danionidae > Danio > Danio kyathit. Next base: position 41,024,691 of record LR812521.1, on the reverse strand, counting down.
ACACACACACACACACACACACACACACACACACACACACACAGGAAGTTCAGAGGATGCAAAATGAGTTGACAAACGTCCCAAATCATTCTAGTATTTCGTACTAGATCTTAGAATCACCTGAGAAACCACAAAAGCAGAGATTTGACTTATCTTTAACTGCTTAAGATCATATGCACCAGATCAGAAAGAGACAACAGTTGTTGTGTTACTTGCGCGAGTTTGTTGAAGTCTTCTTTACTGGATTTTGCCTTGCCGGGCTGGCCTCGCTTGAGGACCACTTGTCGCTCGAGATAGGGTGGCTTCTCTGTGACGTCTCTGGGATTCTCGCTCGTGAGCGGAGGCTTGTTGTCCTGGGTTACCGGGGTAGCGGACGCTGCTGAGTTTGTGGTGAGTTTCGCGGTCCGAAACTTAAGAGGTTTGCATGGCGGTGACCCAATCACGTGCGGCGCGGTGTCCAGGCAGGCGAGAGGGGGCAGAGAGCAAAAGCAGGCGCGAGCCAGCTTGATGCTAAAAGCAAAGATTTTAGGCCACAGTGGGGTTTTAAGTGACCTGCTCTAGTCCATCCCTCATGACGCTGTCATCCAATGAGCAGTTGCCATGAAGGGCGGGGCCACGCCCCGTACCAGCATAGCCAAAGTCAATTATTAACAGACTCCAAGAGATTGCACGTGGTAAAATCTCTGGTAAGATTGTAACTATCTGACATCAAATGTTACAAGACGAATACTGTTCGTACTAATAAGTTCTCATTTACACCAATGTATTGCAAATAAAAAAGGGTTTGGTTCAACACCGAACATGAAGCATTTCAGACACAAACAGATCATTTTAACCTGTTATAAGGGTAACAACCCATTGTTAACCTGGTTGGTTGGAATAAACACAGCACATAAGTAAACCTATGGCTATTATTCAGAATATCAAATTTTGCCTTGGTTCTAACATTTAAAAGAATTGTCTTTCTTAAGTCTCTCATTCATTTGCATTACTTGCTAGATATCCCTTTGTCTCTGAATTCTGTCCATCTGGCCGGATGTGAAATGTCCCGAGGGCGAACCCATGGCCACCAAAATCACAAGACCGGTCGTTGAAAAGTCTCGTAATGCAAAAGTCTTGTGATGGGAGATCCTGAAGGCTCCATTGTCTTAGATGGCTAATTATTTAGGAAATTAGCTCAGGGTCCCGAACAGCTGCGGCCAGAGTGTTGGGGGGAAACAGTCGGATAACTGTTATCCAGATCTAGATGCCGGAAGCAGTTTGGGAGCTCCAATGTCCAAGCCTGGTTCGAACTAGTTTTGACCAGCGAGTCCCTTCATATTGTTCTATCATTTATCTTTCGATCGACCTATCATTCTAGCTATCATTCTATATAGTATCTAGCTATCATTCTATTTCTCTCTATCTATACTCTATCTATTGTTCTATTGTTCTTCTTTTTATTCTATCTTTGTTCTTTTTCATTCTATATTGTTTTATCTATTGTTCTATCATTATATAAATCGTTCTAATGTCTGTCTGTCTATCATTCTATCGTTCTAGCTATCTATCATTCTAGCTATCTATTGTTCTATCTTTCTGGCTATCTATCGTTCTAGCTATCGTTTTATTGTTCTAGCTGTCATTCTATCTAGTTACCATTCTATATATCCAGCTACCATTCTATATATCTAGCTACCATTTTATATGTGTAGCTACTGTTCTATCTAGCTACCCTTCTATCTAGCCATCATTGTATCTAGTTATTTAGCCATCGAAACTAGCTATATAATCTAGCTATTGGTCTTGCATGCTTGCGTTGTCCTTATTTGTTATTTTAAGCATCTCTATCTGAACCTTTTCTGAGCCCTCTCAGTTAATAAGTACTACTTTAAGTAATATAGTGTAAACATGTCAACGAGGAAATATTGGTTTTAAAAACCAAGTATTATTGCTGTTTAGTGACATTAGTGTATGTATGTCTGTGTGTATATAAATTCGGCTAGAAAAAAGCAGTTTTAAATTTTTTAAAAACCATTTTAAGGTCAAAATTATTAGCCCCTTTAAGCTATATATTTTTTCGACAGTCTACAGAACAAACCATCATTATACAATAACTTGCCTAATTACCCTATCCTGCCTAGTTAACCTAATTAACCTAGTTAAGCCTTTAAATGTCACTTTAAGTTGTATAGAAGTGTCTTGTAAAACATTAATAACTGTCATTATGGCAAAGATAAAATAAATCAGTTATTAGAATTGAGTTATTAAAACTATTATGTTTAGAAATGTGTTGAAAAAAATCTTCTCTCTGTTTAACAGAAATTGGGGAAAAGAATTATAGGGGGGCTAATATTCAGGGGGTTTAATAATTCTGATTGCAACTTATATATTCTCTAAAGTCTTAATTTAATCAACAAAACACTGGAGGTGATGATTCTGTCCAAGGGATGGTGTTGCGCAGTCCTCCGGTTTATCAGGAACGTGTCAGCCCTCTCTTTCCAGGTCACTGAACTCTTTTGGCCTGTTTTGAGCTAAGAGCTCAAACTTTTCCCAGTCTGCGTTGCGGTCTGCTGTCTCTGTGCCAGCTCTCGTGTTTTCTGCAGAGCCGCGGTGGAGATGGTGTGGGCTCGGGGAGGGGGTGAAGGTGATGACGCCGGTCACTCAGCAAAAGAGGACATGTCCAGACGGCAATGAGGCGAGGGCAAATATTTAGCCCAGCCACTTGAGGAGGGAATCCAGGAAGGTAGGGAGGCAGCAGCGTCTTTGCCAAGCCCAGAGACGTGACTTCAACTCAGGATGGAGACCCCAGCCGCTCTGCCCCCTCCTCACTGAATCCTCTACCCCTGTATTCAGGGTCACGGATCTCATCTCTGGACTAATATCTCAAGCAGTCCACAGATGGGGAATTAAATTGGAGAGCTGGCTCGGTATCAGCTGAAGGATGAATGGATGGACGGATGGATGGAGCGCAGGGTGGCAGAGGGAGGGAAGGTTAGAGAGAGGGAAAGGAGGAGATAGATAAGAGAAGCCTTTCCTGGTGATAGATGAGGAAAGCAGACAGGAACAGTGGAGGAGAAAGTGTTGGCAGAAGCAGGAAGAAAGTGAAGAGAAGTGCGCCTCTTTTCATCCATCTCAAGCCTGATTGCAGGAAGTGTATGTCTTATCTGTTCATGGAAACATGTAGGTCCCATACTTACACATGCAGTTCTGTCATGTTCATTGCAAAACAGTGCTGAGCTTCATGTGGCAAACAGACAACCAAGCAATGAAACAATTAGTGGTACACTGATAATAAAATGGGCACAAAAGAAGCAGTGTTCTCTAGTTGGAGATGTACGTATTAAGAGATGACATTGTCTAATGAAAGTTGACTTTAATGATAATAGTGGCATATTTTTTGAACAGGATCAAAAATTTTGAAATAAATCAAAAATTCAGAAACACTGAGTTTTTTCAAATTTTAATAGGTCTGCTTATTTATTTACAATTCTTATAATCTTTCTTTTTGTACATATCCATGCTGGTTGTCCATCCATTCAGTTGTATGTGATCAAGGACATTTTTTACACAGCAAATACTATTGGAAAGATTTTTCCAAGCCTTACTTCTGCAAAATTCAATATGGTAAAACAAAATTGAAAAGCGTAAAACATGACAAGCATGATTCCTCCATTATTTATAACAGTGAATTTAGTTTTGCTTCATAATGTTGCCTGCTTGTGATGTACATGGAGTTGATGTACATGAATCCTGACTTAACTAGAAGGTGTGTGAAATTTAAGGTATTGTAGCTGCTACAAGCATTGCCACATTTTGTTGGTCAGTCATTTGTATTGTAGTCCTGACCTTTCTGAAAGGTAGTGAGGTAGTGATTTGCGTTCATTCATTCATTCATTTTCTTTTTGGCTTCGTCCCTTCATTATTCAGGGGTCGCCATAGCGGAATGAACCACCAACTTATCCAGCATATGTTTTACGCAGCGGATGATCTTTCAGCCGCAACCCATCACTGGGAAACACCCATACACTCTCTTTCACACACATATACTACGGACAATTTAGCTTACCCAATTCACCTATACTGCATGTCTTTGGACTTGTGGGGGAAACTGGAGCATCCGGAGGAAACCCACACGAACACGGGGAGAACATTCAAACTCCACACAGAAGTGCCAACTGACCCAGCTGAGACTCGAACCAGCGACCTTCTTGCTGTGAGGCGACACCGCTACCCACTGCGCCACCCCGCCACCGGATTTACATTCAGAATCAGACATTTTATGAGAAATTTCACAAAGAAAAAACATAAAAAGCATATAGTCTGGTATAGTGTAAATGAGGTCATAATTTATGGTTTTTTATTTAACAACGTCTGTGGTTTTTGATTGTCGTGGTTAGTTAGGATGAACAGAATCTTGTCATGTTGCATATGGTTTGTTTCAAAATTCATGTGTGGCATCTTATTGTGTGTTTTTTTTTGTTTTGTTAAAAACTTGTGTCGTGCATATTTGCAGTTCATTGTTTTGATTTCCTTGATTTATTTTTATCTTTATTGGAGCTCTAGAGCAGTGTTTCTTAACCACATTCCTGGAGCACTACCAACACTGCATGTTTTGCATGTCTCCTTTGTCTGTCACACACATTACAGGTCTTTCAGTTTCTGCTAATAAGCTGATGATCTGAGTCAGGTGTGTTGGGTTAAGAAGACAAGGAAAATGTGCAGAGCTGGTGGTATTCCCGGAATGTGGTTGAGAAACACCGCTATAGAGTACACTACATTTTTAGAGTATTTTTATACTTGTTTTGTTGATACATTTCTGGCTCAACTAATGGCGCGAATTGGAGGCAGGATTGGTTATACAGTATATAATAATATTAATTTTAGCAGTTGCATTCAGTTGCATTATTGGTAGAGCATTGTACGATCTGGGAACAGTTCAACCATTGAGAATGTAATAGTCTCATACATTTGAAAGGAACATAACACTTTTTGTGGAGTTTACTACATTTAAAGAATTAATTTTGCTTGTTCAAACTACTTATTTAAAATGAGCTGAAACAGCACAACTCTTGAGATTTGTTTGAGGACAACTTAATTGACTTAATACACTTACATTTGTTATGTTAACTTAATTGATTTGTGTTGGGACAACATGAATGAATTGTGTGAAAATCTGCATTTTTACAGTGTAGAGCTAGTCCATTGAGTTTTACCATTTCTGAACCCATTCAGCTGATCTCTGGGTCTGGCAGGAGCACTGTTAGCTTAGATTATCATATATCATTCAATTGGATTAGACCATTAGCATCTTGCTCAAAAATAATCAAAGAGTTTTGAGAATTTTGCTATGTAAAGCCTGGCCCTTCTTTAGTTACATTGTGTACTAAGACTGGCAGAAAATCCTTTTTTTCTAGGATAATATGGCTAGCAAATATACACACATTCCAGCGTAATAATCAATGATCTTTGGTGCCATATAGTGGCTGCAGCAGGTGCAATGATATTATGAAAATGCAACTATTTAACTGTATGGGGAGAATGGGGAGAGTCTATTTTCAAAAAAAGTGAAGTGTTTCTTTAATTATAGTTGGGAAAAAGGGATATATATTTTTATTATTTTTTTTCATTAAACAATTATATTTGTATTGCTTAAGGTAATATTAACCAAACTTCTTCTCTTGAGTGCGATATGCCTTGCATACTAATGAAGCATTTTTGCAGAAGTAGATGAATCTGATAAAAATGCAAAGGCCTGACTGTATAAAATTAACTTGAGCTCTGCAGCTAAACTTCCTGTGAGCAGAGATGGGTTGAAACTAAACTCAGAATATTTGCAGTTGAGAAGTCTTATGCTTTGAATGTTGTGCAGTGAATTTGTAGAAAAAGAGGATGTATGTATGGGTGCGGCCAACGGAGGACTGGAGAATAATTGACAAGTGTCGAATTCCACTAAACTCCACCTGTTAAAATCAGCTACGTATAAAAGAGTCAGGAAATGAAAATTGTTGCGCACCTCCTGAATGTAACTCTTGCATTGCATTGAGTATAACAGCATTCTGTGAATCAAATTATTCATTTGTATTCAATATATTACTAATATTTTTGACATTGAAGAAAACCTTTCCTGGCCTTTTTATTGAACACGCATGGAATTGATTAAATATTCCAACAGAATAGATATTTTTAATAATATGTACATGAATGTATTTTTATTTGTTATTAATTAATATCCCTTTATTATGCTATGCTGTTATATAGTGTTGGAGTTTTAGCTAGTGTGTGATCACATGCTCTCTTACTGTTTTTCTTTATATTCCTCCTTTAGTCTCCATTTCTCAGTCCCTCTCACACACATAGGTCCATGCAATGCCAGCTGTTTGTATTCATTACCTCAAATATTTGCTCCGTCTGTTGTCTTTGTCTGTGCACTACACTCCAGCTGCACATGGCCATTTCTAGCCTTTCTTGCTTATTCCGTCTGTCTGTTTCCAATCTCATCTTTGCTCGCCACTCTTTTATTTCCGTTTTGCTCCCCTTTTCACTACTGCTACCTTAAATTATAATAATTTTGAAACAATGCATAAAGCTGGGACAGTGTGGCATTTTCTTAAACTGTGAAAATGCTGAAACTGTTTCGTTGTCTCATAAAACTGCAGAATAATATCAATACTTAATGCATTAAAAGAAAGCATGCTGAATAATCTCAGGTACACTCACAGTCAGGTTCTATTTTGTATTTTGCTTGGGGGTAAAAAATGTTTGTATCAGGCGAGCAGTGGTATGTCATCCTGACACCACCCACGCTGCTGACAGTAGCATAAAGAGATATATACAGTAAATATGTGCTGCCTGCATGCTTTCCTTTTAATAATAACATGGACATACATTAGTAGCAATGGCAAAACAGTAGTTATGAAAGCATCTGATCATAGTGATGTTGGTTTACACACCACTGCAAAATGTCACTCTGAGTTTCGGTACCCTTATTTATATATTAGATTTTTATACAGTACTTAGCTTTGGAGCAAGCTTTACAGCATGAAATACTTGATAAACTGTGCCAGTTAATGTGTTTACATACATATTCTCAAACCAGCTAGGCATATTTAGTTGACATTGTTTGTGGTGCTGTAGATGCTTTAAAGTTGGAATGAAACTGGAGTTCAAATAGTCTCTTTTTTCCCTATCGTGACTAGGGTTGGGTATCGTTTGGGGTTATTTCGATACCGGTGCTAAATTGATACATTTAAAACGGTAGCGGTGCTTGAACCAATACGTTTGAGCCACAAAATTATGGGTGACTACTCTAGAAAAGTACTAGAAATAATTTAGTATAAATGCTATACTAAAGTTTAAACTATACTATATATATATATATATATATATATATATATATATATATATATATATATATATATATATATATATATATATATATATATATTTGAACTGCATTAGTATATATCTTTTGATTATTTGTTTGTTAGCATGAATGCAAGATTTGCATTATGCAACTAACATTACATTAGCTTACTACTAACCATAGATATATACACTAGATATCACTTAGGGACTCTGAGCATGCGTCAATAGCGCCGCCACATTGGTACAGTACTCCTAGGACAAATGTCATTCAACTGCACTAGTCAAGACTGTGTGACAATGTGAAGATGCTGGACTTTAGCGCTGTGTACGGGTGTAGTAACGAGCAAACAAAGAAAACAAAGCACAAAGTCATCACATCTCATAGGTAAGATTTCGTTTTTTATGTTTTTGTATGTTATGAACTTTTGTGCTTTACAAGTCATGTTATTGATGATAATACAGTCTCTTACTGCAGTGAACATAAGGCAAAGTAGCACCAACTCACACTAAATTCTAAGCTTATGCTAGTTTTGTTGAATAAAATAAGCAAACAATGTTATGAAATATGACAACAAGACGCTGCGGTGCCAGAAACTTGTATTATTGTCAGCTAAGTGAACGAGTCGTTCATAACGGAGATTCATTCACAAACGAATCGCTCCCTCTGTCAGAATGAGAAGTGAAAGCAGGAGAGGGGGTGTGTTTCAGGACATGGCTTAGATCAAATTAAACAGGGAAGGAGGGTAATGCATTTCCATGCACACAAACACTCACTCTTTGTCAGGAATGCCCGTGCGGTCACATCCATCAATGTAGAAAAGTGATGTAAAATTATAATATTTCGTAATTTAAAAAAAATATTTGCATACGGACCACCGGGGAAAACTCCCGATCATAGATATATGTGTATATGTGTATTTCTCTGGCTTTGGATGGCCACAGTCCTCCACTTCACCATGGTCCTGCATTCATTTCAATCGAGCGCTACCCTGTACTAAAATGGCGGCTCTATTGACGCGTTCCATCTAATAGACAACAGTAGGGTAGGCGACATCTAATGTATATATCTATGACTACTATCCTGTGTCATTCTTTTTCTAGGGTTTGTGGCTTGAGTCGTCACTGAGTAGCCTGCCTTTACATGGACACCAGTACTCCGATATTAATATGATTAAGACAATACTCTGATTAAGAGTCATGTAAACAGCGATTTTTGATCATCTAAACAGAAATCAAATGAAGTAAGACGCGAGAAGGCCTATGCCACAGCCATATCACCCTGCAGCCCAAGACCGGTCACTCACTGAAGCTAAGCAGGGCTGAGCCTGGTCAGTACCTGGATGGGAGACCACATGGGAAAACTAGGTTGCTGTTGGAAGTGGTGTTAGAGAGGCCAGCAGGGGGCACTTATCCTGTGGTCTGTGTGAGTCCTAATGCCCCAGTAAAAGTGAAGGGGACACTACACTGTCAGTGGGTGCCGTCTTTCGGATGAGACGTTAAACCGAGGTCCTGACTCTCTGTGGTCATTAAAAATCCCATGGCACTTCTCGTAAAGAGTAGGGGTGTAACCCCGGTGTCCTGGCCAAAGTCCCTCAATCGGCCCTTACCCATCATGGCCTCCTAATCATCCCTATCCACCGAATTGGCTCTATCACTGTCTCTTCACTCTACCAATAGCTGGTGTGTGGTGAGCGCACTGGCGCCATTGTCCTGTGGCTGCCGTCGCATCATCCAAGTGGATGCTGCACACTGGTGGTGGTGTGGAGAGACCCCCCTCATGATTGTGAAGCGCTTTGGGTGTATGGCCATACACAATAAATGCGCTATAGAAATACACATTACATTACATTACATTACATGTTTATTTAGTTATTAGTTAGTTTATTGGCGTTATTGAAGTGCAGTACAGACATGTAAACGCCTTAATTGAACTATTACCATCATGTAGGACTTTTTGCTACCGGATAGTCCATAGAAACACAGCTGCTTGACACTACTCTCTCCACCTACTGAGTCAGTAAAGAACCACAGACACTCACATCACGAAATGCGATAGTTTTTTCTTTCCGTTCGGAGTGCGGTATCAAATTCCATTTAAAAAACACACTCTTCCACCAGTCCTTATTTCATACTCGCATCCAATACCTCAGTTTGTCATGGGGGCATGAATAAAATGTTCCTGAATGAAAGTGAAACTGCATACCGGTTACATAGGTTTCGGTACCCAACCCTAATCGTGACAAATTTAATTGTTTTCTGAAATGAAAAAATGGAGGGTGGTATTTATTTTATTTTTTTTCATCCTTTGGGAACCAATTTGTATTTTTGGAAGATGGGCATTGCTAACAAAATGGAGGAAGATTTGAATGCCAGTTTGCATGACGGAATGTGAATCGCATGAAGAATATGAATCGTGTAATATTCGATTGAACCATTTTCTCCAGTGCAAGACATGCACTGATATTCCCGCTCTAAAGGCATTCCATGTGACTATAAGTGAAGAAAATTTGTTTTGGGGGAGGGGGCATGGCGTTATGGCATATAATTAAATATTATGAGGGCAAATATATTTTTATGAAATACAGGGAGTGCAGAATTAATAGGCAAGTTGTATTTTTGAGGATTAATTTTATTATTGAACAACAACCATGTTGTCAACGAACCCAAAAAACTTATTAATATCAAAGCTGAATGTTTTTGGAAGTAGTTTTTAGTTTGTTTTTAGTTTTAGCTATTTTAGGAGGATATCTGTGTTTGCAGGTGACTATTACTGTGCATAATTATTAGACAACTTAACAAAAAACAAATATATACCCATTTCAATTATTTATTTTCACCAGTGAAACCATTATAACATCTCAACATTCACAAATATACATTTCTGACATTTAAAAACAAATCAGTGACCAATATAGCCACCTTTCTTTGCAAGGACACTCATAAGCCTGCCATCCATGGATTCTGTCAGTGCTTTGATCTGTTCATCATCAACATTGCGTGCAGCAGCAACCACAGCCTCCCAGACACTGTTCAGAGAGGTGTACTGTTTTCCTTCCTTGTAAATCTCACATTTGATGATGGAACACAGGTTCTCTATGGGGTTCAGATCAGGTAAACAAGGAGGCCATGTCATTAGTTTTTCTTCTTTTAGACCCTTTCTTGCCAGCCACACTGTGGAGTACTTGGTGTGTGATGGAGCATTGTTCTGCATGAAAATCATGTTTTTCTTGAAGGATGCAGACTTCTTCCTCTACCACTGCTTGAAGGTGTCTTACAGAAACTGGCAGTAGGACTGGGAGTTGAGCTTGACTCCATCCTCAACCCGAAAAGGCCCCACAAGTTCATCTTTAATGATACCAACCCAAACCAGTACTCCACCTCCACCTTGCTGGCGTCTGAGTCGGACTGGAGCTTTCTGCCCTTTACCGATCCAGCCATGGGCCCATCAAGACTCACTCTCATTTCATCAGTCCATAAAACCTTAGAAAAATCAGTCTTGAGATATTTCTTGGCCCAGTCTTGAGGTTTCAGCTTGTGTGTCTTGTTCAGTGGTGGTCGTTTTTTAGCCTTTCTTACCTTGGCCATGCCTCTGAGTATTGCACACCTTGTGCTTTTGGGCACTCCAGTGATGTTGCAGCTCTGAAATATGGCAAAACTGGTGGCAAGTGGCATCTTGGCAGCTGCACGCTTGACTTTTCTCAGTTCATGGGCAGTTATTTTGCGCCTTGGTTTTTGGTTTGGTTTTTCCACACGCTTGCGACCCTGTTGACTATTCTGAATGAAACGCTTGATTGTTCGATGATCACGCTCCAGAAGCTTGGCAATTTTAAGAGTGCTGCATCCCTCTGCAAGATATCTCACTATTTTTGACTTTTCGGAGCCTGTCAAGTCCTTCTTTTGACCCATTTTGCCAAAGGAAAGTAAGTTGCCTAATAATTATGCACACCTGATATAGGATGTTGATGTCATTAGACCACACCCCTTCTTATTACAGAGATGCACATCACCTAATATGCTTAATTGGTAGTAGGTTTTCGAGTCTATACAGCTTGGAGTAAGACAACATGCATAAAGAGGATGATGTGGTCAAAATACTCATTTGCCTAATAATTCTGCACTGCCTGTAATGAAGTGCACAAATACATTGTTTATAACAAGCACTGCTATGTACATATAAAAATAAGATGAATATATTTCAATTTCATGCTGACTTTTAAGAAGCAATATGTAGGATTGACACCTAGTGCTTGAACTAGCTTTTGCGGTCCAAATTCTAAATATTGAATAGGTTTTTTTTTTTTTTTTACCTGTCCACTCCTCTGAAATGACATAAATGTAGCTTGCCAGATTGATAAAACCAGCATACCTGAAGGTTGAGCTTTGCATCAGCTAATGTTTACATGTCGTATTTGAATAGTTTGCAAAATAAAAAATATCCTGAGGTCATATTTTTCTGCCACGCCCACATATGTTGAGACCGCCTTCATGACTGAAATGAAATCTCAACTCAGGGTTCCACAATATAACACTTTTTGTTGGCATAAGGTCATTAACAGCTGAGTAGCATAAACTCACTGGCACAGCTGTTTTTCTTTTTTTTTTTAATAAGAGTATTAGACATGGTTTCTCTTCTACAAAATTTAGTCTGTTTGGTGTGGCAATGATCAAAATATTCTTTAAACTAAAAAAACTATAGTCCTTTAAAGAACTCTACACTGAAAGGTTCTTTAGGGAACCAAAATATGGCATCAATGCAATGATTTTTAGTAGTTACCAGCCAATTTAAAAACACACACTCTGCCACTTTCAATTACAGTTAAAACAAACTTTTACTGTAAAGCAGCTCTTCAATGTATTCATCTTTACTTGCATCTCAACCTTGATGGATGGGTGGATGGATTATTAACAGAGCTGACAGAATGAACTTGTATTCAGTGTCTAAGAATGTGGAGTCAAACCTAACTATGACAAAACCACCTTGGTTCAAATTGAAGTCGTTTTTCAGCAAGAGTGAAACTTTTCAAATGCTTTGCTTTTTAAAGCTCCAAACTCCAAACACACTGTGTGTTTTTTCTAAAGGATGTCACAACAGTTTGTTTTTTGATTTTGCTTCAAATATATCAGGGCTTTCATTGGGGAGGACTACAAGATGGTGGTCTGAAACTTGGGGACTAGCATTGTATATGCGCAGCTCCACAAAAATTGATTTCTGATGGTGTGTTTGCAGTCCAATGAAAGCAGTGGCAGCCCTCAGCATTTACTTGCAGTTTTAAATCGATTTACTACTGTTACTTAAATTCACAAGTCCTAGGGCAACATTTATATTCACTGAGTTGCCTGTGCCATAGGACCCCAATGGACCTCCATCATCAATGAGTCCACTATTATAATAACGATGAGAGTGAGCTGTATCTCTAAAATCTTATTAGCAATAATAAAAGCACATCGGGTTGTTCTTAAGAGGCCTGTGCGTGTGTGCGTGTGTGTGTGTGTGTGTGTGTGTGTGTGTGTGTGTGTGTGTGTGTGTAAGAGAGTCATGTTTGTTTGACCCACACACCTGTTCTCTGGGCAGCTGTCATTCACCACTGTGGGCAGCCAGTCCCGTAACACCTGCGTGTCAACCTGCAGGTTCAACTAGCCCAATAGGAGGCAGGCAGTCTGTCAAAAGGGCGGGTGTTAACTCCCCTGTTGTTCTGTGATTGGCCGCTTTGACAGTCACCCTGACCCTAGTAGAGGCTCAGAACACTCCACAAACAAATCACAGTATAACAAGCCCAATGGTAAGACAAAGATATCTATTTCATAAAAGTAACAGTACTTTAGTGGAAAGGTTGTGAACAAAATGCACATTTTAATATAGTTTTATGTCTTGTATTTTTATAATTATTTTTATTGTATGAAATGTGCTATATATATAAACTTATAATCACTGAAGCTGCGAACTGAATCACTTACTTTGAAATGCATTGTATCTACACTATGATAAAAGAATTCAAGAAAGAATTCAGAAGAATCCAGTCACTGAGCATGCATGCACACATCTAAACTTCAGTATTTTCAATGGTGACTAATCTAAACACATTGCTTTAATAATTCATCAGGAATGTGTGAGCTTGCTTTTTTCTTAGTGTTAAAGGAATAGTTCACCCAACAATGAAAATTCGGCTATCGTTTACTTACACTTAGTTTGTTCAAAATCTATTTCAATTTCTTCATTCTGTTGAACATAAGAAAATACTAATATTTTTTTTTAGAAAAATGCTGTTAGTTGGCATCAATTGACTTATTTATAGTACCCCCCCCCCTACTCAATCAAATCAAATCACTTTTATTGTCACATCATCAGCAGCACGTGTGCTATGATGAGTGAAAAGCTTAGGTGCTGGCTCCAGACAGTGCAAAATACAGATAGTGCAAATACAACGACAGTGCAAAATACAGACAGTGCAAAATACAGACAGTGCAACATACAACAGCATACTCACAAAAAAACAAGACAATGTAAAATTGACAATGTTGACAGCGATGCGTACGATGGATAGGTGTACACATAGTTGTGGGCAGTATTGTTTTAAGTATGGATTTGTTAAAGTGCAGTGCATGCATGCGATGGGTACTAGCTCAACGGCATTCCTCAAAGTATATTCTTTTGTGTTCAACAGAACAAAGAAACTAATAGTTTAAAAGTTTAAAATTAGAGAATAAATTATAAAGTAATTTTTATTTTGGGCGAACTATCCTTTTAAAAGGAATTTGAAGTGACATGCCCATGAGGCTGATATTCAGGCATGGTAAATGCAGGTTGGTTTCCAACACATCATAAATTGTAGACCTCGGCTTCTGGTGTGAACAACTCTTGTGTTTGTTTTTCTCTTTTACTATTCAAAATGAATTCAATTAATAAACGGTATTAAATCTAGGATAGTATCTTTTTTTAAAGCATGCGTTTATATTCAAAATAGTCCATATTGGTACCTTTTAAAAATATTGACCTTATTCTGCGAGGCACAAGTGCGCTCATTTTTGTGATTGTCTTTAGTAATTCCGATTCCGCTGCCTATATATGGGAGAAATGACTAGGAATAATAAACGGCAGAAAACGGTCAAACTACTCGCTCTACAAACGTGTGTTTCATGACTATACATAAAGTAAAATAGTATAAAATAAGAAAATATCAGTTTGCATCATCAAGCTGCTCAATGAGTCATTTTAACCTATAATAATCAATGGAAGTGAATGAGAGCGGAAGTATCGAGCCAAAAAGATTCCAATGGCTGCGCCCTCTCATACGCGAAGAATAAGGTCAATATATTAGTATCTAAAGTGCACATATTTGTCACTAAAGGTACAAAAAAAGGGTTCTCTAAAGGTTCTCTTTGAAAACCTTGGGCCAACTACAGCTGTGGCAGTTTTTGTGCCTTTATTCCAATAAAAATTGTTTATTTATTTTTAAGTTCTATTTTTATATATTGGCGGTGCAGTGGCACAGTGGTTAGCACTAGCGCTTCACAGCAAGAAGGTCGCTGGTTCGTGCCTCGGCTGGGTCAGTTGACATTTCTCTGTGGATTAGGGTTGGGCGATGTTGACCAGTTTGCCATCGTACGATGTCTAATGTGAAACATCGCGATGGACGATGGCATCGTCGTCGTAGGCGGTGGGTTGTTGTTAAATATCAATTAATTCATAACAAACTAATTAATTGTAGCCTACCGTTTTCACTACCTGACCCACATGGTCTTTGCTTTACCCATAACCAAACCATAAATAAATAAAGTTACACATAAATTCCCACGTGTCAATGACTTTTTTTCCGTGGGACTGGCATGAATAGGCGGAGTGATCTGTGTGGTGATAATGGCTTTTTCCCCACAGCTGGTGGAGGAGACGAGAGTTCGTTTGAAGTTCACTGTAATTTGTATTGTGATTGATGATAACTTCCTTATTTTATTATTATTATTATTAATATGAGGAAATAATAAGATGCTAGGGCTCGACCGTTTTGATCGCATATGCGGCAGAAATTTTATCTATGCGACCTTAAAAATATATTTGGAAGCATTAGTGCATGTGCATAAATTGTTGCCGTGCGACCTGTTTTCACTGCAAAATCCTCACCGCGTGCGCAGATTTAGGAGACATCTATGCAGAATGCATCTTTAAAACCTGAAATCGCCAAACCCGGCACTCAGGAACAGATTAAAACAGTTGTTATGTGAACTTGCTTAAGTAAAAAAAGCCCGCAATGCTTGCCCCGCCTTTGTGCTCTTCTTATTGGCCCATTGCATTAAAACTGAACGCGAATGGATTGGTTAATATCAGCTGTCAATCACTCAGTCAATGCCTTCTGCGTTCAGATGACAGGAGCTACAACCGCGAAAATGTGAAGCTCTGAAGATGAGAGAATGAAAATAACACTGACAGATTTTGTTTTAGAAAACACTAAAAGTTATTAATAATGGCACATCTTATTAGTGATCGTGCTGAATGTTAATCTACCATTTACACTTTTCCAAGAGTGGATAAAAGACTTCCAGTGGCTTCAAGTCCATTATGAAAATAACTAAACCCATTTACTGTAAAGTCTGTGGGACAGGGTTTGCAGGTAACAGTGTTTGCCACTGAATCTACACATTTTAAGCGTGAGAGGTACTATATAATCCTTCATTTAATCCTCACGATGCTGTCAGCCGTGCAAGCGGCAGCTATATATAAAATTTACCACAGCTCATGAAAAGACCGTTATTGCTAATAAGATGACATGCAAATAATAAAGATATACAGTATATCAATATAAATGTGGGGCGGGGTGATGGATCACGATGCCGGCTCAGCACTGCAAGTTTATCAGCCATCGGCGATGGACGATGGCATCGCCTTTCGGCCCAACATGGAGTTTGCATGTTCTCTCCATGTTCGTGTGGGTTTCCTTTGGGTGCTCTGGTTTCCCCCACAGTCCAAAGACATGCGCTATAGGTGAATTGGGTAAGCTAAATTGGCCGTGTGTGACTGAGAGTGTATGGGTGTTTCCCAGTTATGGGTTGCAGCTGGAAGGGCATGCGCTGCGTAAAACATAGGCTAGATAAGTTGGCGGTTCATTCCGCTGTGGCGACCCCTGAAGGAGCTAAGCCGAAAAGAAAATGAATGAATGAATAATTTTATATTTTTAAACAAATCATTTTACAATATTGCTATTTTCCCTAATACAGTACTATTATAAGGAAATATCAGCAGTTGGTACACACTTTTAGTATCACCTTTGCTTGAGAAGACCTAGTTCTGTTAATACGAAATAAGCCTGCTCCCAAACATGTTTGTATCAGAGCCATAGAGAGAGAGTTGTGACAACGGAAGTCCAAAATGTCCGATCATCACATGATTTATGTAAACTCCAATAGTTCCAGGAAGTGCTTCGTGGTTAAGTCAAATGATGTTAGATGACATCAAAACACAATACACAATCTTATGTTTAAAAACTTCAATCCTTTCAAAAGTGCAAAACCAGCCATCTTCAGCAGTAACTCTAACTTCTGTCAGCTGTAAGTGCTTGACTTCTGGGAAAGAGTGAGAGGCTCCATGAGCTGGCATTGCTGTTAAAAAAATGCTCCATTGTAGTCAATGTAGTTGCCACAACTCTCCCTCTCTCTCAATGGTTCTGGTTTGGAAAACTACACTTGTTGCTTTGACAGCAACTCTCGGATGAGTTTTGAAGAACGAAACTATCCTAGTTCATGTCAAATTGTCAATAATCAAATCCAACTCATGAGTAATCCACGTACTAAGAACGGACTCCAGATGTGTTCAACAAGAGATGCATGCAAAATATGAAGCACAGGGGGCATTGATTGAGAACCGCTCCTGTAGGAGACCTTCAGAACAGAATCGGCAACTTTTATATAGCGTAATCGGGCAGATTTTGTATATCCAGGAATAAAGAAGTTCATTGTTGCACGCTCTATAGAACATTCACTACATGGGAATCCAGCAGCCAGTGTTTCTCCTTCACTCTTGTGCTGTAACAGGTGTGATCATATCCACTACCTTGCATATTCAGTAATTGCACACTTGCCTGCCGCCAGCCCTGGTTCTCCTTTGAGATGTGATGTGATCTGCCTTCAGGCTCATGTCAGAGGGCATCTGCTTTGACATCTAAATCACAGGCACTTAGTTCTACACTAACACTGCCGGGTACCCCAACCGGAGAAACGAGGCAAGTTTCTCGTTCCTCAGGTTCTAATTGTTCCCCTGAGGGAGGAATGTGGTGTCGGTGCAGTGAAGATATCGATGTTCCAACACTTATTAGAACCTCACACTCCGGCAATCAGCCGTCAGGCCAGGAAAACATGTCTGATTTGGATTGGTTAATTTGATCTGAAATGCGAGATGCTGCAGCGGAGGGGAAGCCGTATTTATAGATTGCGAGGATAGAGTGGCCTGGGAGGGAAGACTGGGATGTCAGGAGAGACGGGGGGCTTGGTGAAGATGAAAGAGAGATGGGAAGGCAGATATGCAGGCATGTTCTGATAATACAGCCGCTAGTTAGAGAAGACAGTTTGAGTGGTGATCTCAGACGGTGTTTTGTGTAAGCGTGTGTAAACCAACCTTCCTTCTTCCCTGCATCTTTCACTTAAATGCATGTTTTCTATTTAATTTTTCATAGCCTTGTGTTTAAAATTATTTACTGCCATTTCAGCTTATTAAACACATTACATATGAATTCCATATTATTAATCTGTTCCTAAACATATGCAATATAAAATGATATTAGCATGTAATATAGCAATTTTTGAACCAAATCAATTTTTGAAATTTCTTTATTATTATTTTAACATATTTCTATATTTTAAAATAAATATAATTTATTTTATTTTTATTTTGTTTTTGATCTGTCCTTTTTAATCTGTGAGGTCCTTTTTCTTTTTCTTTTTTTGTTGCTATTTGTAGTATTTATAAATGTTGTTATAATGGTTATTTTAAATTGTATCCACTAAATGAAATGTTTTAGTTAACCTACAGAAGTAAATTGACTGAATAAATAACACTCAGGAAACATACAGCTAATATAGACTGAAACATGGGACTTAACATGGGAAAACCTGTGCAGATACTGTAATTAATCACATAAAAGAAAACATTTTCCTGCTATTGACACTGCTGTTATTGTGTTATAGTCCTGCTATTTATGGCAATTCGTGTTTTAGGTGTATTATGATAAGGGAAGCCCTAACGCATGTCCATGGTGAGATACAGGACTTTTCTGTCTCCTGGGAATGAAATAAAAGACTATCATAGAAAAAGAAAGTAAGATCGCTTCCTTTGGCTTAATCCTTCATTATACAGCGAATTGATCTGCCCCTGTTGATAAGCACAAGGTTAGAAATGTATTTTACAGAAACACACACTTACACAAACACACACATACGTACACTCATACATATTGTTATATACTATACATGTTGACGGTGGCAGTCCTAGTTTAAATGGGACCCTGGGTGAACCACCCCAATTACCCCCCATTCCCCGAGAATTAAAGACGCTGTTGACTTTGTATACATTTTTAATATTTTAATATATAAAATTTTTAAATATATAAATAAATTTGAATATATATTTATTTATTTTCAATAAATATAACAATTTATTTATATTATTATAAATACTACTACTACTACTAATAATAATAACAATAATAATAAAAATAATAATAATAATAATAATTATTATTATTCCACAATTATTATTCAAATAATTATAACAAATAACAAAAATCTATCCTAAATGTAACTGGAAAACAATGTAAAGACACAACTGGAGTTATATGCAAAAATCGCTTACAAAATCTTCTGCATGAATATTAATTATGATAATTCAGTAGAATACAAAAAATATGTTTTAGAGCATTATGTGTAGTCTTAGACCCGACTCATGGCCGAGAATTAATGTTATTAAGTCTTACCTCTCTGACTCATCATCTCTCTTTCTGCTTCATAGCCATGCTCAAAATAAGATCATCATCATATTGTTTACATTTTGTTGACTTGCAAAACTAAATAACCCCTAACGTCTTTATCCTGGGATTACCTCCTTAAATTAATTCACTTGCATAAAGTAAATCATATCCCAACGTTTTTACTGGGGCACAGTTGATTTTTACTGGGGCACTTTTTTTTTTTTTGCACTTTCTCCCTGTGCCGCCTCCAGCAAGTATTTATCAGGGGTTACCACAGCGCAATGAACCGCCACTTACTTAAAAGATTTATATATTTTTAATTTTAGGTGTTTTATGTTTGGTAAAATAATTTCTAATTGCATCTTTTTGAGATCTTCAACTAGTTACACGGTCTTGTCTCAATAGGTGGATTTAGAGGTTTTTGCAAAAAAAGCACTGGTGGATTTAGCTGGTTTTGATGCAAAAGAAAATTTACCTTGTTAAAAACTAAAGAATTGTCTAAAGTTACATTTATGAAAAGGTATTTTATTTACTAGATAATAACCCTAACATTACCTATAAAATGAAACTTCTGAACCTAATCAGAGGAGCCTGATAGAAAATGCTCATTTACAAAAAAAGAGGTCTGATGGATTTAGAGGGTTTTGCATCTGAACTCTTAATATACTATCCTCATAGCCAGCCCTCCCTATAACCGAACTAAGCGGCTGCTTAGGGCCGCCACAAGGGGGCCCCCACAACCCACTAGTGGTGCAAGCCATTTCCTTGCTGAAATTGTTTTATTTGCATTTTACAAATTACCTTCACTGACAGTGCTTTAGTACTTAAATATGTATAAATTTTAACTGAAAAAAAAAATCACAATTTAATTAAAGCTGAAATTGTTTTCGTGTGAAGGTCATGTGATCACCAGGAAGCTCGCTCCATCTAATTTCTCATATGCGTTGTGTTCTCGCGGTTTGAG
Source organism: Danio kyathit (assembly GCA_903798195.1). NCBI lineage: Eukaryota > Metazoa > Chordata > Actinopteri > Cypriniformes > Danionidae > Danio > Danio kyathit. The sequence goes on along the minus strand of LR812521.1, from coordinate 41,004,432 downwards.
TTTGTTTTTCCAAGGTAACCTATAGACCAATTACCAACCTACGTCACACATGACGTCACACGGGTCCCCGGTTGCAGAAAAAGACCGGCTGCAATAGCAAACATGTCGTGTTTTGCGGTAGGATGCCAAAAAATAGAAAACTTAACTTTACCTTACACCACACTGCTTTTAATGCCGACTGCAGATGTCTTTGGCTAAAAGGGAGCTGAATGAAGTGACAACCTAATAATAAATGCTGGACTCTGCAGTTCTCATGTTATATCAGGTAAGTTCAGGCTATGCTGAATCATATACATTACTTGTTTTTGATTGCAGCAATGATTTCGGCAAAACAGTTACATGTGGTTAATTAAACTGCGGACACTGAATGCTAAGAATGAAATGTGAAAGTGTAAGTTATTAAGGTAAAGTTGGTTTTATATTCACACATTTGTAAGATGGCTTTTAACCTCTCCAGTATGTCAGATCCTGAGAGCTGATATGGAATTTCATGAGATGCAATAAAAACAAACTCTCGGGTCTAAGAAGATAAGGATTACAGCTGCTGTTCTATTTTAATCACTATTGACCATCCAAACATAGGTGTGGACTGTCAACAAACACAGAGCTTACCAGGGGGTAATGCGAGAAAGATCCCCCCTCTCATTTCACCTCAAGCCCCTTCTTGACCTTTTCTCCATCAGAGCACATTCCAGATAAAATGCTCAAGGTTTTAATATGATGTATGTTATAGCACTGTATTCATGTTTGGTATCATTTTAAATGTCTCTGTGTGATTGGTAAAGTGGTCTTAATTTCACTATGATATTTCATTTTTATATGTTGATTTGGTTTTTGACTTTGATATAATCTCTGCCAGATGCTTCCCCCCTCTCTAGAGATGATTAACATCTCAAAGTAACCAGGCAAGAGTCTCTGTGACGTTTCTATTGTCTTGAATTTATGACTGTTTGTTCTCAGTTGACTATATAAGGAACAGGTGTGACACTGCTCTGGGAAAATCTTGTAGCCAAGACCCCCATTGCAGTAACTCGTTATGCTGCAATGTATTTCTCTGGTCAGGTATGCATCTTTAATTCTTTAATCTATATTTGAGTTAATGGATGTTATATTGTTACTGATATCATCTCTGAATTGGCTTGATGATTGTTTTATTATATAATTGGCATTATACAATTTACCTGACGAATAAAATGTTAAGTTTTGACTCATTCTGAATTCTCCTGAAATCTTTTATATCCAGTAGATTACGTGAAGCCATTTTCGCTACCTTTATGATCGGCATAATTTTGGAATTTTTTAGACATATAGATAACGCGTAGTATCGCACACGGTATCATAGAGATCTTTTAATTCCTTAACCACTGGAACTAGCAAGTACGGATCTTGATTAAGTGAGATGTTTCTTTTGGCATGGGTTAGTATTGTACAACCAGCCTAATTAAATATTAATTCATCCCGTATCCTCTGACTAATTTCAGAGTGTCGGCATTCTGATCGTGAGCGCTGATGCATTCCCGGGGCATGAAACTCTGTGCGGCGGATGGCCACTAATGAACGTATAAATTGAAGAGTATGGGAACAGATAGATCAAAACTCTAAATTAAGTCATAAATGATTATTGTGATCCGTTCCTATAATTAGAAATACAGTCTAAATATTACGATCACTTAAAAATGGAGTCAGATAAAGTTCGGAGCTAGAAAATGAGTATAAATAAACTAATAAATAACAGAATTCTTTTCAGAAGCACTGGAAAAGGCTTACATGCATTTAACCTTCGACCATGCTGTTAGTTTCGTCATTGGGCTAATAGATGGACTTTTACACATTCATTCAGTGACAACTTGTGACACACTCCCTATATTGTTTACCATGGCACTTTGAGTATTCGGTCTGAAATAACCTGCTAGTGTGACTTGAAAACAACATTAACAGTTTATTTGACTGTGTGTGAACAATGTTGTACTTTGATAGTCATTGGCTGCTAATATGATTTCGCTACTTAGAGTTTGCAAATAATACGTTTATGAAATTATATTATTAAGGGGAAAGTCCGAATATGCGAATATAAAACCAACTTTACCTTTATGTGTAAGTTCACATACCCTGGGCCTGCCGTACAAGTGTAGTTCGCTGTCAGAATGCTGTTGTTCTGCCTGTTGATGATCACCCTGGCCTTAACGTTAGCTCCGTCTTTTTTTCCTTGTCTTTGGCTCGGCAGATCCTCGGTTTTTACTACATAGTTTTGAATCTGGTAATCATGGAGCATTATTTCTTGCACATGACCACACAAAACACAATTGTTGGCATCCAAACACTTGTAGACCTTTAACTTCTCTCGTAAAATCCATTGGAGCTTCAATGAGATTGTATATTTCGGGCTGGATGCTTGGTCATTTCGTCTTATTCAATATCCATTGGGAGGGCGCTATCGCGTATGGACCTGTCAGACGAACGCCGCTCACTTTAATGTTAATTTTGCCGAATCACTGTGCTTATTACTGGGTGACAAGCTGTTATAATACGCTGAAAGCATTATGCAAATAATATATATAATATATAATCAATATATCTTATTTCTAAAACAACAACAAACTCTGAACCGCATTGGATGTCATTCCCCCGCTGTAAATGCTAGCGCTCCCGTTTTTTTTCTGCCACCTCCCTGCGCGCGCATCCTGAATGTTTACAAACATGGTAATTGGTCTATAAGATCGACCGGTCACCACAAGAATGCGAATCCGTGCACAGACACAGCCATGGCCTTTGCTTCATTGCCGGCCTCATTTATATACCTGATTTATATTGGAAATTGGACGGCGGAAATGAAACGAATATTCTTCAGGCGTAGAAAAACTGAAGGGAAAAATGACGACGAGAAGAGACAAGCACCAAATCATTTTTAGCATCGCTTTTAAGTGCTAATGATGATGTTAAAGACATAATCTAGTAGCACATTTATCGAAAATAGGCAATTACAGATTAATAAATATTGTCTACTTGTATGAAATATTTGATTTTTTTTCTGGTTTTACAGACCAGTTTTTTAGTCTAAAACGCGTTTTACTGAAATGCAATGCCGAAGTGTCTTTCACTGACATATTTTGCACACTGGCAATATTTTTTTCCTGAGACATATTTATAAAAGTTATGTCCTAATTGAATTAATCATAGTTTAATATAAGCTCAAATGTAAGAAACAGGGAAGGAGACTGAAGGGAATAATAAAGTTTGTTTTTGGGTATTAACATTAACCCACTATTTGTTGCTTCCCTTTTTCCTATGTTTTTTATATTAATATTTTTCACATTTATAATATTTGCTTATTGATTTTATTATTTATGGATCAATCTTTGCATTATTGTTAATTTTTTTTTTTTTTTTTTTTATGAGTTCAGAATGTATATTTTATTATTATAAAGAAATTATAATAGAAAGTAATGCATTTTCACTTTTGGCTAATTATTGTACAGTTTCGTTTCATTGCAGGAATGCAGGGTTTTTGCTTTTGGAATTTCTAAAAAAAAAACTCAACCTACAATCTTTTATAGAATCTTCGATCTGTTTGCTAAATTAATAGAATATGTTTTAAACACCCCAGAAGGACGCAAAGTAGGAATCACTGCTCCCTTTATTAAAGATTGTTTAATTCTTCATTTTTGAAGCTGCTAGTTGACAAAAACAGTGCTGTTTTAAAATGTCCAAATCATTCGGACAGATATTAAGTAGAATAAATCAGGCTTTACTTTTCTGATTCAATTCAATTCATCTTTATTTGTATAGTGCTTATACAATGTAGATTGTGTCAAAGCAGCTTTACATGGAAGATTAGAGTGAATTGAAACAAAGTCTGTTCAGTTTTCAGAGATTAAGTTCAGCTCAGTTTAGCTCAGTTCAGTGTGGGTTAATAATCACTACTGAGAGTCCAAACACTGAATAGCAAATCCATCGATGCGCAGCTCTACAGATCCCGAACCATGCAAGCCAGTGGCGACAGCGGCGAGGAAAAAACTTCACCAATTGGCGAAAGCGAAGATTTAAAAAAACCTCGAGAGAAACCAGGCTCAGTTGGGCACGACCATTTCCCCTATGGCCAAACGTCTTGTGCAGAGCTGCAGTCTAGGCACAGGAAGCTGGACCTCAGCGAAGACTCGTCTGTCCTTGGAGCATCACAGGAGTTAGTCTCATGTTTTCACTCCACGATGACCACCACAGCAGCTGCTCAGGATACGGCCTGGTCCAGAAAACCTTGGGATCATCTCGTCGCTGGTTTCGGATCGTGTTAGTGGCACTGCATAGTCTGAGGGCCTCAAGATGAGTACCCCCAGGTGGAAATAGAGAATAAAGAGAATAATTAGCGTAGCTGTTGTTCATAGTGTATATAAACGAGAAGCAAAATCATGTGTGGGGCACATCATGTGTCATACCGCTATGTACTGCACTGAGTGTATGCTTTGCTAAAAAGATAGGTCTTTAATCTAGTTTTGAAGAGCGAGAGTGTGTCTGAGCCTCGGACATTATCAGGAAGGCTATTCCAGAGTTTAGGGGCCATAAATGAGAAGGCTCGACCTCCTTTACTCGACTTTGATATTCTAGGTACTACCAGAAGCCCTGAGTTTTGAGCAAGACAGGAGGTTGGTTAGATAAACAGGAGCTAGATTATTTAAAGCTTTATAGGTAAGGAGTAATATTTTAAATTCAATACGAAACTTAACAGGTAGCCAGTGTAAGGAGGATAAAATTGGGGTGATATGATCATATTTTCTAGATCTGGTAAGAACTCTGGCAGCTGCATTTTGCACTAGCTGGAGTTTGTTAATAGAGGATGCTGGGCAACCAGCAAACAGAGCATTACAGTAGTCCAGCCTAGAAGTCATGAAAGCATGGACTAGCTTTTCTGCATCTGATATGGATAGCATACTTCGCAATTTAGCAATATTTCTCAGATGAAAGAAAGCAGTTTTTGTGACATGGGATATATGATTTTTGAAAGTTAAATTGCTGTCTAATATGACACCCAGATCTTTTATAGTAAAGCTAACGCTAACTTTGTATCCCTCTAGTTGCAGGTCCAGTTGTGAGAACTGCTGTGTACAGGATTTAGGCCCAATAAGTAATAATTCTGTTTTGTCTGAGTTTAAGAGAAGAAAATTGTTGGTCATCCAGTCTTTAACATCTTTGATACACTCGGTTAGCTTAGACAGTTCAGACATCTCATTAGGTTTACTTGAAATGTATAATTGAGTATCGTCTGCATAGCAGTGAAAGCTGATCCCATGTTTTCTAATAATGTCCCCCAGGGGAAGCATGTATATTGTAAACAGCAAGGGGCCTAAAACTGATCCTTGAGGGACCCCGTACTTACTGGCCTGACTTGTGAAAGCTGTCCATTAATATTCACAAATTGGTAACGGTTAGCTAAGTATGACCTAAACCATTCAAGAGCCTGTTTTTGGACACCTGTAGAATTTAAGCGGTCAATGAGAATATTGTGGTCAATGGTGTCAAATGCGGCGCTAAGGTCGAGTAAGACTAATAGTGAGACGCACCCTTGGTCAGCAGCTAAGAGTAAATCGTTGGTTATTTTTACTAATGCGGTTTCTGTACTATGATGAGGCCTAAAACCTGACTGAAACACTTCAAAAATATTGTTTGTCCGCAGAAAAGGAGGATAATTCGGTAGAAACAACTTTTTCTAGTATTTTAGACATAAACGGAAGATTTGAAATGGGCCTATAGTTAGCTAAGTTGCTCGGGTCCATTTGTGGTTTCTTAATAATAGGTTTAATAACAGCTAGCTTGTAAGGATTTGGAACATGGCCTAAAGATAACGAAGAGTTGATAACATTAAGGAGAGGTTCTCCTATAACAGGTATCAGTTCTTTCAGTAATTTTGTTGGAATTGGATCTAACATACATGTAGCTGATTTTGAGCTATTTATAACTTTATCTAGTTCTTCCTGTTCTATGGTTTTGAAGCATTGTAGGTTATTTTGATTCAGTTGAATGTTTACTGGATCTGGAGTATAAGGCTGTGCAGAAAGTTTAACATCATCTATTTTCTGTCTAAAGCCTTCTATTTTGTCACTGAAAAAATTCATGAAGTCATCACTACTGATTTGCGGGTGGGACATTTTGTTCCAAAGATGATCGATTATTAGTTAGTTTATTAATGGTGCTAAATAAAAATCTCGGATTGCTATGATTATTTTCAATTAGTTTGCGGAGGTGCTCGGCCCTGGCAGATTTAAGAGCCCTCCTATAGCTGGACATACTGTCTTTGTACGCAATTCTAAAAACCCTCTAAATTAGTTTTTTTCCATTTACGTTCCAGAGCACGGGTTGCTGTTTTGAGAGCCATGTATGATTATTGTACCATGGTGCAGTTTTATTCTCTCTAGCTTTTTTTAATTTGATGGGTGCCACTGTATTAAGTGTGCTAGTAAAGATGGCATCCATACTGCTGGTTACTACGTCAAGGTCATTTGCGTTTGCGGGTGTATTTCGAAATAAAGAGAGATCAGGTAAGTTATTTATGAATTCATCCTTGGTGGACAGAACAATAGTCCTACCAGGGCGGTATATTGGTGCAGATCTGCCAATTTGAGGTAAACGCAGCTTATACAGCAAGAGGTAGTGGTCCGTAACATCATCACTTTGTGGTATAATGTCTACATCAAAGACCTCAATTCCATAAGACAATATTAGATCTAATGTATGCTTTAAGCAATGGGTTGGACCAACAGCGTTTTGTTTTATCCCAAGTGAGTGTAATAGATCCATAAAGGCGAGCCCTAGTGTATCATTGGAGTCATCTACGTGGATGTTAAAGTCTCCTACAATTAGTATTTTATCAGTTTTAACTAGTAAGTCAGAAATAAAATCAGCAAACTCTTTTAGAAAATTGACATAGGGTCCTGGGGGTCTATATATGGTGATTATAGCGAGAGATGACATAGGTTTTTGCATAATATCCGGTAGCATAACATTAAGAGCTAATACCTCAAAGGAGTTAAACGTAAGTCCCTTTCTCTGATTAACATTAAGGATATCACTAAAGATTGCTGCAACTCCACCACCACGACCGGTTTGACGAGCCTTATGCTTATATGTAAATCCTGGAGGAGTTGCTTCATTTAAGCTAATATAGTCATTTTGTTTCAGCCAGGTTTCAGTAAGACAGAGTGCATTAAGATTGTTATCTGTTATTATTTCATTTATGATAAGCGTTTTAGGTGCTAGAGACCTTATGTTTAGGAGACCAAGCTTCACGAAGTTTGTATTATCATGTTTTATTGGATTTTCAGCTTTTATTCTTAATAGATTTTTTTCTAGAGCACACAGTACGCTTAATTGTTGATCTAATAACACGAGGAACAGACACAGTCTCTATGGGGTAAGTTAGACATGTATTACTGTAATTTAATTGGGACGAACAAGAGTCTATGTGGATAGAATGTGGATTAATTGATTGTATCTGATTGCAATAGCAATACTCTACTATTTAGAGCAAGGTAGGGCCCCAAAATCATTCTGCTTAGGGCCCCCAATTGTACAGGGCCGGCGCTGACTATCCTCATATATTCCTAGCAGAAATTTACCATAAATTTACCAACAAATTTAGGTGAAAAATCTTTTAAAAATTCTGGCAGTGGCAGGCAACAACAACAACAACAAAAAAAAACGCTGGCATGAAAAGAGTTATGTGATAATTTGTTTTTCTGAGGTAATGAGGAATGGTCAGCTTGACGCATTTATATCCAAGTTGAGCGAGATTGAATCTAATGACCCACTTTTTATTGGTACCCTGCCATCTCGGTGTCACTTCCCCTGAAAGCTTGAAGACCCCTATAGAGGCATTTCAAGATGTGACACAATCATACACACAGACGGCGCTATAAAGGTCTTTTTCGGCCAGCTCGTCTCACTGCTCCTTGCGTGACTGACCAAGGCAGTTGTGCTGTGGCAGGATCCATCATCCGCACAGCACTCCTTCGCTCTTTTCATCTCTCCACTGTTCTCCAGCAATGGCCTGCACCTTTAGCTTTTATCACTGGCCTTCTCAAACTCTTCAGCCTGATCAGCACAGCCTAGCATCTCTCCAGCCAGTTAATCCCTGCTGTATGATGTCTCTACAGTATGTGGGACTTCCCCTAGGCTTCACCTTCTGTCTGTCCTTTGCCTGCTTTTTTAACTCTGGCTGTTTAATCCTCAGACCTGGGTTATAAATAGAGATGAATGAGCTATATATGGTATATGTTATGGTTTTAAATGTTCTGATGGACATGGGGGTTGTGATACAATTGGCCAATCAGGTGCTGTTTGCCCTAATGTGTTTTCATTTTAAGAATAAAAATGCTGCTAGTCCAGAAAGGCATTTGTATTGCATTTTAGAAAATACAGCTATACAGCCTAAATTTATTTTATTTATTTTGACTTGGACATCACAGTCCAAGTGTTTTAGATTCTAAGTGTTCTAAGTGTTTTAGATTCTCAACACCTGTCCACAGGAGGCTTGACATACAATGAAAATTAAATAGATACATACAGTATACGCTAATATAAACATTAGAACACATAAACACATACACATTATGGCCAAGTTTCACAAACAGGGTTTAGCTTAAGCCAGGACTAGACCTTAGTTAAATTAGGCTATTTATGCCACATTTTTAAAAACAGCCTAAAAAAAAAAGTACTAATGTGCACCTGTAGACAAAAAATGTTACTGACATGTTTTAAGACATCTCACTGCAAGTTATTTTCAGTTGAGACAGCTCAAACATGCAATTTAATCCAAGACTAGCCTTAAACCTTGTTTGTGAAACCGGGGGTATAATTCTTTACATAAAATTGCTATAACTGTACGTTCACACCGAAAGCGGCGAGAGCGTCAACGTAGCCGGAAGTCATTCATTTTCAATGGGAGCCGGTGTCATGAGAAATCGGGTCCTCCCTGCAATCGAGTCCGCTTAGGACCCCGCTTAGGTCGTCTGCATTTAATGCCTGATCAAAAGTGCTTTTTATAGTCTATTCTCAGTCTTGAGATTTTAACAACACTTATCATATTAGCAACATTATTTTAACAAGACTTATCATATTATAAGTAACATTGTTTTAACAACACTTATCATATAAGTAACATTTTTTTAACAACACTTATCATATTAATAACATTATTTTGGGTAAGTACAAGTTAAAGACATGCATAGTTAAAAGAATAGAAACGGTTCTAAACATTTAATGATGCCTTTTTGATGTTTTTATGTATTTGTATGTAACAATATATAAGTTTATCTAACATAAAAGCATGAAAGACAAATTATCTATGCCACAACACATGCCACATTTTATATATATATATATATATATATATATATATATATATATATATATATATATATATATATATATATATATATATATTAATCAGGCGCTACAAACTATACCTAATACAATTCCAGTGAACCAATAGGATCACCCATTTCTCATGACACCGGTGTGAGCGTCAAGGAGAGTTGAAATCAAGTCAACTTTATGGTAATGAGCTATGACGCGATTCAGCCGCAAGTAATCAGTATGTAGATGTCCACCGCTTGAGAGGAGTCCAGAGAACACAGTCACTGTGAACTTTGGTTCCGACCACAGTTGTTCCCTAGGGTTTAATTATTGCGGTCGCTGGATTTCCAATTATTTGCAATGTTTTCTTACTGGAACGTAGATTTAAAAAGTTACTGGCGAGTTACTGATGTGCATCAATGTTATCTATATATTTTTTCTTTAAAAAAAAGCGGGAATTATATGCCACAATACAAACCAGTATTGCTGCTTCAGAATATTTCAGGCATATGGACACATGGTGGAGCAAAGCCACACCTCATGCAACTAGATCTTCCGTAGTTAAGTGAATTTGATAAGTGTGCAACACCTTCACGCACGAAAAGCTTGTTTTATGCGGGAGTGTAACTGATATGATATGCTACAACGGCTCCTTTAAATACGAGATCAATGTGTAGCAAATTTTGACGCTCTCGCCGCCGGAGCTCAAGGCAGACAGCGTTGTCGCCAGGGCGGCCAGAGCGACCTTTGACGCTCTCGCTGCTTTCGGTGTGAACGTACAGTAAGGCAAAAGCAAAGGTGGCATGATCAACAAACTAATAGTAAACTATTTGTGTAAACACTGCTGTTTTGTTTTTAACCACTTTTAAGTACAATACTAAAACCATTTATATTACTTTCTAATTTTATGCTAACAAGTAAATCATTCCACAATTTGGTTCCCTTAAAAAAACAGAGAAAACAGATTGACCAAAAGAGGTCTTACACTTTGGAACAAGACAGTCACCGTCAGCAGTTGCTCGTGTGACTGAGAGGTTTGATGCCTACTGATTAGATCAGAAAACAGCATTGGAACATGATTATTTAAACATTTAAATAACAATTTAAGATGATTAAATTGAATAAAACCATCAAAACCTTTTTAGTTATGTTTACATGAAACCTCACAATGATGCCATCGCATAGGCTTTAAGTTCAGATTTTTAATTGCTTGTTATATCGAATCAATACACCTGATAATCAATACACCTGAAAAAACACCTGATAGGTTACTTTTCATGCTCATTGGGCATGCACATATTTTCCAGGCATTTGTACTTGCAGTCTTCTGCTTGTATAATTGTTTTATGAGAGTGGCTTGACGATTTAGGGAACAATACACAATAGTCCAGATGATCAGTCAGGGAGTGTTTATATAGACAGCCGCCCCTCTGTTTTCAAAAGTTTACGTTGAACCAGCTTTTCTAAATTAAAACTTGGTCTTCAGAGTTTTTAAAATGCTCTGTTTTCGCGGATGCCAGAGTATTCTGAATTTAACCAAAAAAACGAATTATTGCAAATGGCAGCTCAATCTGCTTCACAGCTAATCACAATCCCTTTCCATGCTCAGACCCCACAGCTTCAGCCCAACCTGGTCCTATTGTTAATACAATCAGTTGAGACTGATCTCTTTTATATATATATATTAGGGCTGGGCGGTTTTTCCGAATTTTTTTTTTTTCGATTAATTCGAATTTACGTTTTAAGACGATTTTATTTTTTACAAAATCGAGGAATCGCGGTTTTTTAATAAAAATATTAAAGCCGCTTTTCCACTATTGTGCCAAACCGTTCTAAACTGTTAGACAACCGTGCTGAATTGTGCTGATTCTGTGTGTTGACGTCGCGGCTCTGTTGATGTGCTGCCACAGCTGGTAGCGGAAGCGCGCCAGGGCGGACCGGCCTTTGGGAACACCGGGACATTTTCCCGCTAGAGCAACAAGCGCCCCGCAGTCAGACAGCCAGCTTCGCGAATGTTTCCACGCCCGTCGTGCTGTTGTTCGCGTCCCGCAGCCGTCTGTGTCTCCCGCGCGAGCTGCGAGACGGGGACCCGCGCTCCACCTGAAGGACGGTTATGGCGTGTTGTAAATGTCGGTCACCGCAGAAAGTCAAATCTTTCTTAAATTTGGACTTTTGCTTGAATTACGGAGTGGCACAGTAGCTGTCAAGGTACTGTTTGAATTAAATCATAACCCATATGTGCACCAATAAACAAGTAAAATGAATGAATGAATAAAATAAATATGGATTCTTAAATGTCGGCAGTTTTTACTCCAAAAAATATCAATACGTATCGACAAATGTTTTATAAAAATAAATTAAGCAATTTCCAACATTTCAGCTATAGGCCATTATACGATTCAGTTAAATATAAGATAGACCTTTAAATGTATATAGATATGTAACAGGTTTCTGTGGGTTTTTTTTTTCACGGTGATCTTTAATATACACTGGGTGGTGTAGCTACGCACAAATATTTTCTAAAACGTCAAGCAGATATTTGTCTACAGCTCGTTAGTTATTTATGAAGACAAAAAATAATTAAAATAACAAAAATAAAACTATAAAATTACAAAGATAAATGAGCAGCATTCTGCTAAATATAGTCCTGTATATCCTGATATGCTGTGTGTTTCATTCGTTTTTTTTATATTTAACTTGATGCATTCGTTATTTAATATTTAAATACAAAATCGTTTAAATGGTTATATTTTACCATCAAAATGTAGTATATTTTATATCATTACCATTTTTTGATATAAAACCGCTGTTATTTTATTGATTGTTATTAAATAATTTAAGTGCTATATTTTTTATTAGTAAAAGTGCCCGCTCACTTTGACAAGGCCTGTCTAAATATACATTGCTGCCTTGCCACTAATACAGATAAACTATTGTTGCATTATCATTGTTTATTTTTCTGTTATGTACAGAGATTTGAATATTTATTTCCCCTCCAATCCTTTTTAATCTTCAAGTTACATTTTGGTCATTTTCTCTCCAAATAAAATTTGCCCAAAGCTGCACAACATATGACCTGCTGTGACTTCTATTGTAGCTATGTTTAGCATCCCTATATGAGAGAGTGCCATAACCGCGTTTAGTCACACTATTGCTTTTCTTTTACAAGTGAGCATGAAAAAAACTAGTTTCAGCATTTATTTAAATTTAAATGAACAAAGTAAACTGGTAAGGTAGTTACACAGTAAAAAAAAAATTAAGAAAAAAATAAATAAAAAAAACGAAATCGAAATCGTGAATCGGTCAAACTTTATGAAAAAATCGAGATTTTTTTTTTTTGCCATATCGCCCAGCCCTAATATATATATATATATATATATATGGTAATGTGGATTTCAAATGAGTGTCCTTTGACCAGTTACATTTGTACTTTAAGGGTTCAAAGTTACATTTGGATTTCAAACAACAAAAATCAGTTAAGGCACTCGAAAAATGTGAAAAATTTAAAAAGCCTTTATTCACATGGCCAATTCCTAATAAAAACCAACGCGTTTCGGCAGAGAACTGCCTACATTTGGATTTCATTTGGATTTTCAAAGTTACATTTGGATTTTTGGATAAAAAATTTTTGGAGTGCAAAATGTTGTATGCACCTTCAAATTTTCAGCCTAACCACAAATGTGACCTGTTTGCTTGGTTATTATAAGTACTGTAACTACAGACAGTGCTTTACATATGATTACATGTTGTTGTTGTCAGGCAAACCAGTGAAGTCTCATTCATGCATTGATTTTATTTTATTTATTTATTTATTTTCAGTCATTCAAGACGCTGCATGTAATTGGCACATAATCCATGCTTTCTGTCATGTCAGGATAAATTAATTACAGACTATAAATATGATGCACTATTTACAATTTTTTTTTTAAGATAAATGGTTGCAAACAATTTATATGGGCTGAATTTAACAAACAAATTAATTTGAACATTATTAAATTTCTATATAAATTGTTTGCAACCATTTACCTTAAAGAATTGAGTAGATCCAATGAATCCAACATAGGCTCATTCTGAAAACGTAGCCTTATATATGTTTCTGAAGACCGCAAAATGTGTAGCCAGAAGAGCGTTTAGCTGCATCTTTAAAATGAACCAACAAGCCATTCCTTTTCTCGTTTACCAGATGACTGCTCACCTCCTTATGGACGACTTTTCTGCTGTTACCAGTTTATCCGGTAGCTCAACACGTACGTTGGCGGACTTGAGATGCAGAGCAGAGTTGACCGCCATAACTGGCTTTGAGTCCGGTGAAGAACAGTAATATCTGAAAACGTGGTAAAAATCAGGCGAGGGCTTTCCTTTTTCTCGATTGCTTGTATGTATGTATGTGTGTATATATATATATATATATATATATATATATATATATATATATATATATATATATATATATATATATATATATATACATACATACATACATACATACATATACATATATATATATATATATATATATATATATATATATATATATATATATGTATATATATATATATATATATATATATATATATATATATATATATATATATACATATACTGTGGTTGGGTTTAGGGAAGGGATTGGCCCAGTCAATCAATGCTTTTTAAAACGCTATTGGTCAGTTTTAGGGAAGGAGGAGGGTGGGGAAATTGGTCGGTTGGTCAGTCAGTCAGTCTCTGGTGGACTCACAAGAGAAGAGCAGGTGCAAATAACACTTGTGAGAAAAAATTAGAGATCTGAAAAAGCATACACAGCGGCCTCTGGTGGATTCGCGAAAACAAAAACTGCAAAAAACGTAGTTCCTGGGACGTATTTTGCTCTCTCCAGAAATGTATATAGGGGTACATAATCAGAATGAGCCTGGGTTGAATGAATCATTTGTTTTCATTGTTCTTGCTTTCTCTTCAGAAATGCATAAATAATAAATTTTAAGAAGTCACACTTCCAAGTTTTGTTGACCAGACAGAAAACACATCTGCTTATTCCAATTACTTCAAACTAGTTATAATTAAATTACCCAAAACAGATGTTGATATCAGGCATAAACAGAGATTTCCCATATCGTTCATCCCCAAAAGTACTCCTTTAATGCTTTTAATCCAAAGCCATTTACGCTAATTGCCGGTATAGTACCTTGTGGGTGGACCTTGAGCTATGCATCTTGCTCAAGGGCAAAAAAGGTGAAAGTGGACTTCATTAGCTCTCTGTCCACCAGCGATTAAAATGCGTCCTCTGTGTTACCAAACCAGGTATTAAACCAGCAGTGCTTCTGTGTAAACAAGAAGCTTATTTTTATCATCCTCTTCCCTTCACACAGCACACTCACACTCGCCAGCCTTTGAGCTTCTGTCCTAATTAGTCGAAATTAAGATGAATGTCTGGCCTTCCCACCATTGATTGCCATTGATCGAACTCTCATCCCAATGCCCCCACCCGCCCAGGGCTCCACTGCACCCAACACATCATTTATATCAATCCTTACTCTTTTTTTCCTTTTCTATCACTTTCGCTTCCTCTTTACTCTCCCTCTGCAAATGCAGTGCTGCATAGTGGACTGTATTTGCTCGGTATGCACAGTGGTTGGTGGGTGGTGGATAGAAGGGGAACAGTATTGCTACCGGCAGTTCAATTTGTTTCTAAAATTGTGGAGAGGGAAACGAGCTGAAAATGTGTGTCTTTGGGGGATTTTGTTTTATGTGTGCCTGTGTGTTTGTGTGCTCGTGCTGCGGTTTACCTCCATAAAGATAAGGTGAACCCTCAAATCATTTTGCCGCCATGTAGTTTATGTTATTCTGTGAATGTCTGGCAGGAGTAAAAGGCGGGAGGAAGGATGATGAAATATTAAAGCTCATCTCCTCCTGTTGACATTCAGAGTTAGTGGACTGGGGCTCCCTAAAGTAGCATAGCAGACACACAGAGCCAAAGGCCAGCAATGGATATACTTAGACAGAAATGTGCGTATGCGTGTGTGAGGGGGTGTATATGGCTGGCTGAGTGGGTGGATAAATGCAGAATGACTGTGTAAAATGAAAAAGAGAGGTCACTCAGTGAAGAAAGTGATCCCATAAACTGCTTTAGTGACACATGGGTTGACTGACGGTTCAGGGAGAGGGTTGCGGAAGAAAATGTAAAGAATTAGAAATGAACACTCACTAACTAATTAATCTGACATTGAAGAAACGATGGAGTGTAAGTTGGTGCTGTCCCAACAAGCTTTTTTTGTGTTTAATAGATCCAATACATCTTGGCTAAAACAAGACTAAATTTGGGCTGTCCATGAAAGTCTAATAGATGTCTAACAATAGTTCAAATTTTGAAAAAAAAAAGTTATGAATGTTAATTTATTTTAATTAAAGAGTGCAAGGAATAAAATAAACTACCTTCCAACTCTGAATAAACACACCTGAACTAGCTAATCAAGCTCTTTCTAGGTATACTAGAAACTTCCAGAGAGGTGTATTGAAGGAAGTTGGAGCTAAACTATGCAGGATCCCTCCAGGATTGATTTTGGACACCCCTGTTTTACGTCTATTACTTAGTAAGTCTAACCTAACTTGGAGCCATAATTATACTTCATGGATTTAAAAAAAAATACAAATCTGTGCCCAAATTTTAGGCCAACATTACTTTTGTGTTTCAGTGGTATAATGACCATATTTACAAACAGTACAGCCAGAAAATGCAGGTTAGATTTAGATTTTTGTTGTCTTTTTAGGTCCATTTGTTTATTACATGTGAAAGGAAATGCTGGAGAGAGATGGAAGTGTTGAAAGTGTGCTTGCAGCCTAAAGTGAAACATGCAGCACTCTCTGTCCTGGTTTGGGGCTGCATTTCTGTCAAAGCTTTAGTGGCCTAAGACTTCTGCACATTCTGTATTTTCAAGTAATATTGAATAGACTAACAGTGCTTGCTTAGTTTCTTAAAAAAACAACTTTATTTTAAAGAACTTGAAATGGTATACTACATTTTTAACCATAGCTTCTTTTTTTTTTGTTTTAACTTTTAAAGGGGTCCAGAGTGTATTTTTAAAGGATCACGAAACACCAAAACACATTTTTTGAGCTGTTGACAGTCATATATGTGTCCCACGCTGCTATAAACACTATTAGGACACATATATTGCACTAAAAAGTGAAAATTGGTTGTTTTTGCGTTATTTTGAGCAAATTTGTCCTTCCGGTTTGAAACAAATTTTTGAAGCTGCGTCACGGCGATTAGATACTTGCCTGTAATCCAGCGTGAAGAGTGGCTGTCTGTATATGCGAGTGCATTGTGACGTCTCTGAGTGCGCGGCATTGATTCATGAGAAAGACTTGGTTCAAACCAATCAGCGCACTCTGTTGTGTATGCGGTGCAACTTCATTAATATGCATGATAGCTTCGAAGACTGTTTTACCTGTTACAGTGTTCCGACGACAGAGAGACGACACGTGGTGTTGCCAAAACAAGTGAAAGAACAAGAATTTGGAGACATGGGTCGTCGGTGTTGCATTTATTAGTGTGCTGCATTTATTTATGTGCTGCACTGAAGGTTTTGTTTTCATTTTCCCGCTATGAGAGTGCAGCTGGACTCACGTGTGGATTACAGTGCACGCGGCATGCAACAGAATGCGTTTGTAAAGAACATTGTTTACCCGAGAGCTTTTCGCATCTGGAAATGATGAAATCCGGATTTGCCGATCGTCTCCTTTTAAAAAAAGACACAGCTCCAGTTTGATTGTCCTGTGTCTACAGATTTGGTAAGTGTGTGTGAGAGCAGTGCCCTTTGGTTGTTCATTCAGATGGCAAAGTTACTTGGTATCGTCAGCAGTGCTCTTTCAGTTTTTAAAGACATACCGTAGTCAAAATGATTTAGTTACTAAGTTTACAGGATGTTAATATCACTGCAATATTATAGTACAATATTATAGACTTGAAGATCCGCTGTAAATGCTGCTCTCCGAATGTAAACACAGCAATCAAACTTTTACTGTCGTGTAGGATTTTCCGCGCATTTTGTGACAGAATAGTCTATACACACACGGCTTTCTGACGCTACCCACCGAGTGCATCTAAGTTACCGAGAAATGTGGAGGATTTTTTTTCTCCCATTCGCCGTGCGGTATCAAACACTCCATTAAAACTCCATTCTCCAGCAGTTCCTCGCTTTCAATATCTCGTTTGCCTTGGGGGACATGCAGGAAATGTTCCTGAATAAAAAGGGAAAGTGCCAAACTGCAGTTAAAGTCGACAAATTAATCATTTGGCAAGTAATTTGATTACTGACGTCCATGTAAACACAGTCACTGTCTTTCTCCCCTGCGTCTGTGTGTTTGTTTTGCCTCCCCTCTGAAAATCAGCGCATGGCCAAACGGAAAATCCCATATTTGCAAATACTTCCCTCTTTCCCTCCCCCGACACTCCCACCTCAACAGAGCTGGACACACCCACTTTCCTGATTTTTTCCAAACTAGAGGTGTGAAAACACCCTGCTGAGACAGGGGGGTTTCGCGGCCCTTTATGGCTTGGTTGTGTTTATAAGATGCAAAGCAGTGTGTGCTCATGCTTCATTTGTAGAAAATCATGTTATTTTTTCATATGTCTTTAATTATATACAGCTACTCAGCTAACATGAAAACGACTGTCATATTTCCTAGTTCCTCTGAAAGGCCCGCCCTCAAGAGGCTCTGATTGGTCAGCTAACATAATGTGCTTTGATTCGCAGATAGGCTCCACGTCATGCCCCTACAAGCACACGCTTTTGCGCTTTGTAAACACTGTCAGTCAGTCTAGCTGTTAGCCATATCTATTTGTGCCTGAATCGGACAGAAAATGACACAAAGGACACAGCTGAACCTCACGCCTGCTCTCTAAAATAAAATCTGACAAGTGTCTTTCATATTTATTCGGAATGAGCATGTGTAAGTACTATGAAATATTCACATATCTTTTGTGAGTTCGTTATTTAAGGTGTAGAACGCACTGAAAGCGGCCGCATAGAGAGTCACTGCAGTTCGCGTGGGTTTCCTATGGGTGCTCTGGTTTCCCCCACAGTCCAAACACCTGCGCTATAGATGAATAGAATAAAACTAAATTGGCCGTAGTTTATAAGAGTGTATGGGTGTTTCCCAGTACTGGGTTGCAGCTGGAAGGGCATCCGTTGCGTAATGTATATGCTGGATAAGTTGTCGGTTTATTCCACTGTGGTGACCCCTGATTAATAAAGGGACTAAGTGTCACAAATACACAGGAGACCCAAATGCAGGTGAATGCAAGTTGATTTATTAACAGGGGTAACAGGAGATAACTACTGGTATAGATCTCACCAGATCTCGAGGGATAGGGCAGAGCAATGATGCATCTCTCAAGGAAATCGACAACGCTAAACAGCAACAGAGCAACAGATCCAGAGGGAAGTCTCTCACGGATATCTCACCAGATATCAAGGGAAGGGGTAGAGCAATGGTGCATCTCTCAAGGAAGTCGACAACGCTTAACAGCGGTAATAGTTCTTCAGAGCAGCAAAACAAAGTGAATCTCTTGTGGGTGTCATCAGTGCAAACAGCGGTAACGACATCAATGAAACAAAGCTGTGCTTGACAAGTCCAAAGGCAACAGACTCTATGATGACTCACCACCAGTGGATTCAGCGAGAGAAGTCTAACAGGAAACAGACACAGACGTGAAGCACAATGAACTGACAACACAAGATACAAACACTGAACAGATAAAGGTGCCCGGTAACGCGCTGCACCTGTGCTTCACTGATTAACAGCTGAGCGATGCTGAACAACAGCAAAGCACGTGACCGCTCGGCTGATGACATGTAAACACACACAGCCACGCGGTGAAAGTGCACCCAAACAAACACACCCATACCCACACACACACATACAAGAGAAACAGACAGATCCACAACCGTGACACTAAGCCAAAGAAAAATTAATGAAAATTAATAATTGTAAATGATTCAATCACTCTGCAGTAATGACAGTTGTTTGCAGAGCTTTTCAGTGAAGTATTGCTCTATTTTGTTGCTACATCTGAAAATACGTGAAAATATCACCCTTAAAGGTTAACGTTATAGTTTTTCACTCTAAACTCACTTCATGACTTGAAATCAATTCTTTTGTGCGATTATTATGTTCAGTTGTTATTCTTAAAAATGTTTTTGATTGATTGTAAAACATTTTGGACATACGTTTTATAATATCAGTAACGACCAGTGCACCTCGTAACCTTGCTTTTGTTCATTTTGTCGTTTCTCTTCCAAACCAAAATGGATAAATATAAAATTTGTTAAATCGCACTGTCAGAATAAGAGTCCCACATCCATGTTTTGTTGACTAGACCGAAAACTCAACAGCTTATTTCGATTACTTCAAACTAGTTATAATTAGATCATCCAAAACAGATGTTGATATCAGGCATACAGATTATTCTGTAGTCGTGTGGTGATTAGTCACGTTAAATCAATGAATGCAATGAAATCATGCGTTTATTAAAGAATCATTATGGACATTTCATGGAGGATTTTTTTCTTTCTTTTGTGGGTGTTTGGAGTTTAGACACAAGAGCGCCCTCTGGCCTTTGGAGGATATGTACTACTGATCACAGAACTGTGCTTCCCTGGCAAGATGTCCATACCAACCACAGATTTGTATTATTCACAATTTAATTTTGTTTTGTCGTGCAGCTCTGGCTGATGTTCACATTCTCATGTAAAGCCCCTTTGGGTGATTATTTCACATTGTGAACAAAACAATGAAAGTTCTGTGTCCTTTCACACCTTATTTCACCCCCACTCTTTACTCTCCCCTGATACAGCATTGACAGATCCTCAGGGTAATGCAGCCTCTCCACTGTGAGGTTATTCTGAGCTTTTGTTTTGGACGTGCAAGAGGAAGATGCTATGCTATGCTACGCTACATTATGTGGGCCTTTGTTGATCAGTCACAGACAGCTCACTAATTCATGCGGTATACTATCTGCCTCTGTCAGTTTATGCAAAGCTGCACTTTGGCATTGTTTGGTCTCGTTTCACCGTGAGTCTGGTGGCCTGACGTGAACTAGGGATAAACTTTTTTTCTAGGCCTTGAAGCTCCTGTCAAATTCCAGACCGCTTGAGTATGTCTTTGCGTGTGTGCATAGCCCAGAGGACCCAAAAGTTGTGGCTAGGTTACATTTGTTCTCTCTCTCTCTGTCTCCTCATCATCCACACTCCCCCCAATCTCTCATTTTACCTCCCTCTCTCTCACTTACTGTTTGACTTCCTCTCAGTCTGTGCCACCTGCTCTTCGCTTCTGCGACCCTGTTGGCGACAGATTTGTTTTCCACTGGCCTCATGAAACCCACTGTGAGAATGAATCCAGTGAGGGATCACTTAAAGTTTGACTAAAGAAAACGATGGTCGAATAGAGAGCTGAGAGGGAAATCTCAACTGAGTACATCAGTTATTTTTTCGCACTTTAATTATGGGCATTTTCAGACATTATTATTTTATTATGTAGTGAAGGGATATTGTAAAGTGGGAAATAGGGTTGGGCGATGTTGACCAATTTAGCATCGTACAATGTCTAATGTGAAACATCGCGATGGACGATGGCATCGTCTTCATAGGCGGAGGTGAATTAATTATTTGTGAATAATTAATTATTTCATAACAAATTAATTATTTGTAGTCTACCGTTTCAACTACCTGACCCGCATGGTCTCTGTTTTACCCATAACCAAATCATAAATAAATAAAGATAAGTTACACACAAATTACCACCTGTCAATCACTTTTTCCGCGGGACTCTGGCATGAATAGGCAGAGTGATCTGTCATCATAATGGCGTCGACAATCTTGGTTGGTAAAAAAGGTGCACAACCAACAGTATCTGAGGGTTTCGCTAAAATTACTAAGTACAAGCGTGAAAGCGAAAGATTTAAGCACTGTACTGATGCTCTGACAAGTTACCTGATAGATTCAAAAGACTGAAGAGTCGTTAGATAGAGACAAGATTAATTAAATATCACGTTTAACAACTATAGTGAGACGCGATCGAGCGATAAATCCTTGTTAAACTGTCCGTACACTGTTCTCTATACTGGAGCTCAGACGAGTGCACGACAGTGTGTGTGTGGCTGTGTCTGTCTGTGTGTGTGTGTGTGGTCACGTGATGTGCGTTTTCAGCGGACGGAGGCCTGTTCAGAAATGCTAGATGAAACGCCAGTGTGGACGTGGATCATTTTCGTTCTACAATGCAATTTTAAAACGAAGTTGTATTAGTATTAGTGTAAACGGGGCCGGAGTGTGTATTTTTCACGAGCGGGTTTGCGACGGGGGCGGGGCGGAGGATCAGCGATGCCAGCTCAGCATCGTGATGTCTATCGGCAATGGACGATGGCATCGTCTATCGGCCCAACCCTAGTGGGAACTAAAATACCCAAAGAATCATTGGCTGTGTCTGGAATCACTGACTCTCTCTGAGTAGGTGCTTCGGTTTAATAAAAAGAAGTATTACATGGCAACGCTTAACAATTATAAAAATGATCAAATACCTAAAATCTCAAAAACAGCTCACATTTAAATAACATATATTTCATCATAATTATTTTTGGTAGCACTTTAGTTTAGGTCACAATTCATGCTATTAATTACCGGCTTATTAACTACCTATTATAAAGATATCAACTGTTCATTAGATGTTATAAAGTATGATTTTATTCTGCATCTCTAATCCTACCCAAAACCTAAACCCAACTTCTACCTTAATAACTATTAACAAACAGCGAATTATTAGTTTATTAAGCTAATAGTGTTAGTTAGTTAATGGTTTGTTAATACAGTCAATTGTGACCTAAACTAAAGTGTTACCTTATTTTTTCTTAATCTCAAACAACTTAAAAAAAGCTCTTGCACCACTAAATGAATTTGTATAAATGCCACCTAATGCCACACAAATAATATATTTAATATTACACCCGTTTCAATGTTCTCAAATGTTAGTCTGGAGACTTGCTTAAATATGTGTCTATATAGTATACAGGCATAAATCCAATTCTAGCTGTGCAATCATCAACTTTAAAGGGTCATGAAACCCCCCTCTTTCAGTTCAAGTCTACTTATATTTTTTTTTTAAAAATGTTACATGATGGGCATGGAGCGCTGTGAGCAGAAGGGGGAGTGGGCATGGTCGGCAAAGCAGGGGAAAAAGAGAAGGGCGAACAACTGTCAGTTGGCTCAAGACAAAAAAAAACAAATCTGGCACAAAACATGAGAGGCATGATTTTATAGTTCACGAAGTTAAAATGCAAAGAAATAAACAAGTAATTTAATACCCTTTTACACATATGATAGGCTATTTGTAATTTCATATAATTTTTATATATATATATATATATATATATATACACACACACACACACACACACACACACACACACACACACACACACACACACACACACACACACACACATAACCACAATTTATATATCATGATATATTGTTATAACATTATAAAGATAATCATGTTTAAACACTATAAATGACGAGGCCTTCTCTCTTCCTGAATCCCCAGGTCTGATTGCAGACAGTCACAGTGGATAGCCGTACAGCAGGTATCTTTCCCTATGTATTCCACAGTAGCATGGATAAATGATGTGTCTGAATGGTAACAAACTCGACTAATAAAAGACAAAGTACGCCATTCTTCAATTCTCGTACAGTTCTCTCGACAAAAATGCTTGCTACACAACAGGTTGGCTGTATTAGTACTGACAGCATCACGGGGAAACAAACCCTATAAATCATGGAAACAAACACCTACGACCCTTCACAACTACCTAATACTGCATGCCGTGAAATTAGCTGACAAAAGCTCAAAATTATCCTGTTTTCCCCACAATTAAAGCTAGCAGGTGCTAACGTTGTTTTAATTGATGCTTAATTGAACACACACAAATCTTATAAAATCTTTAAAAAAAGTACTCGAGGGTTTCTAGAACATTTAAATAAATAATTGTATTTATGGTGATTTTAGGTCTTTCCCTAGTAAAAGATGTACACTATCTTGTACCTTTTTCAGAATTTCATACATTTCTTTACTTCAAAGTGTAAAATAATTCTTCTCATAGCCAGTTGCTTTGTTTTATGTCATAAAGTTTTAACAAGACCTTTAAAAATATTAAACGGAAAGACAAGACACTTCTGGAATCTGAACAGCTGTAAACAAGACAGCATTTATTTATTTATTTATTTATTTATTTATGTATTTATTTCAATTTGTTTATTTATTTATTTATTTATTTTCATTTAATTTTTTTTCAATTTATTTAATAGTTTTATTTATTTATTTATTCATTTTAATTTATTTATTTATTCATTTTAATTTAGTTATTTATTCATTTCAATTTATTTATTTATTTTTTAATTTATTCATTTCATTTCAGTTTATTTATTTGTTTTTTATTGATTTATTTATTAATTTTAGTTTATTTATTTAATGTTTTTATTTATTTATTTAATGTTTTTATTTATTTGATTAATGTTTTTATTTATTTGTTCATTTCAATTTATTTATTTATTCATTTCAGTTTATTTATTTATTTATTTCATGTATTTATTTATTTATTTAATGTTTTTATTTATTTGATTAATGTTTTTATTTATTTGTTCATTTCAATTTATTTATTTATTTATTTCAGTTCATTTATTTATTTATTTCATGTATTTATTTATTTATTTTTCATTTAATTTGAATTATTCATTCATTCATTTTCCTTCAGCTTAGTCCCTTTATTAATCAGGGGTCACCACAGCGTAATGAACCGACAAGTTATCCAGCATATGTTATACACAGCGGATGCTCCTCCAGCTGCAACCCAGTACTAGGATACACTCATACACTACGGTCAATTTAGTTTATTCAATTCACCTATACCACATGTCTTTGGACTGTGAGGGAAACTGGAGCACCCGAAGGAAACCCCATCCAGCTGCGACTTGAAGCAGCGACCTTCTTGCTGTGAGGTGACAGTGCTAACCCCTGAGACACCATTTTATTTATTTATTTTATTTTATTTATTCATTTAGAAAGTAGAGCTTATTTAGACATTGAACACATTTTTGGTTCCATTCATGAGCATTTGAAGAGCACCGTCTTTATAAATCCAAAGACTTTTGTATTCACCAACTATTTCTTGATTGTTTTCCAGTCTCTAGTAGATTTGAAATGCGTGTTGAATAATGAGGGTCTTCGAGTAAAAGTTAATGAGGGCCATGTTAATCAGCCAAACCTTGACCTCTAGTGTTGGGACAGAAACCCATTAGCCAACATGTCGCACCTCTGACAAAGCAGTGTTACTTGAGAAGCAGAGTATTTCCAACGTGCTTGATGGATGTAAATCTTAAATTACCCCATAATTATTCCCTCCTCCCTCTTCCTGTGATTTGCTCCACATTTTCATCCGGTAGAGCGGAGGATGACTCCAGATGCCTTGTAAATATTACCCAGGGTGTCGTGCTGTGATTGTGCCAGTTCACCGTTATTTTTCTGCTGATGACTCTTTCTCTAATGAGTCTCCGGAGGCAGGCGGTGATCTGAACCGCCCCACTGATACCGTGGACAGATAAGAGGAATAGTGCTTAAAACGGCTCTTTGTTCACTCTAATGGGTTGAACGCTTGCACCTGTGTTTTGTGTCCGTGGGTGTTCAGACTAACTGCAGATATTTAAAGATTGGTACAAATGTTAATTAGAACTTACAGACCTTTTCGGGATTATCCATGGCATTATTAGCTTTTTTAATGTATTCATGACTTCTAAAACACAATGTTTTGGAAATGGATTGGGCCATAACTATTTTAAAATAATTATGAAAATGAAGGTTTCATCACTATTGAGTCAGCTTCATGATGTTTCAATCTTTTATCTGTGGAAAGCAAAAGGAGATTGCCGAACATTCTACTTGTTGCCTTATGAATTAAATGTATGGTTATATGTAGAACTAAGAAATTCTTGTTTTAGTGACACCGGTGGTCATAAGGTGAACTGCAGCATTATTGCTTGTGCTTGCGCTCGTCACAATGTGATTCAGTGACATTAATGGCAATTTTTTTTCCATTTTTAAATGCTTAAAAAGGTTGTAAATACATATACATTGAAAGACAGTGGTGAGAAAACAGCAGTTAAGACAGCATAAGTAGTAGTGATGAGAAGTTCGGATCATTTTACTGACTTTGACCTTTGAGTCTCGTTCATCGAATTGAACGAATATTTTTTTGAATCATTTCGTTTATCTGCCAAAATAACACTAAAATGTTACAAGATACTTCCAAACGCATCTACAACTAGCCCAAACGTTGATCACACTACAAACAAGTCATAACTAGAATGCTACTATACTAAAAAGAAAATAATCCTTCATGTTTTACTCTGTGTTTTGTCTATGATTAACTCTGATCACCTCATCTGACATGTCTTTAAATTTGATTCGCTCGTTCACCTGACAGTTCCATATAAGCTTAACCAATGCATACAGCCTGAGCCAGAAACACACATGATTAGTTCACCTCTTGAGTCTTCTGGTTTTTGAGTCATTCGTTCATCACGCGACAGCATGTAAAGAGAGATGACTCAAAACTGAAGACTCAACAAATGAACGGATCAAATCTTTTTCTGCCTCTAAATGCATATGATTGGCTTTTGTCTTTTACATGATGAACGAACGACTCAAGCCAAGGACTCGAGAGATGAACGGATCAAATTTTTTTCCGGCTCTGACTGCATATGATTGGCTTTTGTCTTTCATGTGATGAACAAATGACTCAAACCTGATAGAGGACTTGACAAATGAACTAATCTTCTCCTCCACCTGCACAAATGTGCACATGCATGAATAAACGAATCACTCTCTGAGAGAACTCATCGTTCTCGAGTCACATCAAAGATTCTTTTAAAATGAACTAATCGTTCAAGAATGACCCATCACTAATAAGTAGCAAAACGGTTGTTTGTTCTGCAATTTAGATGATGACATAAAAATTAAAATAGTTATGATAAAGTTAACCCTTGCAAATTTGTACTTATAAATCCTTGGTTGGTCTGATACAGTCATGCTGCGAATATGGATATATTTTTGAAGCATGAATGAATGCACATCATTATAATAACCTCTTGACATCCTGTTTTCACTTTGCGAATTCAAACTTTGGCATGTCACATTCAGTTACAAAATGTAGAACAGCCACCAAATCTAGTGTAACGTATCTTAGTGTGCCAACGTCAAGGAGTAATGTTGAGCAGTCACTTGTTTTTAATGTCTGTAAATAAAACTGCTTGTGCTTAGCACTTGAATGAGTCGCTACTCTTTAGAGATAAAAATACATCTATCTAGATCATCTAATTGTTGATCTAACCATTTAAATAAAATCAAGGCAAGACAATATTTTTCTTGCTTCAATAAATGTGTTTAAAAAAATGCTCAACACTTTTAGTGTGGAAGAAGGTAAATGGTGCTGCATCTGCAACCTGATTTCACCAAGTAGGACATGTTCCTGGATTAACATCTACTGTATGTTGAGCCTGGAACAACATTCCAATCAGCCAATCAGAATTAAGGGATATGTTTACAGTTTATGTTAAATTTAGGCTTACGGTTAGGTTTATGCACTTCTACATGACTGACTACGTTTACATGCACATCAGTAATCAAATTATTTGCCTTAATCTGAATACGACAATGTGATTTTGTTTACATGAGTTTCTTTTTGAATGTTCCTTTCATGATCTCGTTTTACAGGTTATTGCACATAATTCGATTAACGTCATTGCGTCACCACGCTATCCACGTTTCCTAAGGAGTTTCATGTAATTTCGGGTGTTTCATTTTTAATTTGTTGACTTTAACTGCAGTTTGGCACTTTCACTTTCATTTAGGAACATTTCATGCATGTCCACGTGACAAACAAATATTGGATGCGAGTATGAACTGCTGGAAGAGTGTTGTTTTAATGTAATTTAATACCGCACGCCGTATGAGAAAAAAATAAACGTGATGCAAGTTTCTGTGGTCCTTCACTGACTGTAGGTGCAGAGTGTGGTGCAATAGTGTCAAACAGCCGTGTGTGTATAGACTATCCTGTCACAAAATGCAGCAAAAATCCTACACGACGATATTAAATAGTTTGATTGCGGTGTTTACATGTCTGTACTGCACTTCAATAAGGCCACTAAAATCTGCATACTCCATGTCTTAATTTGATTTCTGTTTAGTTCGATTATGACTTTAGTCGTATTAAGGGAATCAAAAATCACGGTTTACATGGTAGACTCTTAAACAGAGTATTGTCTTAATCATATTAAAATTGTATTATTAGTGTCCATGTAAACGTACTCATTGTTATTCAACTATAATTCCCCTCTGATTTTGAGAATAATTTACAGTTTTGGTTGGATTTAGGGGTAGGGAATAGGCAAAATCTTGATGCTAATGCTTACGAGCATGTCATTTCACAATGCACAGAAAGACATTTCACAATGCACAGTAAACGAGCCATTTTCTACAAATGGTTAATAACTGTATTAAGTGACTTATTTTTGTGACAAGGTCACATTTCAAGTTGCCCATGTCATTTATATTTTGGCAGTACAGTGATTTGGCTAGAGAGGTGATGTCATTTCCTGAATGACGCTCCAGTTCATTTGGTTCCTGCTTGTAGCCCAGAGAGGGAGTCGTGATAATTATATTTCTCAATATCAGGCCAAAACAAGCTAAAGCGAGACTTGTTGACACTGTCAGGATGTGACATCTGCGTAGGCTGAGAGATAGTGAGAGGGTCTTCAACATGCTGCCGTAGGGAATTTTCTGGGTTTGGTACAAGTTAAGCTCCATCAACAGAATTTTGTGAAATCAAGGATGATTAAAATTAAATTAATTAATTAAAATATGATTGCAGTGAAGAGTTTTTTCTTTTTATAATTTGAATTGAGTTATGCAAACTAGTAAAATTTATAAAGACTCTTGGGTTATAGTTTTTCGATTTTCTCATGGTAACAAATTGTAAAATTGGATGTCCAAATACAGAATATGCTTTTTTGCTAACAACAACAACAACAACATCATCAACAATCATTATTTTTATTGTTATTATTATTATTATTATTATTATTATTGTTATTATTATTATTGTTATTGTTGTTATTGTTATTATTATTATTATTATTATTGTTGTTATTATTATTGTTATTATTAATATTCTCTTTTGACATTAACATGCCACTGTTGCTAATTTTTCAGTAAAAATGTGTTGCTGCCTTAAGTTTTAGTTCTATTAAACTAACCTTACAAGTAATTATTACTTACAGTATACAACACCAGTTGAATCCTCTGAATCTGAGTTGGCGTCATACAGCCCCATAGCGTTTATAGAAACCGTAGTCAAATGTGTTGAAGTACATATTTGCAGTTCCACAAAAAATGTAGACTAAAGCTTTTATTTCCAATAAGCCTGTGAACATGTACAGTATGTATACAGCAACTTAGATGACAGTCCTTGCTGTTTTCTCTCTCTACCATTAAATTATATTATGAAAAGTGAAGATGAAGGATAACATGGTGAAGAGTCAGGTTGTGATTCCACAACACTTAAAGTAGAAGTACAATTAACACAGACATAACAATTCATAATTTTATTCAACAGCTTATAATATAAGAATAATTTTGTGTTATTATTATTTTTGTAATTAAGTACTTCACACTGGTATAGAACAATTTGAGTAAATGAAGACAGAATGAACCTGAAAATTGACTTTTAAAGTGTTTAACAAATGAAATCCCTCCATGCCAAACTTTTCATATGATTTATATCTATTTTTTTATCTGTAGAAATAAGCATCTGATTTTTAAAGTCCAGCTGTTCAGAGCAGAGAATTCACAGAAATGTGAATAATCTTTTGTTGTCGTCTGGCAGTCGCGGCACTGTATAAACAGAGTTGGAGTCGTGTTCCTCCAGGGGGGTCAGAAGGGCTGCACTCTCGCGATCTGCCAGTGAAAATCCCTGTGAGCACAGTGTCAGGAAAATCTTGCTTACACTGAAAGGTTTTGGTGCGTGAGGATTTGAGGGGGGAAAAGGGGTCAGAACAGTACCCTTGACAGTGATGTGATGAGGCCGACAGCCCCAGTTTACTGGACTCGCACACAGGCTCTGATATATTTCTCTTTTCACAACTTTCTCACTCTGATTGGGCAGGTCTCAGTGGGTTGCGATGTCAGTTGAGGCTGATTAAAATAGACGATGCTTATCATACTCTGGTATTGCCTTGTAATTTATGTCTGATTGCTTGCAATCTCTGCCAATCTATCTTTCTCATCATCACTGTCTCTATGTGTTTTTAATCTTAGCTGTTCACCCTTTTGCACTGCACATTAATAATCATCCAGTGTGTGTGTGTGTCAAGCAGGTATGCGCATATTGCCTTTTATAATTATGCATATGCATGATGGGTAAAATGTATTCATATAAGAGTCAGACATGGACATGGTTATTCAAATTCATGCTAAACAACTATATACCCTCAAGACTTCAAAACAAGAGTTCAGCAGTTCATTTGGTGTGTGTGGGAGACCATCAAGAAAATGTTCAGGTTGGATTTCACTCAATCAAAGAAGGAAATGAGAAATCATTTTTATAGCCTATAAAAAAATGAAGCCCAGTCTGTGACAGCATACAGTGTGTAACATTATATAATATAACATTTGCATGCATTTTAGATTTGTAATTACATCTGACAACAAATTCAATTGTATCTAACTTATTATGATCATTTTAAATGTTTTCTCCCTACACATTCATTTTGCACAAATTTGATTGATTGAACGTTTGATTGAAACACATTGAACATCTTCATTTAAAAGCGAGAATGGTGTTTTTCTGAGAAATACACACTTATGCTGTGCTCGGAATATAAATAGGAATTATAAATGAGGACAATAGAAGCAATTAAATCAACAAATGACAAGAACTAGAGTTTCTTCTGTAATTGAAAAGTGATAATAACATTTGAAGGGTCAACATTTGAGGAAAACAATTCTTGAAATTGCTAGAGACAGTTGCTAAAACATTCACTATAATAGAAACGCTACAAGTGAAATGTCAGGATTTATGGTCATAAAGCTAGTATACGTTTAACTGAGTTGCACAATGTCGTTTCAGCGTCAATAACGCAATGTGATCATTCACAATAGTTACAATGCTGGATATGCAATGTTGAATTTGGATTATAGTTTATCATTTGCATGCGTTTTTGAGGCCTGCAACTTAATGCGGATTGTAAAAGCATTAAGGGACAGTAATTGTTCCATTTGTAACAGGGTGTCCGCGGTGTCTTAAAAAGCATTACAAGTTGATAAATCAATTATGAGAAAATGAAGACATCTATTTTTCCCCTTTTTCAAGGTCTTTTGTGTCTCCAGAAATTTTCAGTTTAAAATACTAATCATATTATATATTATACCTTTCTGGATATTGGAATTTTCTGCGCTGTTTTTGTGGCCTGTGCCTTTAATGCTAGTTCTCCCCACCCACCGATCCCACATGCCTGTCAGAGTGTGCCTCAATCTTCACGTCGGTTGCGTCAGATAAACAGCACAGTGATGGACATGAAGGAAGCAGATCTCATGTAACGTTTGTGAGAAATACTACAGTAAGAACTTTCCAATGATTATTTGATGCATTTGTTGTGGAGTTAATTCAGGCCTTTCTGCAACGATGAGTCACACACAATGTTGTTACAAAGTTCACACACACCCACAGCGGACACGCATACACAGTGCACGCATTTAATGGATTACACGTTAATATCCATTGCTATATGGATATCCATTAATGTACAAACTAAACCTGATTTAACGTCCACAAACCAGGATTAAAGCAGTTGTGGTAATGAATTACAGTGATTTTTTTTTACCGTCTTTACTTTATTACAAACATGCACTTTAAAAAAAAAAAAACGTTTTAAACTTGTAAAACTCATTCTTGATCACATTTGATGATGATTGATGATCACAGAGAGCTGAACAGATCTTTTAATCCCATTTGCTTTGCGCACGTCCTGTCTTGTTGATATAATTATACGTGTTACTACGAAGGCATGTTAATACGCCACTGTCAGTCAATTCGGTGGGGGGGGGGGGAAACCACACTCCTACGTCACGTTGCAGTGGGCCTCAAAATGGGCGGGATTTGGATCCTATTTTAACATCAGGAAATGTAAAAAAAAAAAAGAGACTTATTGTTTATATATATCACTCCAATATGACTGTGGACAATATACCTACACACAGTTCTGTCCAAATAGCTCCCAAAAGATGATTTTCATCATATGTGCCTTTTAATTTAATTTAATTATTTATTTCAATTCAGATGATGGTTTTGATGATATGATTTTGGAGTGTAATATGTTTCAGACATATTTTGAGTTTCGCCCATATGCAAGAGCTCTGTTTACTGCCCTGCGAACACAGAGCTTAAAGGTTTTAAGAAACTAGTGGCACGCTCTGCTATGGTCTACTCGTGGATTGTGGGGATAAAGTGTTTGAGACATTGGGTGAATGAGTTTGATCCTGGTACCTCGCTGCTCTGATCTATCTCTATCTGTAGCGGCAGCTCTGGCTAATGGAAGCCGACCTCTGAACATGTCACCCATCTTCTTCCATTCACGCTGGTGTGGCCAGCGAATGGATCTTAATTTAACCTTGTGTCCCCTCTTGTGTCCTCCTCTATACTAGTGCTGGCACAAGCATTGCCATGCTGTTTTAAGGACTGCAATCTATTTAGAGATTTATAGAGTAACTGGAATAGTTCTCCCAAAAATGAAAACTTGCCATAATTTACTCACTTTTATGTCGCTCCACTTAAGCTGTCATTTCTCCCTTACCTTATCACACAACAATCCTAAACTAAGTGTGCCTCACACAGGTGAGTGTGCTTGACAAACCACCTGTAGAAAACACACTATTTCATCTCTCTGAGACTTTAACCAACACTTGCACCAGTTTTATGAAGTATACTCCACACAGGCTAGTGGGCTTGACAAACCACCTGTAGAGAACAAACTCTTTCAAATCTCTGAGACTTTAACCAACACTTGTACCAGTTTTCTTACAATCAGCACCCCTCCCCCCAAAAAACTAAACTAAACAAAACAAACAAACAATGACACAAAAAACAAAAAACACTGCATTTATGTAGTGTGCTTCACACAGGTGAGTGGGGTTGACAAACCACCTGTAGAAACACTCTTCTCTCTCTATAAAAATAAAACCACTCACCCTTACTCTAGCACCAAATTTTCTGAGCACTAAGAGTTTCTTTGAATAATTAGCACTTCTTGTGTGTATTGCCTCTTTTTGTTGAATCACTGAATGCCTCCTCAATTGTAAATTGCTAAATGACTAAATGTAAGCTGAGTTCACATTACAGGAGTTTTAGGGCATTTTATCACTGAATTACACTTTCTGATAGGATTTGTCAGATGTGTGACAATTCTTAAGTTAAACCTTAAACTTCCAGATCTGCTTGCAAACACAATTATATTAAACATTTTTTTTTCATGTTTGGGTTTTTAAATCAATTACATTTTTACCGTCATAATAGTCAATGTGGCTCCGAGAAACAAACTGCTGTATGGGTCTATTGAACTGGAGAGTTAAAGGAGCTGCTTGAGGAACATTGACAGGAACACTTCTGCCTGTATAATGTGTTGGAAATGCACCCAACAAACCATACAAACTAACAGAAGCACTATGGAGAAATCGCCTTTGAATGTGCTCGGTGATTGTAGATTGTAGAATGCATTGGCTAGAAAATGTAAACATCAGCGATGATCTGCTGAGTGAGATCTGCTTTCTATGGCATAAAAAAAATCTACCATCATAACATGCATAACACTACAGTAATGCAATAAACATCATTTATCAAAATTAGATGCAACATAGAACTCTAATGTACATAACTGATAAAATAGTAATAGGAATAGGAACAAAACAAACAATAAATGTGACCTGTCATAGGAACTCCAGGTTATTCATTCTGTATATTAAGCAAACTTCTATTAACCAGGTTACAGATTTTTACTGCAGCATTTTACATTGTTTTTAATTTTTTCATTTTGAAAACTGCCACTTTTACAGTGCATATGCAAAAAAAAAAAAAAAAAAAAAAAGTCAATAATATGGTGGTAATATAGTGGTACACCTTAATTTTCAGATCTAGCAGTGTGTCTGATTGAGATTTGAAAGAAAAAATCTGTGTCGATTCACCTACATGAGGCAATCACATTAAGATTTGAAATCTCCTGTTATATGTAAACTCTAAAATTTGACCCACTGAATGTTGGTGATGTTTTTCAGAATTGTGCTAGCACACACATTATTAAAACTGTAATTAGAATATAAATATCACATACCCTTGATTAGGTTCATTCTTTTTTCTGTGTTGTGTTTCTTGTCAGTACTCTTAAAGGTTTCAAAAAGTTTGGGTTACCCAAATAACTCTATATACTGTAACCTTCCTTTCTTTTCTCTTGTGTATCATCAGAGCTAAAAACCAGCACTCTTTTCGAAACTCCTAGCTATGGGCACTTGAGAGCTTGAGAGACACTGTGTTGCAGAATATCTGCATTGTGTGTTTTATTAAGTGATTGCACTGATAATTTGTTTCTGACTAAATATGTTGACAATGTTGCTCTGGTCTTGAAATAAATAAACCACAATAAACAGGATGATGTTTTGGTAAATATCAACATCAAAGACCTTCAGTCTTAAAGAACAGCCTTCCACTTTGTGTCGGGCTGCAGTTAGGCCTGTCAGGCTTTATTTTGTTATAACAACCACCTGGAGGTACTTTATCCCTTAAATAAAGAACCTTTAAATAGTTGTGTATTAAGAGCTGTTAATAGCTGTAATTTGTTTGTTGAGTCTGTGAGTTCAATCTGAGAACTGGATTAGTCTGAACTATGAATAAATCATACTGGTTATATGGGTCAAATCATTTATTGAAATATCCAGTTAAAAAGAAAATCAGTCTCTTGTGTGGAAGTAGACTGAGACCCTTGGTCCAGAGTTTGGCAGGGCTTCCTTTCATCTATAATCAACTGCACTAACAGTGCGGTCAAATTAGTTTAATTAACCCAAATCAAGTGTGAACAGCTTAGTTCACACTGCGATGACAAATGGAAACCATCATTAAGCTGGAAAACTTGATCAATGTGTCTTCATCAAATTTTCAAAATGTATCTTTTGTGTGTGAACTATTCTTCTAAGAAAGCCTAATGAAATAAGAATAACAATATGTAATGTAGTTCATTCATTCGTTCATTTTCTTTTCGCCTTAGTCTCTTTATTAATCAGGGGTTGCCACAGCAGAATGAACTTCCACTTTATCCAGCATGTGTTTTATGCAGCGGATGCCCTTCCAGCTGCAACCCATCATTGGGAAACACCCATACACTCTTAAACACACACATACACTACGGACAATTTAGCTTACCCAATTCACCTATAGTGCATGTCTTTGGACTCTGGCTCGAATCAGCGACCTTCTTGCTGTGAGGCGACAGCGCTACCCACTGCGCCACCGCACCGTCCGTGTAATGCAGTTTCATAAGATAATTCCAAGAGCTCATATGGCTATCTATTTTTCTGGTGTTTTGAATGAGTGTTTGGACTGAATGAAGCAGTGTTGTGTGGTCAAGATGGTCAGTCTGCAGATCTGAGAAAAACATCTGTCAAATTTGTTTTGTGTCATCGATTAATGCTGTTGTGGATTTATTTGAAATTAAAGTGAAGTTGTAGTCAGTCATGATCAAGACAGCAGCGTAGTACACCTGTGTCCTCGTCCACTGTGTCCCAGTGGGACTTCAACAGCAAATGCCAAGCAAACTAAACACATTCCACCTGCACCGTCTCCATTGCATTTCGCCGATGGGAAGACAAGTCCCCAAGTCCCCTGCCAAGCACATTTGCACTGCTAAGACAACAACAGCTTTGATGAATCAGCCCTGGATGGGCACTTACTTCACTTACTTTACTGTGAACTTGCCAAAGCAAATCCTGGTCACACATCGCTGTTTTACAAGGATGTCTACAAGTATGACAAGATCGCTCTGGACATTAACATGTAGCGCTTGAAGGTGTTACAGTTGACTGATCTAGATGGAGAGGTCTACTCACACAAATGTTAAAGAGGGGTGAAGAGACACCCACTAGCCAGACTGAGCGCAAATGGAGCTGGCACAGGAATCACAATGATATTGCTTATAAACAAACAAAACCGATTCCAAAAAGTGCAGAATCAACTGTAGCACGTGTTGAACCATTCAGTAACCTGTAGGATTATGACATGATTGGTCAGTGACATGATGCACAATTTATTTGTTCTAAAATAATAATAATAAAAGAAATTTTAGGATGTCAAATAGACTTTGACATCCTAAAATTACTTAATTTAGATTTTGTGTTATGTCCACATGCCTCATGCCTTCACTTTATTTGTGACATTAAAAAAATAATTATTGTCATGTATCTAACATATGCACAGTAATCTGTCTTGGCTAAAGGCCCCAGATCACCAGTTACAGTAACTATACATAAATGGAGAGTTAATCTCACATTAAAGCAATGTTGTTGTAAAAAAAAAATGATAATTTAAACATATTAACAAAAATAACTAAGCAAAAGAAAGCAGGTGTGTGATAATGAAAGGTTGATCACGCGCACACGGTTAACGTTAGGCCAATTAATAATAATAATAATAATAATAATAATATATAATAATAATAATATAATGTAGTGTGTGTATATATATATATATATATATATATATATATATATATATATATATATATATATATATATACACACACTACATTATATTATTATATATATATATATATATATATATATATATATATACACACACACACACACACACACACACACACACACACACGCACAGTTGAAGTCAGAATTATTAGCCCCCCTGAATTATTAGACCTCTTGTCCCCCCCCCCCCCATTTCTGTTTAACGGAGAGAAGATTTTTTCAACACATTTCTAAACATAATAGTTTTAATAACTCATCTCTAATAACTGATTTATTTTATCTTTGCCATGATGACAGTAAATAATATTTTACTAGATATTTTTCAAGACACTTCTATACAGCTTAAAGTGACATTTAAAGGCTTAACTAGGTTAATTAGGTTAACTAGGCAGGTTAGGGTAATTAGGCAAGTTATTGTATAACATTGGTTTGTTCTGTAAACTATCAAAATATATAGCTTAAAGGGGCTAATAATTTTGTCCCTAAAATGGTTTTTAAAAAGTTAAAAACTGCTTTTATTGTAGCCGAAATAAAACAAATAAGACTTTCTCCAGAAGAAAAAAATATTATCAGACATACTGTGAACATTT
This sequence comes from Danio kyathit, assembly GCA_903798195.1. NCBI lineage: Eukaryota > Metazoa > Chordata > Actinopteri > Cypriniformes > Danionidae > Danio > Danio kyathit. The sequence continues at coordinate 40,967,605 of LR812521.1, read as the reverse complement.
CCTGAATCTGTTCAACATCATTTGGGAAATATTTAAAAAAGAAGAAAAAAATTCAAAGGGGGCTAATAATTCTGACTTCAACTGTATATGTATATATGTGTGAATATATATTCATTATTATCATTATATAATGATATAATCATTCATTCATTTTCTTTTCGTCTTAGTCCCTTTATTAATCCGGGGTCGCCACAGCGGATTGAACCGCCAACTTATCCAGCATCTGTTTTACGCAGCGGATGCCCTTCCAGCTGCAACCCATCTCTGGGAAACATCCACACACACACTCTTTCACACTCATACACTACAGACAATTTAGCCTATCCAATTCACCTGTACCGCATGTCTTTGGACTGTGGGGGAAACCGGAGCACCTGGAGGAAACCGACGCGAACGCAGGTAGAACATGCAAACTCCACACAGTAACGCCAACTGACCCAGCCGAGGCTCGAACCAGCGACCTTCTTGCTGTGAGGCAACAGCACTACCTACTGCATCACTGCGTCGCCTATATATATATATATATATATATATATATATATATATATATATATATATATATATATATATATATATATATATATATATATATATAAATGATGCACAAATAAATTACATTTACAAATATGATAAAACATTGAAGTAAAACAATAACATAAAATAAGAGAAAGTAACAACTACAACAACAAAAACAATAACAAAAAAGACAAGCAAATCTAACTATTATTATACAAAATAATCAATTATTAACGTCTAACAGAGGTAATGTGCCAAGAAAAGGGCCCCAAATATAATCAAAGTCTGCAGGCTTTTGTCTGACAGTATAGAATATTTTCTCAGATACAGGCTCATTGATCCACAGTTTTTTTTTTCTCAGGGGGGTTCACCGATTTCTGTTGTAAATGAGTAATATTAATTAATAATTCATATATATATCTGGTTCAGGTATAAGGTTTAGTTCATGAGTTTTACAGGTAATTATGTACAGCTTATAAAATATAAAAATAGTAAAGGTGCATTTATGCCATATCATACTGTATAATCATTAGTACAAGATTCTGACTCTCAAAATTGCATTAATTTTCCCATAAATCTAGTAATTACATCTTCTAATTTTTCATTAAGTTCAAACTTTGAACACCACATGGTCACTGCAGATTCCTTTGGGTGCTATATTTAAAGTGTTGATATTGCCTTAGATGCACATATTTCCAAGTCCGAGGATGTAACCAGCTCTGAGTAGAACGTCACATTCTGGTTCGTGAAATTACAGTAATTACGATGTGATGTGAATGCAGCTGAAGAACATGTAAGGTCTAATTGCACTGTTAATGACACTTGCTGTATAATTTTTCATTTATCCATTTTTTTGTTCACATTTAAAATGATCACCCGTCAGCTAATGCATTAATAAAAATGCTGCGCATTGCTTTGATCAACTCCGCAACACAATCCGGCAATTGGTTTTGTTCTCCAAGTCCTGAGCTGACAATAGCAATAGCCCGAAGTGATCAAATCAGCCTGTAACCTGCCTCTCCAACTCTCCACTCTCTCTGAAGTTGCTTGTCGGTTTTCATTGAATTTGTCCCAGTCTGTTTTTATTGTAAATGGCTTGGGTCGAACAGCAGAGCACCGGCATCCATGGGGAGAGAAACTGTGCGGGCAGACAATGAAGCAATCTTGCTCAAATTCAGTCCCAGTCACCGACCCGTTTGTTTGTGTTTGATTGAGGGAAGGTGCATTTGCATCATCCTGAGCTTGGAGAAACACTTGGAGGACTAATACAGATGTATAGAGAGCCTGTGTTGAGGAAGATAGTTTTTTGAGGGAGAAAAAAATTTATAATAAAGATGTGTAACCTGAATAATGTGTGACCCATGCAGGACCACAAAAACATTCATAATTGAGATTCATTCATTTATAAATGAGCTTTACATTGGTGTATGGTTTGTTAGCATAGGACAGTATTTGTCTGAGATGCATCTATTTGAATGACACGGTGGTGCAGTGGGTAGCGCTGTCACCTCACAGCAAGAAGGTCGCTGGTTCGAGCCCCGGCTGGGTCAGTTGGCATTTCTGTGCGGAATTGGCATGTTCTCCCCGTGTTCTCATGGGTTTCCTCTAGGTGCTCCAGTTTCCCTCATGAATAAACACCTATTTAAATAGGTATTTGTCTGAGATGCATCTATTTGAGTGACACGGTGGCGCAGTGGGTAGCGCTGTCGCCTCACAGTCGCTGGTTCGAGCCCCGGCTGGGTCAGTTGGCATTTCTGTGTGGAATTGGCATGTTCTCCCCGTGTTCTCATGGGTTTCCTCCAGGTGCTCCGGTTTCCCCCATGAATGAACATCTATTTGAAAACCTGGAATCGGAGGGTTCAAAAAAGCAAACTACTTTTAAAGTTATAAATCTATATATCCATAGTTGTCCAAAAATTGAGATTTGATATATTCCCACATGAAAAAATACTATATAGTAAATATTGTAGTGTTTTGAACTATACTGTAGTAAACAATTTGAATGAATCTTTTGTGGTAATTCTATAGTGTTCTATTCAAATTCTACATTGCTGTGGCTGGGCGATTAATCAAAAAGTAATCGAAATCGACATTCAGAAGCTATGATCGATCTAATTTTTCCAGGACGATTTTTTCAATTACTTTCCCGTCGTGTCACGTGACCCTGCTCTGTTAAAGTCTGTGGCTGATTTCTACTTCTGCGGCCACTTTGCTACCACATCTGATCTCTGGTCAAGTAGGATGATGGACTCCTTCTTGAGCCTTACTTTGCACTACATTGACGATTCCCATGTGGGAATATATTAAATCTCAATTTTTGGACAACTGTGGATATAAAGATTTATAACTTTAAAAGTAGTTTGCTTTTTTGAACCCTCCGATTTCAGGTTTTCAAATAGATGTTCATTCATGGGGGAAACCGGAGCACCTGGAGGAAACCCATGAGAACACGGGGAGAACATGCCAATTCCACACAGAAATGCCAACTGACCCAGTCGGGGCTCGAACCAGCGACTGTGAGGCGACAGCGCTACCCACTGAGCCACCGTGTCACTCAAATAGATGCATCTCAGACAAATACTGTCCTATGCTAACAAACCGTACACCAATGGAAGGCTCATTTATAAATTTATGAATCTCAATTATGAATGTTTTTGTTATCCTGGGTCACACATTATACAGGTTACACATCTTTATTATCTATTTTTTCTCCCTCAAAAAGCTGCGCCAGAGATGGCTTGAGACGGCATATAAAACTTGTCAGTGAACTATGAGGGCAAAAAAATTAAATAATTAATTAAGTAATCATCCATTAAGTGTAATCGAGTTAAAATGTTCAATTAATTTAGATTTTTATTTTAGGCCTAATCTCCCAGCCCTAGCTGTGGCCACACAACAGCTATAGAAATATAAACAAATGACTCAATACTGTAGTTGTGTGTGACAGTAGGGTATGTTCAACTACAAAACATCACAGTTTTACTGTAGTAAAGAATAAAGTAAACTACAGTATTTATTACAGTTATTACAAGTATTAGTTCATAATAGTTAATACCGCACTGTAAAAAATATTGCTATCTTATTTTGTTTAGTTTAATCAAACTTGTCTAGTCATTTCAACTTACATCAATCAAACTGACTTAAAATATTAAGTTAAACTTTGTATAATGAAAAAAATCTAGTTGAAACCTGATTAACTAATTGAAATGCGTTAAAGTAACATGCAAACATTTGCTGTAGCATTATTTGCATTATTTTTTGCAGTAGCATAATTTGTCCTGTAACAACTCTATTTGCTGTAGCATTCATTAACAAAGAGTTGTAAAAGGGGTGGTCCACTACAATATCATATTTTAAACTTTAGTTGATGTGTAATGTAGCTGTGTGAACATAAGCAACATCTCTGAATGTAATACGCTCAAAGTTGAATGCAAAAGGGAGACATTGGCTTTTACAGAGTTAGCTTAGCAAAACAGCGAACGAATTTGGGGACTACAAAAAAATACATCCGAGTTAATGAGATCATAAACGCTTCAGGTTACAAGCATACACTCCACGCAGATACACCCTGTGCAGCAATGGGGCGTGCCCAGAGGTGCTGTAATGTTATAGCAGAGAAAGTTAAAACACTGCTTTTCCACAGAGCTTCTTCTGTTTCTGTATTTGGGCTTCTAAAGGACACGACACAAAGAGAGAAGTGCTTACAGTTTAATTTTAATTATGTTCCAGAGAATTATAAAAAAGATATAGCTAGCATTTGACAAAGGACAGCTTCAGAATCTCTCTCAGTTCAGTGCTGGATTCGGCTAAGAACTCCTCCAACTGACGAAGCTGTGGATTGTGAGCCACAACCTCTAAGTGTTTTTATTTGTTAAAATTGATCAACTACATGCACAGTTTCTAGCGTTAACGGTATGTTGTAGCGAGGACATAAACAACGGGAAATACTGTTTGGCACCGATAACAATTTAGCTACAAATTCATATTTATCAGTCAAATTGCTGTAAACAGCCACAATCGTCAGCAGCGATGCAGTGTCTCTTATGTGATTTTCTACATATGAAGCATGAGCACACATTTCTTTGCATCTTAAACATACCAAGCCTTAAAAATACACTGTGGACCACCCCATAAATACTATAATATATACAGCATAATACACTTTCAAAAACACTAATTCATTCATTCATTGTCCTTCAGCTTAGTCCCTTTATTCATCAAGGGTCACCACACCAGAATGAACCGCCAACTTATCCAGCATATGTTTTACACAGCGATCCCCTTCCAGCTGCAACCCAGTACTGGGAAACACCCATACACTCTCACATGCACACACATGCACTACGGCCAATTTAGTTTATTCAATTCACCTATAGCGCATGTCTTTGGACTGTGGGGGAAACCGGAGCACCTGGAGGAAACCCACGTGAACACGGGGAGAACATGCAAACTCCACACAGAAATCCCAGCTGGGACTTGAACCAGTGACCTTCTTGCTGTGAAGCAACAGTGCTAACCACTGAGCCACCGTGTTGTCCCCAAAAGCACTTATTATTTACTATGAATTATATAGATTTTTTTTGCATGTGGGTTTACAGTTGGAAAATTACTAAATGTCCTCATGGAACATGGTCTTTGCTTAATATTCTAATGATTTTTGTTATAAAAGAAAAATCAATCATTTTGACACATACAATTTATTTTAGGCTATTCTCAAAAATCTAGCCGTGCAAAACAATACTGGTTTTGTCATCCAGGGTCACATACAGCGTCTATTCAGGTGAGCGTGTGCATGCGCATTTATGTTTTCCTTTAGTTTGTCCGCTGTATTGGTGAGCCCAGCACAATGCATTGATTTCCAATTGGTCGAAATGAGCTGGAGTTAAATAGCAATAGGAAGAGGTTTGGAGCAAACACACTCTTTTTTTTTTTTTTTTTTTCTCTCCTCGTTTGTCTATTTTCTCTGTTTCTTCCCTCTAGTAATCAGTTTCATAAGCATGAAGGATGACCTTTTCAGAGTCTAAGAACCAACAAGCTGAAATTATGGTAGCAGCAGAAGATGGACCAGCCTCTAGCGAACGAATAAAGCAAGAAAAAAAAAAAAAAGTATGGAGATAGAGCGGGGTGGAAGGAAGTGTGTTTGATTATTCATGATGAAGTAACTTGCCAAGACAGAGGGAAGGAGAGGGATTAGGAGCGAGGGCATACAGGAGAGCAGTAGATGCTCCAGTGTCTTGTGGGATAGCTCCACATCTTCCTTGTAGGCCATTTTTCTCCTCTGTCACATTCTCAGAAGTGACAACAGCCTCCTGGCCATCATGTCCCACCAACCCTCTGCTGACAGTTAGTGGATCACACGCGCACAGCACGCGCACACTCATACACGGCCATGTTAACAGATGAAGCTTTATTTCTTGCTCTCTTTTCTCACCATGGCTGTGACTCATTAGTACTTTAAAGGGACAGTTCAGCAGAAAATGACAATTATAATGTACTGATCTTTATTTCCACCTGTGATTTAATAATATTAAACAATGTAATGTTTTTTTAATTTATTCTTTTATTGGGATTTTTTTTTTTGCTTTTAATTATTTTGTTTAATCTTTTAGCAAGTATTTTCAAAATAAAAGTGATTATGGACTGACATAAAAGTGCTATAAACCACAACTAAATTAGTTTACATGGCAGACTAAGTCACTTGAAACCTAAGATAAGATGGTAGTTTTCAGTTTTTGGATTCTGTGATAGCACTCATCTTAGATTTGTTGTTCTCATTGCTTAAAACTGCTATGCTGCTTCATGATTTTGTGAAAGAGTACTTATTTACATAATTCTTTATGATATTTTTTTAATGCATCCATTTTTCTGTTGAAATTATGACTTATAAATGTCTATACATCACATTTTGGAAATTTAATTTAATAATTTTAATAAACAAATATTTACGTAACTTTTGTAGATTAAAATTGAGAACTGATAAAATCTCAATGCAATCATTAATAAAATCATTCACAGAATAATTCTTTCGAAAGATTCAATTAATTTGTTTTCAAACCTTTAACAAAATTTTAGTTGTTTAAAGAAAATTTAATTTGGCTATATGTCTTGTCACATTTCTTGTTCTCATGGTTGATGAGAACATTGCATTGCTTCATTATTTTGTTGAAATTATTATATATTTTAAACGAGAATGTGAAATAAAAATAAAATGGCATACTTCAATAAATAAAGATGATTTAGTGTTCAAAAACATTTTATTTTGATTATGTTTTTAAATAAATTGGTCTTACACTTCATATTTTCTGATTTTTCAAAATGGTTGATATTTAAGAAATTATGGAATGTGTTGAAAAAAATGCATTGAGTGCGTTTACTAGCGACATTAGGAGTTAAGAAATGCAATCCAAACATTTTTTTTTTCTTTTGGTGGGGCAATTAAAGGGTTATTATAACTATTCTTGTACTTTTTATATCTTTCAATAAAAGTTCAACAGAACAGTAATTATTAGAAATTCATGGATTTAAAGTCTTTAAAAAGGTAATGCAGATTTAAAAAATGGTGATTACTTATTATTTTCTTGAAATAAAATTATTGAGACTTATAAATACTTTTAATTTTGAAGATGAAAGTGATTGAGGACTGACATAAAAATGTAATTAAACTGATTGGCATGACAGTCCAAGTCATTTGAAACCCATCATAGCTTTGAAACCGCCTGAAATTTTAATTAGTAGGGAAAAGCTGCCGTAATGTTCCTTATATGTTCATTAATTCTATTTTCTCCACCTTTACGCTCTCACTTTCCTTCACAGAATTATTAGCCCCCTTTTAATATTTTTTCTTTTTTAAATATTTCCCAAATGATGTTGAACAGATTCAGGAAATGTTCACAGTATGTCTGATAATATTTTTTCTTCTGGAGAAAGTCTTATTTGTTTTATTTTGGCTAGAATAAAAGCAGTTTTTAATTTTTTAAAACCATTTTAAGGTCAAAATTATTAGCCCCTTTAAGCTATATTTTTTTCGATAGTCTACAGAACAAACCATCATTATACAATAACTTGTCTAATTACCTTAACCTCCTAGTTAACCTAATTAACCTAGTTAAGCCTTTAAATGTCACTTTAAGCTGTATAAAAGTGTCTTGAAAATATCTAATAAAATATTATTTACTGTCATCATGGCAAAGATAAAATAAATCAGTTATTAGAAATGAGTTATTAAAACTATTATGATTAGAAATGTGTTGAAAAAATCTTCTCTCCGTTAAACAGAAATTTGGGATTATATATATATATATATATATATATATATATATATATATATATATATATATATATATATATATATATATATATATATTATATAAGTAAAAAAAAAACAGTTTTAGGCTTAGTACCTGCTTTTTATCGCCACAGCAGAATGAACCGTCAATTACTCATGTTTTACCAGCGGATGCACTTCCTGCCACAACATAAACTAACTTGTTAACCCTCAGTGCTGGGAAACAACCACACTTTCTCTCTTTCTCACACAAATTCACACACTACGGCTAATTACCTATGTCTAGTTCACCAATACTGCATATTTTTAGACTGTGGGGAAAACTTGAGCACTCGGAGGAAACCCACTTGAACATGGTGAGAACATACGAACTCTGGTTCTTAGGCGATTAGCTTCATTAATTAGCTTTATTAATTAGTTAACATTTAATAAAGACAAACAAGTATGCACTTGCCACTAAGAAAAAGTCAAGATAACAAACTCTTAATTTATGGCCACATATAGTTAATTTTATCTACTGCATATAATGTCTAGAGCTATCTGACTCATCAACAAATATTTATTTATTTATTGAATCAGAACTTTTCTGATGATTCAGTTTGACCTCTGAGTGACTCATTTCCCCTCTCAACTTCATTTTAGAAATATTCTTTTAACATTCTTCATTATGCTTTTGTCTTACAGACCTTGAAAATTACAGTAGTGAGTAAACAACGACACCATTGTCATTTTGTGGTTAAGCAAATCCTTTAACGCCCTGCTTTATCCTACAATGCTAATGTATTTCCATCCTAATCCACTTTATTTTCTCCCTCATATCCTTTTCTTCCCTTCTCCATTTCCTCTGTTTCAGTTCTCCTCCTCTCTTTCACTCCCATGGCTCTTTTATCTATCTATATATATATTTATTTTTATTTTTTTCCTCTCAGCTTGCTGTCTGTCCACTTGGGGGCCTCCTGCTTATATCATATCTGAGTGTGTGTGTGTAAAACTGCATTTGAGAGAGATTAGGTATATGTGTGTGTGTGTGTGTGTGTGTTCATGCAATAAGAGGTAAAGTGTGTTTTAGGCAGGAGAAAAGAGAATGCTGAAATAAGGATGTGTTATTCAGTGCATTTCATTGTAATTTTCCTCTGTGATCAATACAAATGAGAGCTGAGACTGCGCCAGGCCTCAGATCAGAAAGAGTCATCATTTCAGGATATGAAATCATCTCTCACCTGACTGCTACAGCTACAGATGGATGGATGGATTTTGGTTTGTGTGTGTGTGTGTATGTGTGCGTGTTATCGTTCTCCACAAACTGTTGAAGAGGTCTCTTTTGTCTTTGTCAGATCAGGGTGATTAATTTGTCTGTCTTTTCTGTGGGCTTGACGCTGCGGTGTCTCTGCCCGTCTCGACCCCGCCATCAGTCATTCATCCCAATCCTCAGTCCTGTTGACCTGTGACCTCACCCTCAAACCTCTTCATCAGTCACACACCTGACATAAACCTGACTGACTGCTCTTCAATATTTATTTCTTTGTTACGTCTTTCATATCACTCCCAAGTACTCTTGTCACACTGGCAGGTCAGAGAGGCTGTTTCTATACCATGTGCGGTTTTGCAAAGTATACTGTGTAGATAAGCATTTTTCTTCACCTAGTTTACCCCTTTTTCTAGATTTAAGATAAGTGTTTTGTGTCTCCAGAATGTGTCTGTAAAGTTTCACCTCAAAACACCCATCAGATTATTTATTACCTTTCTGAATATTGGATTTTCTGCTCTTAACAATGTGTAGCTGTTTTTGTGGCCTGTGCCTTTAATGCTAGTTCTCCCCGCCCACCGTTCCCACGTGCCTGTCAGAGTGTGCCTCAATCTTCACGTCGATTGCGTCAGATAAACAGCACAGTGACAGACATGAAGGAAGCAGATCTCATGTAATGTTTGTGAGAAATACTACAGTAAGAACTTTACAATGATTATTTGATGTATTTGTTGTGGATTTAATTCAAGCCTTTCTGCAATGATGAGTCACACACAATGTGGTTACAAAGTTTACGCACATACAAAGACAAACACACACACAGCGCACACGTTTAACTTTGCACTGTTTTTGCACAACAAATGTGACAGGATACACGTTATGTCATGTACGAAATAATCCTGTTTTAACGTCCACAATCTGGGTTTGAAGCGTCTTTTATAATTGTACTGACTTGCGGCTGTGGTGATAAAGACGGTAAAATCACTGTAATTCATTACAAACATGCACTGTTTTAAAAACGTTTGATGATGATTGATGATCACAGTGAGCTGAACAGATCTTTTAATCCCAATTGCTTTGCACACGTCCTGTCTTGTTGATATGATTATACGTGTTACTACGGAGACATGTTAATACGCGGCTGTCAGTCAATTCGGTGGGTGGGGAAACCACACTCCTGGTCTCATTGTGGTGGGCCTCAAAATGGAAGGGATTTGGATCCTATTTTAACGTCAGGAAAAAAAAAGAGACTTATTGTCTTTATATCATATATATAATAGCTGTTTAATATAAAAAATTCTTTACCAGGAAAATTTTAAAAATATAGTTTATTTATGTGATGGAAAAGTGGAGTTTTCATTATTCCAGTCTGTAGTGTCACGTGATCCTTCAAAAATCATTTTTCAAAAATAGTTAGGTTTTAGAGACCAATGTTCAGTGCTGCGCATAATTTAGTTACTGTAATTAAATTACTTATTCGCTGAAAAACTAAAGTAAGGGATGACTTCTTGTTTTTTGGTCATACAATTACAGATACTTCTAAAACAATCGCCTTAAGTATTGTAAATAAATAAAACCTTTTCATATAAATTAATTTAGTTAAACAGAGTAATTGCATTTTTTGTTATATTAATATATATTTTATAATAATATTTTTTGTAAACTAAATTTCTGATAATTGCACTTGCTTAAGAAACAATGAATCAACTCAGGAATAAATCACAATATTACACTGTCAATTATTATTTTTTAATTATTATTTTAATTAGCTGCAAACTTTACAGAAACATACTGGTGATTTTGGTTGCCAGTAACGCCCCATTCACGCGTGGTGTCGGCATCAATCCCTCTCATTCACTTTGAATGGGTGATGTCAAGCGTTGCTGAACTGAATTATGAATCATTGTTCGCTGCAGAAGTTGGGAATTTCTCAACTTTTCAATTGACAACGGAAGCGTCAGCCAATCAGATCGCTTTATGCAAATAACTCAGGCTCAGACAGTAGCCCATTGCAGACTTACTTCATTGGCTGGTGCTGCTATGACGATTGCGTCAGCCCCAACTTCAGACACGCCCTCCGTCAAGCGTTGACACTGAAGCCTACCGTAAATTTGTAGACTGTAAATTTACAATCACACTGTAAAAAAAATAATTACAATAGTTTTTTTTTTCATTGGGATTGTAATTATTAATTTATAGTGTGCTTGTAAATGCAATCAAAATTCCCAGTAAGCTACTGTAAATTGTTTAGTACATTTTTACAGTGTATGGTATGTATAAATTGAGTAATTTCTTTGAACCATGTCATGTTTTGATGAAAATAAATATTTATCTTTTCTTAAAAATTTGTTCTTTTTAATAAAGCGAAAAGGTCATGTTTGACAAATTTAATTAAAAGTTTATTGTCTGAGTTTATATAGATTATAAATTACTAATTAAATGACTTTCCAGACAAAGTAATTAGAAAAGTAATTAATATGCCATTTTAATGATGTAATTAGTAATTAATGGCTTTTTAAATGAACTTACCCAATACTACTGATGTTTAAAAGTAGTCTTATACAGAAGTAATTTTTTGTATGTCACTAAAATGTGTTAACATCTCTATATAATTCTCTCAATATTAATAGCTAATCTTTTTGAGTATTCATTCTTTAAATTAGGATCTCTGTGAGGTTTTGAACTATTTTTAGAAAATTGAATAATTAATTTAACACGTAACAGATTTGACATTTTTCTGTATAATCTTGTCTAGATCTAGATCTACTAAACTCACAAATTCTTATTTCCAATGTCAAAAACATTTGCGGTGCCTAATAACCTCCCCCCAGAATTCCATCATGAATTATAAATGTCTCAGCTATTACTTTTGGACAATTTAATCCATCCTTTCAGTTCTCACACTATAATATATTGTTAACGATCATTTTTATTACTCATTCTCATAATTAAAGCCCAACGCTAAGTATTACACTTCAACTAAAACTCTTTTGCTTGGAAAAAAATTAAGTACAGTAAGTAACATCCTGGCAACCATCCAGCACACCCTAGCAACCAGATAGCAACCATCCCGAACTACTTAGGATCAAGCTGGCAACCACACATAACTTTAACACAACACTGCAACAAAATGAATAGAAAAGGCTGACAATCACATTCACAAAGCACTGTTTATGATTTTCGATCAGACTGAAACTTTTTGAGACTATAAGAAATCTGCTATAGCACAAATTGTGCTCAGTGCACCCATCCATTTTCATAAATGAATGAATGAATTAATGCAATCAGAACTCACAATTTGAGGGGAAAGTATGTGGGATAGTTTTATGCCATGTTTTGGTGAGATGTCTGTTTTTAAAACTGACTTTTCTTTCTTTTTTATAACTATATTTTTATATATTATGTACAGACTCCTGCTATGTCACTCATTTTTTGGTCTTTAGCTCTGTCATGTGCGTTTTTGTCAGTGAGAAGTCCCATGGATTCAGTTCTGTTCACTCATGTGCATTAATAGGATTGTGTTCCTCTCAGTGTGTGTGTGTGTGTGTGGGTCCCTTACCTGCCGCCATTACTGTGAAACCCTGTCAACAAGCGCAGGTTTCATATATAGGCATTTGAGTCATGGGCCTGAGAGAGATCAGTGTTTGACAGAGCCGTATCTCTGAACAAAGGAGGAAACACGGAGGAATGAGAACCTGCTGTGATGAGTGCAGTGACGGGGAGATTCACGATAAAGCTTCTGACTTTATTTATTTAACTGTGCTCATTTCTTTATCTCCTTATTCATTCCTTTATCCTCCGATCACAATTTTTCATGACTATAAAAATCTGTTATGTGAATAAGAAGTTGCTGTCTGCAGTTCACTTAATGGCCCACTGGTGTAATAACTGGAGTTTCTGAATACAAATAGCCTCTTTAATCTATATTTATACTTTTATACAAACTATACATTGTTTATATCAAATAAAGATCCTGGAACAGTAAGGTGTCTAATATACAAGTATATTACCTTTACCAAATCTGATAAAAGTATCGCATGAGTGCTCAACCCTGTTCCTGGAGATAGCTTCCTGGAGATTTTAGCTCCAACTGTGATCAAACACCACTAGACCAAGGCTGCGTCCGAAACCGCCTACTATTCAGTAGGTACTGCATTTGAATTTAAACGTACTACTCGGCCGTTGGAAAAGTACGTTCTATACAGTATGAATGTGAGCAGTATGAATGGAATTCGGACGTACTACATCCGCCATTTTGTCATGGCGCGTGACCTACCTGCGTCAGTTGCGTTGCTTCACGTCCATTCATAAATTCTCTCGCGGGGCATCATGGGATAGTGCAGCGTCCATGGGATGCGCTCTTCAGAATCTCGCCGGAAGTAGTAAGTCATCCGGGTACTTCTCGCATACTGATTTTCGAATTCTAAGAATTCGGACATACTACTCGGCTCGCATACTGATTTAAGCGTACTGTGTAGTATGGAAGTATGCGGTTTCAGACGCAGCCCAACTGAATAGAATCTAAAGGTGCACTTGGTAATTATACACAGGTGTGTTTAATCAAGGTTGCAGCTGAAGTCTGCAGGAAGGTTGATCTCCAGAAATAGGGTTAAGGACTCCTGACTTAAACACACAGATGTCATTCATTTTCATTTTGGTAAATTAAATTCAATATACATTTAACATTTCAATTAACAATCCATGATTTTAAACTCTGATCTGAGCAGAATAGAAGTGTTTGGAGACGTGTGTTAATTTTGAGATCTTGTGCCAGACAGATGATGACATGTCTGACAGACTCTCACTGGAATCAAGACAATTTTATTACAGTAAGACGCCAAAAACCAGGGATTTGACTCACTAATGCTTGCCGACTGAAGTCTCTTTATTAAAAGATTTGCTTCTCACATTTTTATTTGAGCAGCGATTTGTAAAAGTACCTTGACACCCTCCATCATCTTCCTTACTTCCAGCAGTCCTGTCTCTTTGGATTGTTCCCCAAAACTCTGTCTCTCATAGCAAAAACACTCTTTTCCCACTTTCACAGCTATTTTACCACATCTTTACTCTCTCTCTCTCTCTCTCTCTCTCTCTCTCTCTCGCTATTTCTCCATCCCTACTCAGTTTCTGTCTTCTCAGTCGTATCTCTCTTCAGTTTTTGGTTTGTGTCATGCATCAAAAGAGCGTTGACGTTTGTGACGAGAGTGGTCCCAGAGACCCCTCCCACACGAGGACCCCGCTTGAACATCAGTTTCTCATTCAACTCTTATCTGCCCCATTTCGGCTCCTTTCCATGGCAACGGTTGCAGAGAGAGAGCGAGCGGGCGCCAGGTCTCCAGCGAAGCCCAGCCTTGTCTTAGACAGATGTCTTCCCCAAAAAAGAAAGACATTTAAAAAAAGAGGAGGCACTAGTGTGATTTCTGCTTTCTTCTGAGACTGCACATATAGATAGCAAGTTCTTCAAATACTGGCCGAGCGTTGGGTGTAATGTTCATTACACCACTTGACCTTGGTTGTGGTGTCTGATATTTGGTTGTTTCTGACACATTTGCGTTGTTTGTTTGCAATGCCTATGAGAGGGAACAAGAGATGTGAGGAAACGGAGCTTCTAGCAGTTCTTCCCTGCAGAAATGTTCATTTCAGAGCAAAGAGAAGCAGACTGACAGCTGAGAGCTTGTCCATCCAGTCTGAGAGAAGGACTCCTCCCAGGACATAACCCACATTTACTGCTATTTTTACATAAATACCTCCCTTTAACACTCACTCAGTATATGTGCACCCAGACACCCACTGTTTAAAAGTGTTCTTGCGTGACCCTGCATTCTGGAGATGCAAAGAACTACGGGGGACGGAAAAGTGATTTGCATATATTGTCCATTTTAAACAGACTGCAAGATTAGCAATAATGGCCAAAATAGCCCAGACAGCGTACAGTTTCTGGCAAAACTTACCCACCTCTTTTTGAACTTCAGAAGAGGAGTTGGTGGAGGTTGAATATCTGTTTTTTTCTATTGTCTGTCTGTCTGTCTGTCTGTCATACTTTCAAACATTGTTTATTTGAAATACAGAAATATGTGAACATGAAAGATTGATAATATTAAGTAACATTCAAACTTTTGTGTTCCTTCCATCCTTGCCATTATTGTTCCCATCATCCATCCTTCGTTCCATCCATCCATCCTTCCTTCCTTCCTTCCTTCCTTCCTTCCTTTCCTCCATTCTTCCTTCTTTCCTTCCGTCCCTCCATCCTTGATTTATTTTCTTCCTTTCTTCCTTCCTTCCATCCATCCTTTCTTTCTTCCTTCCCTCCATCCTTTCTTCCTTCATTCCTTCCTTCCTCCCCCCTTCCTTCCCTCCGTCCTTTCTTTTTCCCTCTGTCCTTCCTTCCCTCCGTCCTTTCTTTTTCCCTCTGTCCTTCCTTCCTTCCTTCCTTCCTTCCTTCCTTCCTTTCTTCCATTCTTCCTTCTTTCCTTCCTTCCTTCCTTCCTTCCTTCCTTCCTTCCTTCCTTCCTTCCTTCCTTCCCTCCTTCCCTCCTTCCTTCCTTCCTTCCTTCCTTCCTTCCCTCCATCCTTTCTTTCTTTCTTTCTTTCTTTCTTTCTTTCTTTCTTGCTTTCTTGCCTCGTTTTTTCCTTTTTTTTTTCCTTGCTCCTTTTCTTTTTCATTCTCCCTGCCTCTCTTGATATCTTTTTTTAATGTATGATACTAAAAGTAATAAGTAATTTTAAGAAAGTGACTATTCATAATTCTGGAGCAAATATTACCTATAATTGGATTGATTCTTTGATTAATATGATTTCAGATCATTTAATTTCATCTAATTTCACTAGAAATTATTTAGTTTGGTATCAAGTTTGTTCGTTCATAAACTTAATGAGTCAGTTTTAGATTTATAGAAAATTTTAATTTAAGATAAAAAAAAACTTATTATGTAGAAACTTGTGTAAATAAAATTTGTTTCTTTATTATTTGGTAAAATATCTAAACAATTTAGGTACCTCTGTAAATAATAATCAGATTTACTTCTTGCGACTTTTCCACTTGCATCCACATACTGAAATGGAAGCTTGATCCTGTTGTTGTATTAAGAGCCAGAACAGCTGGTGTATTGTCTTACTATATATTTATATGTATGTATGTGCTTTTTATACTCTTTATTTTACCCTCAGTTGAGTACTTCTAGTGTGCATATTAATAACATCTTTTACATCAAATGCAGGCTTTGCACTGGACAACATCAGTACATTTCCATATCTTTCCATCTTCCACCCCTTCATCTGTTCACAGACCTCAGGTCTTTCCTTCCATCTCTCTGTTTCTCTTTCTTTGGGGAGCATGAGTAGGATTACATGTTAAACTCAGTCACAGTCTGCCAGAAAGAGTGAAACGCCTCTGCAACTGTTGCCTTTATTACACCTGCTCTGGAGACCAAGTGTTCACCACCATATAAGATTGAGGGATAGACAGAGAGAACGGAGACTGAAAGATTGTTCTGTTTGATTCCCTGACTCTTAGAAGTTACTTTCTCTGACTTTGTTCATAAACCTGGTGAGCTGCCTGGGTGTTATGCAAAATTCACAGCGATGCGTGTCCAAGGTGTGTGTAAACAACCAGCGTACATTGGGAAAAAAAAAATCTACCAACTCTTATTTTAAATTCTGAAGGGGTTTGAAAATGCACCATTTCAGATTTCCTTGTATTGTGATGTCACAAGCCCAGCCTGTGATTAATCAATATTTGCTGTTTTAACGTATACCAGTAATAATCACTGCATTCAAGTCAAATATTGTTATTAAACCCCTAACGCTATTCAAGAGCGATGAGCAATTTTCTGATTGTTTTTGTAGTTTTATTTATATTAGCACCATAGACCATACTGTATAATATGTTGCTGTTGTTTTAATACATACTCTAATTTACATTTAATTCCTTTTCTTTTGGAAAAGGGTGGAGAAGAGCTGCTTATTTGCATTTAGCAAGATGTAAATAAAGTGTGTATAGAATAATATAGTAAATTATATAATACACAATCTTTTGTATTTTGAGCTGAAACTTCAGACACATCCTGCGGCACCAGAGACTTTGATTACATCTTTTAAAAAGCGGCATAATAGGTCTCCTGTAAATGCCTACATGGATGGAACATCATAAGTGATTGATGTAGAAAACACTGGAGCTCGCTCTCTCATTCATTCATTTTCTTTTCGGCTTAATCCCTTTTATTAATCCGGGGTCGCCACAGCAGAATGAACCGCCAACTTATCCAGCATATATTTTACACACCGGATGCCCTTCCAGCTGCAACCCATCTCTGGGATAGGAGCTCGCTCTTTATTGATTCTAATAGTGTTTCTGTTAAAAGCACAAATGCTGTTTTTATTTAATTAGAAATACTTAAAATATTTACTTACGTTTTCAAACATTGCTCTTATTGTAGCAAAAATCTTAATTTATTCAATTAATATAAAAATATTCAAAAGTTGTTATATAAATGAATAAAACATTCTTATTGTGAATATGTAAAGTGTAATTCCCCATGAGAACCCACAGAAAAACTTTCAAAATTCAGTTTTTTTATTTCTTTTTCTTTTTTCTTTCTTTACAGAAAAGGGAAGAAACTGCAATAATACTGTAAATTTATTCTGATAAAAAAAAATCCAAAGTGGAAAATGCAAAGGTGTAAAATTGCAAGAAAGACATTTGTGAGAGAGAAAATTTGTTTCTTATGTTTTTTAGTTTATAATTCCCCTGTATCAGGGGTTGCCACAGCGGAATGAACCGATAACTATTTCAGCATATGTTTTAGGCAGCGGATGCCCTTCCAGCTGCAACCCAGCAGGCTACTGGGAAACACACATACAGTCTTACATTCTCACACACACACACACACACACACACACACTCTATCACTTTCTTTACCCAATTCACCTGTACTGCATGTCTTTGGACTGTGGGTTAAACCGGAGCACCCAGAGGAAACCCAGGCGAACACGGGGAGAACATGCACACTCCACACAGAAATGCCAACTGACCCAGCCATGACTCGAATCAGTGACCTTCTTGCTGTGAGGTGGCAGTGCTATCCACTGAGCCACCGTGCTGCATGTTTATAATTCAATATTGCAACAAAAAAAAAAGGTTTTAATTGTAAGATAAGTTGCAACCAGGGTGCGAATTGTACATTGGCGATCGGGGGGTTAGCCTATTTCATAAGTTTGTGGTAGTTTCTGTAGTTTGTGTTAGTTTCAGTGATTGAAGTTTATGTATTTATTTAAATTACATCTAATCTATTAATAAAACATATTTAAGTTTTCAGTGTTTTGAGGAATATTTAGTGTATTCTGACGTTCAGACACCTCTGATTAGCTATTTTAGAGGTTACTGTAGGTCAAACTATGCATCTAATTTTACTTTACTTTTAAGATATATGTACAAACATATATTTTACCCTCCTGAGACCCAAATAAAAAAAATTCTTTTTTTTTTTTGTTCTTTTTCTGCGATTTCCTACATCCTTTGGGTTAAAAAAAAATCTACAATTTAGAGTTTTTACATTTTGTTTTTATTTTTAATTTTACAGCATGTCCACTGTAGTGGACCACAGGACCATTTTAGTTGAAACGACCACCAAACTCAGACAACAAAGCTGTACAGGATGTGGCTGTAAAGGGATATTAATGCAATATTAATGTAACAAAAACTAAACAAAAGCCATTTTTTTGTATTGAAATTCCAGAAACTGTTTAGTCTGAAAAAGAGCCGAACTCAAAAAAAAAAAAAAAGTGGACAAGTAAGAAGTGATGTTAATCCAAAACAAATTTAACATAAAAGTGATTGTCTCTCTAATTGTCTGCAATTCTCTGATTGTCAGACTCTAAGTCAGAGTCTCCCTCAACTATCTTATAAAGAATCCTCTCTGCTTCAGGTCTGCCTCCAACTGCATGCAGTCATTAATTACATTAAGATGGTCCCGGTGTCCACTAGTGGACATTTAAAAAAAAACGATGATATTTTGAAACACAAACAAGTTAACAGCTTTGAAAGCTAAATGTATTGTTCCTGGCACTTTAATAAACAAATATATATGTAATAATAATAGTAAAAAAACATTTAAAAAGCTCAATTTTACATACATCTCTCCTTCCCATAAAATGTGCTTGTTTGTATGCCGGCCATTTTGGATGCCGTGTAATAATGGTTCCTAGCATGCCAGCCAATCAAATGACATATCACTAGAAAGCCCAATATGTTCTCTGCACAGTACAACAGGACTTGACAGGGTAGCTAAAAAAAATTCAAAGACAATTCATGAAAACACAATGTCCACTACAGAGGACACAAGTCAATGGGCGGCATCTGAGGAGGTTACAGGAAAAGTGTATTGTGGACACTTACTGTATGTCTCTTGGTCCTCTTATCTGCAGTTTCAGACTGTTGAATGACTTCTTGTATAGTCTGATGCACGATTAGGCATTGAAAATTGTATGGACCATAATTAAGTGGTTAAAAGTATATTTATATTTCAATATATGGTAACCATTTGAGTATTAATAGACTCTGCTTAATATCTGCTGATACTGCTCCTTCAACAGACATTTAACTGACTATAAGAAACTTTGCAAGTACATGTCAATTTACACTAACCATAACCCCAACCTAACAGTCTACTTATAATCTAATGAGAATTAGTTGGCATGTAGATGCAATGAAACTTAAATTCAACAATAGGACCATCAAAATAAAGTGTGACCCAATATTTTAATTCTTAACATTATTTAAGATACAGATCAGAGCAAACTATTTAAGGGAAAGACCCCCATACAGGTACATCTGGTTTTGATTTCCTTCAGGGGGTCAAGCGTTAATTAGGGGGGCCAGACCCCCCCAAACCCCCCTGAAATTCGCGCCCTGGTTGCAACTATTTAAAAAAGAAAATAACACCATATCAGAAGGTGGCTTTCATAGTTTTTCATCATACAGTATATTTTCCCATTTATTGCAGTGCATTATGGGATTGCATTCATCAAGAATCTGGCCGAATCCCGGTATCATGGGAAAAGCGCACATAATTATTCCACCTAGCTTTTGGAACGGGCTTGGTGCTGGGAGTCCGCCTGAGAAGCCTTAACATACTGCCTATAGGGAGACAGCTCACAAGCTTTTGGAACAGAGTGTCTATATCTCACTCTCTCTCCTCTGCCTTGTTACGATCTCTTAGAGCAGATGAGTGAGAGCTGTTTTTAAGGGGCCCGGGGACTCTGGGAAGCGCAAGAGAAGAGAGCTAAAAGAACAGATCAAAAGAGACAAAAAAAAAAGAGAAAGGGATCCAGCAAGACAACAATGTTCTGTTACGATAAGAGAATCGTTTAGTTGTGATGATTTCGGGATGCTCTCTGAAATCCGGACGTCTCATCAATTAAACAGTTGACCAGAAGAAAGGGAAACTTTTTTTTTCTTCTCTCTCTCTGACAGTTTTGAGCCCTGCCATGCTGTCAGGGACTTCCAGAGCACCAATCTGTCCTTTTCAGCTTTTTTTTCCCCCTCTTCCTCACCCTGTTACTCCCAACATGCTCTCCTCACGGCCCCAGTTTCCTGGTGCTGCTATTCCAGTTATCATGCGTGTTTGAAGAGTTGTGCCAGGTGCCTCTGGCCTAGATGCACGAAGAAGCAGACAGCCTGAGGGGGGAAGAAGCGGGGGCCCAGGTTGGGACATGGCTTTGAATGGGAAAGAAGAAGGCACAGAGGAGGCAGGGTGCTGGATCCACCTCTGAGAGCTGCCCTAACTGGGGCAGATTCACTTAATTTCCTTTTCCTGTAGACTCCAACACATATTTCCAGAGTTAAATTCTCTCTCTCTTTGCTTACTTTCTGGCCTGAACTCACTGCGGTTACTTGTGCTCTTTTGGACGTGGCTCATGTAGCCGTGGGATGTGGCTGCTAAGCTGTTGGCTGGCTTGGTGACCATAACATGGATAGTGTGTCCATGACTGAGCTGTCGTTTGGCCACCGTCCCTCATGCCTGAAGTGTTTCTGGAACTTTTCCACTGCCAGTTCACATATACAGACTTTTCAACTACAGTTTTGGACACCAAGATTGCCTCACCGTCCAACTGCTCTCACTCTTATGTGCTTGTTCCTATATCCAAGAGGTCCTTTTTTTTTTTGCAAACTCTGTCCTCTCTTCATGTTCATGTTGCTGCACAGCTGGCATGTTGGAACATGGTTCAACTGAATCTCTCAACCCTAAATCGAAAAAGGAAAAACTTGGTTGTGAAGGTATTTTGTCTCTTTTTTTTTAAGATGTTTTCTTCACATCTTTGTGTCACGCTCTGTCCATCCGTCTTTGTTACTGTTGCCCTCTTTTCCCGAGAGTCTTCCCTTTTGCGCTTTTGCTTTTTTCTTGGATTGTTTTGTCTGTATCTTTACACCCAGCTGGGTTTGTCTCTCTCTCTATCTCTGATCATTCAGTTTTGAAACTTGAGTTTAAGGCCTGCAAGGGAATTGATAAAACATACTCAGAGAATGCACATGGTGGAACATAGTCTCACAACTACAAACTTTATTCAATGTAAAATATTTGAATTCAGTAATATACACTACCTATCTACACACACACACACAAAATGTTTATCGTTTAATCAAGTTACATATTTAAAATGAGCTGAAACAACACAATTCTTGAGTTTTTTTTTTTTTGGCGGGGACTACTTGATTGAGCATACTACAATCTACTTTAATTTGTAAAAACTACTAAGTTAACTTGTTGCCCCAACACAAATCGATTGTGTGGAACCCAGCATTTTTTACAGTGTAGTTAAAGTAATTATGTGCACTTTCTCAACCATTAGTTGATGCAACACCATGATTAGCCAATCAGATTTAGGCATGTAGATTTACTGCTGTCCATTCCAAGCACCAGAGTGTTTAAACCTGCAGGGGTCATTAAATGTGTCCGCGTTTGAGCTAGGGCTGCACGATTAATCGAAAAAAAGATCGCAGTCTCGATTTGACCCCCTACAGCTGGGGTGCTCAACCCTATTCCTGGCGATCGACCTTCCTGCAGTTTTCAGTTGCAGCCCTTATCAAACACACCTGCCTGTAATTATCAAGTGCTCCTCACGTTCTAAATAATTGGTTCAGGTGTGTTTGATCAGGGTTGGAGCTGAAATCAGCTGGAAGGTCGATCGCCAGGAACAGGGTTGAGCACCCCTGCCCTACAGTATACGATCTTAATCCAACATCTTTTTCGATTCAGCCAATTATATTTTCAAGTTTAGGAGAGAAGCATAAAGGCAGTCGCACAAGTCTTCACATTATTTTATATATGTTGCTTAGCAACGTGGACACCTCCAAAATGGTCAGCATACTGTATTTCTAAGGTATAATTCACCCAAAAATGTATTTTCTGTTTTCATGTAATGACGTATTCGCGGCCGCGAAATCACACGTCAGCTAACACACTGTTTGTTTACTAAAAAGAGGGCGCATTGCAGCCCAGAATGATGTCTACTTTAGTGAACAGAATCTGCATAGTCTGTAAATAACAGGTGATAATGTTGTAAATAAAGTTGTTGCACAAAGCAATCGTTTGGGAGTCGTGGAAGTATGATTCGTCAGGAAGTATGAGTTATATGTATTGTTTTTAGCAAAATTTAGCATTAATTAGACCAGTGTGGGAATTAACACTAATAATAGCCTGCTCATATTAATCTCTATTTTACATTTACAGAATCGTGAGTAAATTCTTGATTTTAAGCAAAAAAAATTGTGGTTGTCATTTTAGCCAGAATTGTGCAGCCCTAGTTTGAGCACATTGTTATGTGACGATCATAAAAAGACCTTAAGAGATGCAATTAAAGTTACTTTGAATGTGGTATGGTTTCTAGTGTAAGACAGGCTGGTAAGACGGTCCCAGAACAGCTGATTTGCTTGGTTGTGTTAATAGTATTCAAACAAAACTGAATTAAAAAACCTAAATAACACAAAATCAATTACAATAGTCAAAAGAACAATGGTTACATTTTTGATTTAGCAATTATTTAATATAGTTAAAAATAAAACTAAACAATGCTCTCAGTCAAATCTGTTTGCTCTGGAACAAATAATAAATGATTGAGACCAGGTATTTGTCAAAGCCAGAATGATTTATATTCCGTTTTAACAGACTGATCACATACTGTACATCAGTTTCAGAAGAACAGTGTTTATGGTAAGGCTGCTCTCGGTGACCGTGCATGTGAATGATGAACGATCACATCTTCAAAGTCATTGAAACATTTTCAATAGGTGATATTTTTATAAATAAACCACATAGGTCAATACAACTACATTCTCACCTCAAAAACCTTTCAGAAATACACTGTGAAACATAAACAGCAGTATTTGCTAAAATATACGTAGTTTCATAAGTACACTATATATATATATATATATATATATATATATATATATATATATATATATATATATATATATATATATATATATATATATATATATATATATATATATATTATTAGTGGTGGGCCGTTATCGGCGTTAACGCGAGACTCTTATCGCGCGATAAAAAAAAATATCGTCGTTAATCTATTCTCAAAATTGGGTTGAGAGCTGGGTCTATTCTACGCAAGCTATGGGGACTTTCACTTTGAAAGTTTAGCGCGGATGTATACCTGACCGGTGAGCCGTCTGAGAATGAAGTGCCCTTCTGAATCAAATCAGCAGGATGCCTGACTTTAACTGCAGTTCGCCAGTTTCACTTTAAGTCATAAACATTTAAGTCATGCCTTCGTGACAAACTGGGGTATTAGACGCAAATAAATGAGTAAGGACTGGTGAGAGTGTTATGGAATTTAATAACGAACGCCAAATGAGAAGAAAAAGAAACTTCCGCATTTCGCGATGTGTGTGTGTGTGTTTGTGTGTGTGCGTCTGTACGTCTGTGCGGTCCTTTACTGACAGCCGCCTGTGTGGATCTTGTCGGAAAATATGGCGAAAAGTCCTACATGATGGTGCTAGTTTGTCAGTATTGCCACTAATATCTGCATACTCCACGTATTAATTCCATTTCTGTGTAGTTCAGTTATGACTGAACTACATAACTACATTTATGACTTATTGAACATCATTTATTTTCATCACCAATTATCATAGTAGAACAGTTTCCCTGGTCTAATGCGCCACCTGGCTTGAGAAACCTGTTCTCAAAGACTTATTATTTGGGTAACACATATTCTGAATGCCTTCGGCAGAATTCAAATGAGCCATTTTAATCTAGATTAATCTAGATTAAAAAAATTAATCTATGCCCACCTATAATATATATATATATATATATATATATAGATAGATAGATAGATAGATAGATAGATAGATAGATAGATAGATAGATAGATAGATACATACACTTACTTATAATTTCATCCTCCACCAGGACACTCACTGTGAGGACTGCTGCAGGTGGAGCGGACCATTGGAGAAGCATTTCTTCTGACGATCCTGGTAGAAAATACTTATTCTTAAACGTAATCAGATGATGTGGTTTATTTACATCAGATGCCCACCACTTAGTGTGATCTTGAATGTTATTCTATTCTTTTTTAAACTAAACAGCCAGAGAAGTTGATTAATTAACTTTATTAATAGGCGAACTGTGTTTATATATATATATATATATATATATATATATATATATATATATATATATTAAATCTGTTATTTCACAATATAATATAAATAAATAAAAAAAACACTGCCATGACATCTCACATAATAATCTTGACACATCGCTAAGAACAGGGATATTCAAAACTTTCTTGTGAAAGGGTTACTAATGTCTGCTAACCCAGGCTGATCTCACGAGGAAACGTAAGTATTTTACGTTTGGTCAGTTTAGAGTTCTGTCGTACGAAAATGTACGATTTTTAAAAAGGAGGCATGGCACCTAACCCCAACCGTCATTGGGTGATGAGCAAATCGTACTCATTTGTACAAATTAGATCGTACGAATTCATACAAATTAGCCACTAAATCAAAAAGTTATGAATTGCCGTGAGATTGCGTTGGCTAACCAGGGCTTAATTTTACTGATCCCCCTCTTCAACCGCTCTCCTCCCTCATCCGCTGTTCACTTTCACTTTATTCTGTGACTCCCCAACCCTCTTCACTTTCGTCTGCAACAACCCCCTGCTCTTCACTTTTGTCCGCGACACCCCTCCGCCATCCAATGCCGGGACCTCGCAATTCACAAATTAAGCACTGCTGCTTACCATTTTTTTATCATCAAAATTGTATTAAATGCATTAAAAATATATTCAAACACAAATCATTTTCTTTTAAATTGTAGCCTAGTGTATCATCCCCTTTTGTTATATCTTTAGTAAAACAACCACTCAAAAAATTTATTTGCTACTTGTTCAAACTAGACCTCTCACAATAATCAGCATATGAACTTATCGCACAACACATAGAGATGACTTTAATCGTTTTTGGTGATGCAATATATATCACCCATACATATAAACCAGTTCTAGCAACATGTGAGCTGATTTTGCAACATCTCTATTTCTATTGGAGATGTCATTATGGTTAAAAAAAATAAACAGTATAGTATTTACTATAAATTACTATAGTATATTTTCATGTGGGTGTCTGACAACTGAAAATAGATCTGGTAGCAGATATCACAGCCTCTGTTACTTTTTACCTTGCACTTTTTTTGTTAACATTTATTATTATTTATTTAGGATATGCGTTTTCACATTCTGATTCCAATGCCTGATTACTAAATAGTTAAAATGACTATAATTAAATAAAATATTCTTAAAAATAAAATATTATGTGTTCTTTGAAAGTGTGTACTTGCATTGTGATGATATTATATTGTTATTCTGGCATTATCTTAAATTGACAATAATATTGTTTATGGCGATATATTTTGTTGCAATATATCGTACAACAAAAAATCGATATCTTGACAAGCCTAGATCAAACTACTTATTTAAAATAAGAAACAACGAATTTTTTTTTATTTTAAAGATTTATTTTTGGCCTTTATTAAGTGGATAGGACAGTAATGAGACAGGGAGTGAAGTGGGAGAGTGAGAGGGGGTAGGGACGGGAAATGTCCACGAGCCGGGATTCGAACTCGGGACGCCCTGAAGTGCTACTGCACCATATGTCGACGCGCTAACCACTAGGCTATTGCGCCGACGAAACAACAGAATTATTAAGATGTTTTTTTTGGGACAACTTGATTGTTTTATGATCAATCCACTTAAATTTGTAAAAACAATTAAGCTAACTTAATCGATTTGTTTTGTGACAACATGGAATTGTGTGGAACCATGCAATTTTTATAGTGCATCGACTATTTCTGTAAATAATCTCAGACAGCGCAACAGAATACACATGCTGATATTTTAAGGGATAATAACGCATCTGACCTCATATCTATATAACACACATGCACACACACACGCACACGCTTGTTCCGCCTCGCTCTAAATCAGCAAACAGATTGAGCCCACTAGCAGTCAGGCTTTGACAGGTAGTTGACCCCGGTCGTCTCATGTCTCCACCCCCTCATCCATCCTTCCTCTCTTTCACTCCATCATCTGTTTAAGTATTCACACTCTGCTTCACAGTTAGATGAAAGAGAGAAAGGTCTGGACTGAGGGTCTTGTTCTCCAGGATGAATCCAGCCTCAGCCTGCTGTTTGTTTGTTGTTGTTATTATTAGTGCTTTGTTTACCTCACCTGTCTTGTTTTCTCCTCTTTCTTTGACCTCCCACTCCAGGAGATGGAGCCTATGTTTACACTTATTATTATCATTATTGCAAGACCTATAAAGGCGATGATATCTCTGCATTTGTGTATGTGAAGGAAATATAATTGCTGGTTAATCTGGCCTTTACACACACACACACACACACACACACACACACACACACACACACACACACACACACACACACACACACACACACACACACACACACACACACACACCTTTGAACTGCGGAAAAAACCTGCCTCCCACATTATTATAATCATGTAAAGGCAATGCCAGAAATAATATCTCACAAACAGCTGAAAATTACTTTTTTTTTTTTTTTGTATTCAGTGTTAAATTGGATTAAAAGGTTGCATTTAAGGGTGCATAAGGAGAAAGGACGAAAAGAGAAACATGAAAAATAAAACACTCTTGGTCATAGACAATAGGAATTGGGGTTATGAAATAATTATTCTCCTTTGATGTGTTCTACGATGCTCCACATTTTATGAAAAGGGACTCTTAAACAGCCTCTTCTAATTTATAAGAGTTTCATATGTTATGCAAAGCAGAGGCATGCAAAGATTCATAGTCCTGACAGCAAGATAGGCATTTGCATTGCAAATATCTAACTTTAAGTGTGAAATAAAGTATCATCAAAAATTCAGGTAACATCAAATATGTGTTAATCTGTCAGCATGCTAGTCCTCTTTTTTGTTAGCTGAGTAAGGATAGGCAAAATAACACACATGCACACACAGGTTTGAGTCTACTCGTTCCATATTTTCACTTATATTGATATGAATGGTCTTTAATTTTTGTTGAAATAAATTACCTGAAAAAGTTAAATTGATAAAATATTTTTTTTTAACTATTAAGTATGGCGACCGAGAGAGCTTAACATTCTGCAGTTTAAGAAACCACATGGAATTACAAAAAACGCCAGCAAATAGAGAAAAGATCTTCATTGGTTTGACAGCACATGCGCTGCATTTTCTCACAACACAAACAAATAAATAAAACGTGCTGCATTTTCTCACAACACAACGGAAATGTTTCAAGGAGACCCTAAAACGCGAAGGACCCTGCTATTTAGGTTATGGTTATTTAGGCAAAAAAAATACTAAATGCACAGGAATCGGGATATTAAAATAATAAAACAAAAAACTCTGCCTACAACTTCACTGAGCAATAGTCACGGCACAGCGGCGTCTGTCATGTTTTTGGGTCCCCTTGAAATATCTCTGTTGTGTTCCTTTCTCTTTCTGTTGTGATAATGCAGCGCATTTTATTAATGTGCATGTGTTGTGAGGATTTGCAGCACGTATGCTGTCAAACAAATAAAGATCTTTTCGTAATTTGCTGGTGTTTTTTGTAATTACATGTGTTTACCTAAATTGCAGCACGTTAAGCTCTCTTGGCCACCGTAATATAGACATTTTTGTACGAATATAAGACAAATTTCAACCACGCTACTAAACAACAGTGTTGGGCACATTCTTTTTAAAAGACTAATAGTTATAGTTACTAGTTATAGTTACTATAGTTACAGTGCACGTGATGTATTTGAGTGTCTCTCGAAAAAAGACGTCTCACCCGCACCCTCACAATCATTACATTACATGGAGGGGGAGGGGGTTTTTATTTGCAGCATGTGCAGTAAGCATACGCATAGTGATTTATAGTGCATCCAGACTCATTCCAAAATTGATAAAATTTATTTATTTTCTCAACATTCTACACACAATACCCCATAATGACAATGTGAAAAAAGATTTTTTGAAATTTTTGCAAATTTATTACAAAATAAAAAAAGCTGAAAAACCACATGTACAGAAGTATTCATAGCCTTTGCCGTGAAGCTGTAAATTGAGCTCAGGTACATTCTGTTTCCACTGATCATTCTTGAGATGTTTCAGCAGCTTAATTGGAGTTTACCTGTTGTAAATTCAGTTGAGTGGACATGATTTAAAAAGGCATACACATGTCTATATAAGGTCCCAGGGTTGACAGTGCATGTCAAAGCACAAACTAAGCATGAAGACAAAGAAATTGTCTGTAGACCTCCGAGACATGATTGTCATGAGCACAGTGGCCTCGATCATCCATAAGTGGAAGATGTTTGAAACCACCAGGACTCTTCCTAGAACTGGCCAGCCATCTAAGCTGAGTGATCAGCGGAGAAGGGCCTTAGTCAGGGAGGTGATCAATAACCCGATGGTCACTCTGTCTGAGCTACAGCATTCTTCTGTGGAGAGAGGAGAACCTTACAGAAGGACAACCATCTGTGCTGCAATCCACCAATCAGGCCTGTATGGTAGAGTGGCCAGACGGAACCCACTCCCCCCCTGAAATTTGCCAAAAGACATTAGAAGGACTCTCAGACCACAAGAAACAAAATTCTCTGGTCTGATGAGACTAAAATTGTATATATGTGTGTGTGTGTGTGTATATATATATATGTATATATATATATACACACACACACACATACACACACTCACACATACACATATATGTGTATATATGTGTAAATATATGTATGTATGTGTATATATATATATATATATATATATATATATATATATATATATATATATATATATATATATATATATGAATGTATATATTTATTCATTCATTCATTCATTTTCTCTTTGGCTTAGTCCCTTTATTAATCTGGGGTCGCCACAGCGGAATGAACCGCCAACTTATCCAGCATATGTTTTACAAGGCGGATGCTCTTCCAGCTGCAACCCATCTCTGGTAAACATCCACACACACACTCATTCACACTCATACACTACGGACAATTTAGCCTACCCAATTCACCTGTACCACATGTCTTTGGACTGTGGGGGAAACCGGAGCACCCACACGAACGCTGGGAGAACATGCAAACTCCACACAGAAACGCCAACTGACCCAGCCGAGGCTAGAAACAGCAACCTTCTTGCTGTGAGGCGACAGCACTACCTACTGCGCCACTGCATAGCATATATATACGTATATATATATATTTTTTTTTTGCGCAAAATTGTCCAAAAAAATCCGTCATTTTTATCCGAAAAAAATCACAAAAAAAATCGTGAAAAACTGTGGTCTGATAATATCATGGCACAAATAAAGTGCAGTCACGTATGGCAAAGCAAATGCATAATAGAAAATTAAAAAAATGCTAAAAATATGATTTCACATTATTAGTAATTATCATTATTATTTTAGCTTAATTATGTGCCTTATCAAATTTAGTAAGTGAAATAAGTGTTCTTCAGCTACGGTGGCATCTATGAGGATAAGATGAGAATTGCTGTCATGCGATGAAAAAGTGTGTGAGCTGTACAACTGAGACTTAAAAAAGGGGCAAATCGGAGGCTTTTTGTGGATATCTTGAGAACAGAAATATGCATTTAGAAAGAAAGTGAGAGGAGGGAACAAGAGAGATAGAGAGAGCGAGAGACGGTGTGAAAGAAAGCACAGTTGGCTGTTTTAATATTACACGACCACTGATGCACATTTCAGCTCAGTGTCTGGCCTGGCCTTCTGTATGTTAGCTTGATAACACTGCCGAAATGCCACTCTGTGAATTAAACATAGCTCTTTCCTGAGTGCCAGCTATTCTTTCTTATCTCTGTCTTTTTTTTATACCTCATCTTTCTCTTACTTAAAACAAATCCCTAAACCTACCGCTAGTTCTTTTTTTGGAAGTCTGCATTGTGTCATTGTTGTCAAATGCTTTGTCATCTCTGATGTTTTGAGTGGAGCTGTTGGGATTTCTGTCTTGATGATTGTGGCTTTTTTTTGTGATGCATAAATGATTTAAGAAGTATGTGTGTCATAGTGATTCGGCTTTTTTTTTTTTTTAAACAATGCAAAAATACTTCTTACTGTATTTGAACAGCTGTGTGTTTTATGCATGTGTGTTTTTTCGTGGTGGTCTTAAATGGGGGCTGTGATGAAAAGTGTGCTCCTGTGATCTGTAGGTAAAGGAGAGGCTGAAGAAAGAGCGGCTGGATATTTTATTAATGTGTCTCGTTAATATTCCAGCACTGAGGGACGACTCCTGTGTCTCTTCTCCTGAAGAATGATGAATAACTCAACACCTCCACTACAGCTCAGTCCTGATCATGAATATTCACAGTCTGCCTGGCTGGGACGGCCCTCCCTGGACTGCAGCGAGGAGAGAAAGACAGAGAGAGACACAAAATGAGAGAGGTACGGTACGGATGTGTATGTGAAATGAACTGTACAGTATGGGTTTTTTTCCATAACTATAATCATTCTTTTTATTCCTGTGAGATGCTGAGGTAATTTATGCTTTTTAATTTGAAGTTCTAAAAGTTGGAGGATGTATACAGAAATTTTTTATAGAGGTCCCAGAATGTGTGACTGCCCTTATAGAATGTTTAAACCAAATTCATTGCATTTTTATGTTTATTATTAATGAAAACACTGACATTTATTTAGCCTCATTCAGTTATTGTCTTTACTTATATACTTAAAGGGATAGTTTAAAAATAGGAGCCTATGTTTTTTATCGTTTATTAAAATAAGCTAGGGGTCTTACTTAAAAAAACATACACTTATTCACCGATTTATATGCACTTTATTTTAAATTACCCAAAGACGATTATTTTAGAATAGGCTACCCTAACATTGGTAACTGAACCTGTAGATTAAATTATCAAAGTATGATGCTTAACAATTCCAGCCAAACATACTGTAGGCTACTTATTTGGGCCACACTCATCTATCATCTAGAAATATGTCATAACAAGAAGTACTCTGAGTTCATTACGTAGGACATTAACTTAAGTAATTGTATAAATGTGCTTTAGAAAACATTACTGAATAGAATTAACTTTACTGTCATCTTGAGGAAACTCTAATATTTTATAGCGTTTTAAATAGATCATTCAGTGCTATTCTCTTTCAGTATCTGACGTGCCTTGCCCCCTTTAAGATGCTTTTCATTTTAATGCACTTGATCTGAATCACTCTCATAGCTGTGATATAAATCACTAGCATAGCTGTGATATAACTGAAACGCTATTGGCAGTTTTTTTTAAATGGGAGGAGCTACTCTGTTTCACCCTCTCTTCAATTTTCAGTTAAAATTACGTCAAACATCAAATATAAAATGCACATTTCAATGCACTTCAATCATGAAACCTTTAAAGGGATAGTTCACAGAAAAAAAGAATACTCCGCTATCATTTACCATTACATCATTTATTATTATTATTATTATTATTATTATTAATAAAATATGTTCAATAACTGCTTATCTTGCAATGTGTGTATAATCACGATTGCTTCACATTTAAATCTTAAAATCACCAATCATTAATTAGCAATTGTTAAAAAATGTGGACAACAATATATACGTAGTTGGCAACATATACGCTAAATTCTTTAGGAATGACATTGACATTGACATTGGTGAGTAAATTCCCAGTAAATTCCCACAGTGTTGGTCTATAGAAGACAAAGGAACTGGATGGTTGGTGCAGAGGTAACCGACTGTCAGGCATCTCATGTGTTTGGTATTCGCTATTTTTGACCAATTTACGTTACAACACCAAACCTGACAGATGTGCAATGGTGTGTGCATGAGCCTGCAGTGCTGCCATATCCGCTTATTATCAGCGACATTGGGCTTCGTCTTTTGGCTTTGCTCATACATCTATCAAGTTTATTACAGTCATTAAAGTGGTCAGATGTGGATGACGATATTTTGGTATTATTTTTCTATATTTTTCTTTGTTTATATTGGAGTCTTCTTGTATGCTATTTTTCCACCAAGATCTGGCAACACAAAAGAAGTTCACACCTATCCCCTAATTTTTTGCTTCATGAGGTTGATTATTGCACACAGAGCTGATGTCAATGGCTGCTTTTTCCCAACATTCTTCAGAGTATCTTGTTTTGTGTGCAACAAGAAAATAAATCATTCAAGTGTCAAGGTCAAGGTAACATTTATTGTCTCCTGTAGGAGATTTGTTTAAGAAAAAAGGTTCTGCTGTACAGAAACACCAACAAGACAACATATAACATACATAATAAAAATCTGATCCTAAAATACCTCCTAATATAAATATGATTCCATAAAAAAAATTAAATTAAAATACAATGTGCCCCCACTGCCCTCGTTATGCCAACCAATGCAGTTATATTAATCTTTGACCGTCCTACCCTACTTACTCATTAATCAATTTAATTGAAAAAGGAACAAATGAATGTTTATATCTATTATACTTGCATAACGGGACCCTGTATCTTCTGCCAGAATTCATCAGCTCTTACTCCAAAGACAGCACATGCGAAGAATCAGATAAAATCTTGTTGAATTGTGCACAACTCAAAGATGACTTTTAGCAAACCAAGTGTCTCAATTCCCATCATTTTTCCTGCCACTCTCATCAGGTTATTTACTTGGGTTCTCATATTTACTGTCAGATTCCCAAACCAAACAATAATTCCATATCTTAAAATAGATAATTGTTGCTTTATAAAAAGTTAGCATTATGCTGCTACTCACTCCGAATAATCTTAGTCTACGTAACAAGTGTAAGCGCTGATGAATTCTTGCACAAAGGCTTGACACCTGAGAGTGCCAATTAAGCTTACAATCAATATTCACCCCTAAATATTTATATGAAGCAACCTGCCTAATGTATTTATCATAAGCCACATCAGAGCTCCTATCGCTCACTGATAGGGTCTATGATGACCTCCTCCGTTTTCTTAACGTTAATTTCCAAATAGTGGTCATCACACCAGCTGACAAACCATTCTACAGCCGCTCTATATTCCATGATGCTGGCATCTTTTGTGAAAGGGGTCAATAATATAGTGCCATCAGAAAATTGAAGAATATATTGATTTGTCTGCTGACTAACGCAGTCATTTGTAAAAAGGAATCACTTAAGTAGGAGTTTTTATTTTATTTTATTTATATTTTTTATTTGCCTTTCAAAAACACAACAATTTAGGCCAAACTCAATTTCAACATAATCTTTCACAAACTGACTGAGACATGTCAGATATACAGTGAATCAAATATAAAGCCAATCAAATATATAATTCCAGAAAACAAACAAACAAACAAACAAAAACGAAATGTATAAAATAACAACAAAAAAGAACAACATACCATGCAGACAACAAACAGAAACTCTGTAAGGGGTTAACCTCTTAAGGACCAAGGTGTTTTTTTACATGCATTTTTTATTTCTCTTTGCTATTTGAGCTTATTGGAACCTAATTAGAATAAAAATCTAAGTATCATCTTTTGATATGATGTACTTTTAGAGAAAAATGATGTTCATATATGTGGACTCGTGATCCGAATTTACATAAAACACTTTTTCCCGAATTTTCTTTTATGCATATTTAACATAGATTTTTTTTTAAACTTGCTTTGACTATCAGACAGAACAAACAACATTTTTTCCCATTATGGACAGTTAAAAATAGGGTTTGGGACATTTCACATGCTGCAAAACAGTTGCAGGATGACACTGTCTGTCTGTAACAAAATATAAAACCTTCAAAGTATTTTAAATAGCCACTTAAGAGCTAAAAATGTACTGTCCACGTATGTGGACATTCGGACCCGAGGAGGTTAAGTAGGAGTAAACAATGAGGAAATGTACATTTTTGGATGAACTATCCCTTTAACAACTCATTGATTCAGTCTGATGTGTTGAGATATGAGTTATGCTTCACTGATTCAAAAGATCCAGTCAAAGCAAGGTTGTCAATTAATTGATTCAAATGATCTGGTCAGAACAAGTATCCAGTTAACAATTCACTGAATTCACAAGTATACTGTAACTAAAAAAGAGCTCAGATCTGGAGCCAGACTTAACTTAAAACAATCAAAATTAACTGCTTAAATAAATTGGACAGCATAAAACATCATTTTTGAAGGCCTGTAACATCTGATCTCATCTGTTTATCTTCATCTACCATGCTTTATCCATCCTGGTAGCAAATTATGCTGTATATAATTTCAAGCTGTGCCTTTAGACAAAGAATGAGACCATGAGAATGTAAATATAACTATTTCAGTATTATCAATAATGTAAAGACTAATGTAAAGCCTATTAATTCTCAATATTTCCTTATATGATGTGTGTACCTATATAAGTCTGAACTGCACTCAATAATTGACTTTTTAAATTAAAAGTGGTGAAGCCAAGGGAAGTTTTAAGGTTCCCTCAATTAAGTCTGAAAGTCTGAGGTGGTGTTAAAACACTGGCGTATATGTAAAATTAGAAGTAGAAATGCCAATGTATGCTCAGTTGCACAAATACTAAAGGTCATTACAGACATATAGTGGCCAGGAGTTTCAAACACCTTTATGAAACTAACAATCTGGTGGATGGAACAATAGTCATGCAGGGAAGAGTGTCTTGAGAACGGGTTCATTCAAGTCATAAGTCTCTGAAATTGGCTGATTACCTGAGCCTGAAGTGCAACCGCTGGAATTACAGATGTTTCAACATCAACAGGGGAGATGGTGCGAAACTGTTTACAATCCAATGTAGTGTAGAAACTAAGGGAAATCACAGAAAAGGATTTTGTAGTAGTAATTTTGTAGTACAGTTCCTAAAGCAAGCATGTACGTATAGCTAGTAGATTTGAACTGAATATCGTATTAAAATACACCAACATGGTTTCTTGCTCCAATCAGTTAGGGTTTAGATTTAGATTCAACTTTATTGTCATTACACGTACACAAGTACAAGGCAATGAAATGCAGTTTAGGTCTAACCAGGAGGGCAATTGCAGCAAATGCAGGAGGATATAGGTATAAATTATAATGTGCAATTATAGAAAAACCGGTGATATTTACAGATGGATGTAATGTGATGGATGTAACCGTCCCAATGTGTCCTTGGGATGGCTAACATGGGAGATTGAGTTAAACTGGGGCACTTCTTACTCAAGCTGATTATGGTAGTAGTTTACTTGGCTCATAGTTTTTATTTTGCTGTATGTAATTAGTTAATCTGACAACTAATTACTCACCCTCATGGTGTTCCAAACCCCAGAGCTTTTCGTTCATCTTTGGAACCCAAATTAAGATATTTTAGGTGAAATCCGAGTACTCGTTCATCCTTCATAGCCAGCAATGGTCCATGTTAGTTTAAAGTCCTGAAAAATACCAGACCAAATGCCTTCAGTGGTTGAATTTAAATATTATCAATCTACGGGAATCCTTTTGTGCACACATAAAACAATTTTTTTCTTTTCAATGTCAGTATAGGGTGCATGTTCTTATGGGCATCTGTGCGAGTATATGTCACTGTTTTGCTTGTGAATGTGCGCAATATACTGAAACTGAGGAGACAAAACTTTTGAATAAAGTCCAGATGGGTGTACTATGAACATTACACAGAGGTTGTATTAACTATGATCAAAGATTTACAATTGATGAATATATTTATGCAGATATATATGAACATAATTAAAAATGTTTACAGTTGAAGTCAGAATTATTAGCCCCCCTGAATTATTAGTCCCCCTGTTTATTTTTTTTCCGTTTTCTGTTTAACAGAGAGCAGATTTTTTCAACACATTTCTAAACATAATAGTTTTAATAACTCATTTCTAATAACTGATTTATTTTATCTTTGCCATGATGACAGTAAATAATATTTTACTAGATATTTTTCAAGACACTTCTATACAGCTTAAAGTGACATTTAAAGGTTTAACTAGGTTAATTAGGTTAACTGGTAGGTTAGGGTAATTAGGCAAGTTATTGTATAATGATGGTTTGTTCTGTAGACAATCGGAAAAAAATATATAGCTTAAAGGGGCTAATAATTTTGTCCTTAAAATGGTGTTTAAAAAAAATTAAAAACTGCTTTTATTCTAGCTGAAATAAAACAAATAAGACTTTCTCCAGAAGAAAAAACATTATCAGACATACTGTGAAAATGTCTTTGCTCTGTTAAACATCATTTGGGAAATATTTAAAAAAGAGAAACAAATTTAAAGGGGGGCTAATAATTCTGACTTCAACTGTATGTACAGAGGGAATGTACAATTCAAGATGAATTAGTGCAACAAAGTGCAATGAACATAAACAATTTTAAATGTGCAAATATTCAATAATGCGGTGCTTATGGGGAGTATAAGTTATAAGGAGAGTTTCCAGAACATAGTTTCTAAATCTACTGCACTAAACAGACAGCACAAACAGTAGTCTATTGGTTATAAATTATCGTTTTTAATGAATTCAAGACATACAGTAGAATCAGTGTACACATTTATTAAGAAATACACAAGTTTGATTGAGTTCTTTTCAGTGAACAAACACATGCAGTTTTCTGCTAACATAGTGTAAGTTACAGGTTGTTAATGTAACGATGTGTAGTAAATGTAATGAACTGTAATCACATTTTTGTTTGGTTTGTGTTGTTGTTAAATATACTATAGGCATATTTTTCTGTATTAGGACAATTATTTGATTGTGTACAGTGTATGCCAGTTATGATTTAATGACAAATATCCTTAAGGGATAGTTCACCTAAAACTGACAATTCTGTCATTATTTACTCACCCTTTACTTGTCACAAGCTTGTTTGAGTTTCTTTGTTGAACACAAAAGAGAAATTTTGAAAAATGTTGCAGACTGGTAAGCACTTATTTCCATAGTATTTGTTTTTCCAGCTATAGAAGTCAGTGATTACCAGTTTTGAACATTCTTCAAAATACATTTTTTGTTCAACAGAAGAAGGAAACTCATAAAGCTTTGGAACCACTTGAGGATGAGTAAATAGTGATTAGTTTTCATTTTTGAGTGAAGTGTCTCATTTAGATCTCAAAATGTCTACATTTATTTATTATTCCATTCTCTGATTGGACAGATGGATAGATATTTGCTATAGCATAGTTAGCATAAATAACATAAATAAAAAAAAATTACTCTTCTGAGCCTGCAGTGAAATATTTATATACGTGTCATCCTGAGGGCTGTTTCATAAAAGTGGTTAAGAAAAGCGGGGATTAAAGTCAGAAACCTGACTTCAGTGAGCCGAACTAAACGTCCACGCCCAAATTGGTTCCATAACAGCAAGTTGAAAATCATTTGAAAATTGATCTAACTAATCTGACTTCAGTTTAAATAATCTAGATAACTGCTCGTGCACGTTACTGTCGCGAAACCCTGAAGGTTGAGCATAGATGCGTTGATTATGTTGTGTGCTGCTACCATGGCAACTACGAGAAATGAAAGAGCTCAGAAATGAGGCACAGCTGTTCACAGCGAGTGAGCCGCGTTGGTTTTAATCATATAATAATTTAAACATAATAATCAAAAACTACGGCTTGCAAGAGAGAAGCTGACATGAAATTGCAGATCGTCTCAATTAAAAAATAGACCATTATCTAGGCCTATTAACGTTAAATTAAATGTTTGTCGCTGCCTCAATACATTGAAATTGTGCTTGACTGCGCGCGTGTACGAGAGAGAGAGAGAGAGAGAGAGAGAGAGAGAGAGAGAGAGAGAGAGAGAGAGAGAGAGAGAGAGAGAGAGAGAGAGAGAGAGAGAGAGAGAGAGAGAGAGAATGCGTGCTTACTGCCAATTGTTGCTTGCAAGGAAAAGTTTTAATGCATTGCAGGCTCACTGTAAAATACAAAATGTGCTTAACTTCAACACATTAAGTTTAAAATAAAGGCAAGAGCCATGCACGCACAAGCGGTGGGATTTTTTATTTGCTGCCGAAACCGCTGCGGAATGCTGCTTTCCCTTTGACACCTGTGTTTCCCGCGGCCCGTGGAAAAATATATGTATATTAAAGTGAGGCTACTGCTCGGCCCGGATCCACCACCTGATTATTCCACTCAGAGTTTACAGCTTGAGCTTTAAAGTCATTCTTTAAGAAAAGTAGCCCACTTCTTTATATCAGTCAGTGCTTTCTTAATATATTTCCTTTATAAAATTTTGCAATTCATTTACATATATAGCAAAGTACACCCCTCACAGATCAATATTTTAAACTATTATTTTCTACAGGATGCTTTACTACAATATCTCTGTGCATATACATTCGATTATTCAGTACCAAAGCAAAATTTGGAACTAATTTAACAACAAGTAAAAAATTTGTAAAAAATTAGTTTAGTTTAGTTTAGTTT
The DNA here is from genome assembly GCA_903798195.1 of Danio kyathit. Taxonomy (NCBI): domain Eukaryota; kingdom Metazoa; phylum Chordata; class Actinopteri; order Cypriniformes; family Danionidae; genus Danio; species Danio kyathit. Next base: position 40,928,632 of record LR812521.1, on the reverse strand, counting down.
AGTTTAGTTTAGTTTAGTTTAGTTTAGTTTGGTTTGGTTTGGTTTGGTTTGGTTTAGTTTGTTTTGGTTTAGTTTGGTTTTGAGTTTAGTTTAGTTTAGTTTAGTTTAGTTTTAGTTTAGTTTAGTTTAGTTTAGTTTAGTTTGGTTTTGGTATTAGTGTAGTTAGTTTGTTTTGGTTTAGTTTGGTTTTGAGTTTAGTTTAGTTTGTTTTGGTTTTGGTTTAGTTTGGTTTTGGTTTTTAGTTTAGTTTAGTTTGGTTTGGTTTGGTTTGGGTTTAGTTTGGTTTTTAGTTTGGTTTTGGTTTTTAGTTTAGTTTAGTTTAGTTTAGTTTAGTTTAGTTTAGTTTAGTTTAGTTTGGTTTGGTTTGGTTGGGTTTAGTTTAGTTTAGTTTAGTTTAGTTTAGTTTAGTTTAGTTTAGTTTAGTTTAGTTTAGTTTAGTTTGGTTTTGGTTTTTAGTTTAGTTTAGTTTGGTTTGGGTTTAGTTTGGTGTTTAGTTTAGTTTAGTTTGGTTTTGGTTTTTAGTTTAGTTTGGTTTGGGTTTAGTTTGGTTTTGGTGTTTAGTTTAGTTTAGTTTAGTTTAGTTTAGTTTAGTTTGGTTTGGTTTGGGTTTAGTTTGGTTTTGGTTTTTAGTTTAGTTTGGTTTTGGTTTAGTTTGGTTTTAGTTTGGTTTTAGTTTAGTTTAAAACATCACAATACTTTTATATTGTAAATAAACAGACAACCAAGAGATGACAATGGACAGTTTGGAGTTCGACTTAAAGACATCAGTCAGTTGTGATGTTCTCTCCAGGCCTGCTGTGCATGACTGTTTCATCAGCTGTATCAGATCAGCTTGTGTTTCTCTCTGGCAGATATCGAAGCGTGATTCCTGTGGCAGTGACTAGCAACAACAACCCCCTGACTTTCTGCAAGGCTCTGTCCTATTACCGCACTAGTATGGCGGATTACTGCCAGGAAACCAGGATAATGGGCGTCACGGCAGCGGAAATCCGCTTTTCTTAAGAATGGCACTGAGAGGCGTGAAGGCCAAATCCTCCATTTAAAACCACGAGAGACAGGCCCCTATTATATCAACTTACCACTCTGTATCCAACACGACTCTTATTCTTACACTCTCTGTAGAGTTTTCTGTCTGTTCATGTTTCTTTCACGGTTCCCATCTTCACTTTGTTTCTTAAGGATGCTACTTCACACATTGGAGGATGACCCGACGCATACTGCCCCTAATCAACTGATCTTTATAGTTAGAAACCACACAAAATGAACTGATCGCCCACTGAATATGACAAAGAGCATTAATTTATTGTCTAATCATGATTTTTTTTTTTAGGTTACAGGTGTCGCAGCAGCTGCTATTGTTTATGTTGTGAAAGTAATGAGCCTCTCTTCACTGTCGTCCTCAGGAATGTGCAAACACTTGAACCTGAGAGCAGATCAAGTAGGAAATGAACGCAGCACAACATGATGGAGCGAGAGGAAGATGGATGTACGGATAGCAGAAGAGGTAAGTAGTGCAGAAATGACTAATGACGTGCCAGTCCTCCGTTGATGAGATAAACTGTGTCTAAGGCGGAGTTAGCGTGGTAAATTGGTGACAGTGGATCGAAGGTGTTCTCTCTAAACACAGCGGATGTGTGAGGAGTCAACTGACTGCGCGGAAACAAGAGATAAAACACATGAGGCTTGGGACGGTTAACAGGGGAGATTGAAGTAAACTGGGGCAGTTCTTACTTAAGCTATTATTATTGTAATAGTTTACTTAGCTAATAGTTTTAGCTAAGGATGTTGGTTAATCCAACAATTAATTACTCCCCCTCATGGTGTTCCAAACCCCAGAGCCTTTCGTTCATCTTCAGTACCCAAATTAAGATATTTTAGGTGAAATCTGAGTACTCGCTTATCCTGGATAGCAATTGTCCATGTTGGTTCAATGTCCTGAAAATTACCAAAGACCAAATGCCTTCAGTGGTTGAATTGAAATATTATCAAGCTACGGGAATCCTTTTGTGCGCACATAAAACTAGTTTCTTCTCCTCACTGTCAGTATAGGGTGCATGTTTTTATGGGCATCTGTGGGAGTATATGTCACTGCACATTGCTAGTTAATGTGCACAATATACTGACACTGAGGAGAAGAAACTGTCATTATTTAGGAGGAGAATAAAGTCATTATTTTAGTTTTGATGCAGTATCATCTACCCAAGAACATTATTAGCAGGCAGTTCGGTTTAGTTTAGGATGTGTTATTATAAGCAAATGAAATGCAAACCTTTGCAAAACCAAATGAATATATCCGTATCAAGTGTATCAGTCCAGTCTGTGTCTAAATGAATGGTGCAATTTGACTGAAATATGAATGCAACGAACCAAAGACATACAGTATAAATGAACCAAAAACAGGATATGATGTCACTAGATGCAACGCTACAAATCACATGATTTAATGATGTAGAAAAATTGGTGTATCCAAAGCTAAATGAGCAGAGGGCAAACAGAGAGCAATCAGGAAGTGAAGTGCCTCATTAAAGGACAAAAATAATGAGCAATTTGCTAGGGCTGCACAATACTGGGGAAAAAATTACAGTGCAGTGTTTTGTTTTTCTGCTCTATATATCGCAATATGAAAACCGTTTCACCAGATGCCTTGAGCTCTAACTCTATTTGGAAAGAATTCATTATTTTAGAATGAATGGGGTGAGTTTGTAGGGGAGTGCATTGGCATAATAATCAAATTACAAGCATAAATTAATGCAATGAATTAAAGGGTGCTTATTTTATTCTGGAGAGTCTAATAGTATTCAGGTACAGAACTTGATTATTTATTTGCATCTGAATGCTTTAAACTTTAGCTTAAGCTTTCATTCCACTGTATTACAAAAGTCATCATTGTCAATCGATATATACAGTATATATATATATATATATATATATATATATATATATATATATATATATATATATATATATATATATATATATATATATATATATATATATATATATATATATATATATATATATTACGTTCACGTCCATATGTATATGTTTGTCTGTCTTGCTGTTGTTTTTGATTGTTTGGCACCAACTTGTGACTGAATAATAGGTAGGTTAGTGTATGCACCACAGCCATTTTGTTTCTGTCAGCTTTGCATTTTATTAAAAACCTGTTAGTCAGCACTCACTTTTGGGGATTTACATCTACCTAAATTTAAATAGTAACAGTTCTTGACCCCAGTGAGTTGCAAACAAAAATTAGGTATCATTGAAAAGAAGACACTTTGAGCTAGGAGTGTCAAAATTAATTGTTTCTTCGGTGCACCGCGATGCAGACGCGGACAATTCGGTATCGGTTCAGTAATAATCATAACCGGTTATTATATACTGATGTCATTTATCTCATATGCGCTATGTTGCCGTAGCTTACTACGGTGAGGGAGGCGAGCATGAGTATTTACAATGCTCTAACTACTTAAAACCGCAGAAGCTGTGCACAATTTCACTGCGTGTGTGTTTGCTTGAAAGTCTTTCACTGACACTTACAGCAGAAGCCCCTGTTTCACTGCGATTGAGAAAATGAAAGTAAACTCCATTCTCTCTCACTCTGTGGCCCATTTGACCTGCTGACGTGACGTTTCCTCTCCTCGCGACTGGTACAGCAATACTTCTGGATACAGACACGAGCGCGTGTCTGCAGAGTTTTCTCCTTTGTGTCTTTCTTGGATCAGCGGTGATCGCCACTGCCGTTTATCAGTGTCACTGAGCGCCAGAGTGTTAAAGCTAATCGCAGCCCTTTCTGTTAAGCACATGACCAATCATAGGGGTGTAAGAAAGAACTTGATAGACAAGGCTCAGAAAGCTAGCGGGATATTTATATTTGTTTATTTGCAATAAATGCTCATGTTGTTCTGTGCATGTACTTGACTTTTTAAAGGTACAGTTTACATATATGACTGTTTGTATTAAAGGACAGAATTGTATTACAAATAGTATATAAATATAAATATATTTATTACAGCTAATAATATATTATTAACTATTACAGCTCAGAACAATGTTTTGTGCCTATTTTTTATGTTTTGTGCCAAGTATCCATGTAATAATTCAATTAATCCATAGCGCTTTTACAATGTAGATTGTGTCAGAGCAGCTTAACATAGAAGTTCTAGTAAATTAAAAGTGTGTCAGTCCAGTTTTTAGAGTTGAACTTCAGTTTAGTTCAGTTCAGTGTGGTTTAACTTTCACTACTGAAAGTTCAAACACTAAGGTGCAGTCCATCGATGGGCAGCTCTACAAGTCCCAAACTAAGCAAGCCAGTGGCTACAGTGGCGAGGAACAGACTTCACCAATTGATCAAAGTGAAGGGGGAAAAAACCTCAGCAGTATAAAGTGCATTCAGGTAACAACCGTCTTGATATACTTTATCCCTTACATATCATGCAGCTGTATGGCTAAATTCAGGTTATAACAGCGTCCGCCAGGCTTTTCTAAACTGAGAAGAAATACAGAAATGGTTAAAAATATCTGAGAAAAGGGACACTTAACATGCTAAAAGCAGAAATACTTCAGAAATAGAGATGCTTCACACATTTATGAGAAGAGACACTTAAAGCTTACAGCTGAATATTACATGCACGTCGAGAGATGATGATGCTTAAAAAAGATCCTGATAAACTAAGATTAAGCATTCCAGGAGTCCCCATGAAACTTTCTGAAATCAAAGCATAATCGGGGATAATTGAATGCAATCTGTAGGTCATTTTTCTTGAGGGTATATGCATAGTGAATCTTTTGAAGAACTACAACTGAGATCCAGCCACTTGCTCATTCATTTTTTACAGCTTGACCTTTGGACTTGGCTGCTTACCCACAATTCCCAGAGCTCAGGGTCATACCTAACATTTTTATTCGCACGTGGATGGAGTGTTATGACTACTGGATGAAGGATAAAAAGACCCTTTGTTGCCCAGCAAGGCGCCTCCAAATGACAGAGCAGGATGAAGACTGCGGGAGAGAGAAATAGGGGTAGAGATCTCTTCATTTGCCTCTGGCTAGCGTGGAAAGACACTCCTCAAGCTAGTGACATTTAGGGAAAATCAGATCTGAAGAATTTCTTATCTCCAACTGTCACTTCTGCACTCCCCCTTTTTTTAATCCCTTCAACTAGTTTCCTTCCTTCATCTGCCTTATACCTGCCACCTGCATTACCATACACACACAAACACACGCGCACGCACACACACTGTAACATCGATTGCATGTGTCCAGTGAAAGGAGAGGCCTCATGGATTAGTTTGTTCAATTGATCTCGAGGGAGACAAAAGGCAAGACATTTTCTCCTGCTCTTTCCCCATCGCTTTTACTCTTTCTCTGAATCGGCATCTTTGGGATTAATGGAAAGAGTGAAGGCATGTGGAGTAGAAGAGAGGGAGGGAGAGTGGGATAGAAGACTCGCTCTTTTTTTTTTTCTTTCCCCAGAGCCTTGGTGTATGGCACCTCAACTGAGGAATCCGAGAAACAAAAACTCTTTCATCCCAAGAGGAAGCTGTGTGCATGTGTGTGTGTATGTGTGTGAAAGCTGTCTGCTCTTCTTGGCCCTGGACTTGAGATGTTACCCTAAATGTGCTGGCTTGTGGATTTGAGCAATCTCACCTCCCGATAGGGAATTCTTGATGTTGTGACACTTGAGCCTTCAACACTGAAGAAAAGTTACTTTTTGTAACTTCTCTTATTTTTGTATTTTTTTCCCCGCTCCACTCTGCCAGTTAGAGGCGTATGAGGGTTTTGAGCTCCTCACCAGCAGTGAAGCTTCCTGAACAACAAACAATTCAGAATATAATGGAGTCAAAAAAAAAGAAAAGGAAAATAAGAAAAAATAGCTGGACAGGAAAAAAGCCCAAGCACTTTGAAATCTAATTTTATATTTGTCTGTTAACCTGTCTGTAATCTGTTCATAATATATGTTGTTCTGTTTTTCATAAATTAAGTCTATTTATTAATGTATCAATCTATCCATTCATTTCGTCACCTTGGAAGTTTTTATCTGCGTTCTGAATGATTTTGATATATTGAGCTTCTAAGTTTTTGCATTCCATATAGCAAATAGTATGTGTGCAACATTTTTAAAATAAGAGTCTTAAAATGTAAACAACTTATGGCTCGTTTCCACTGAGTGGTACGGTACGGTTCGGTACGCTTTTATGGTTGTTTCCACTGTCAAAAGGCGTACCGTACTGTACCACTTTTTCGGCACCCTTTCGAAAGGGTACCAAACACGAGAAAAGGAACCAAAAGGTGGAGCTACACGCGCAGCTGAACGCTGATTGGTTACAGAGATACGTCACAAGCTCGTGGAGCTAGCCAGAATTTAAAACAATGGAACCGCCATGTTTTTAAATACACAGCCAAGACATTATCAAAACACTTTATGCATATAATAACGAGCCATGGTTGACCCGAGCTCAAACAAACCTTGTCGTCGTCTTGATGAACAGCCACAAAGCCAAGAAGAACAAATTCTGCCGTGTCCTGTTGTTGTTTTACAAGCTTGTCTAAAAGTGCAAGCGGTTTCACTTTGTCCAGAGACGTCGCGATAGCATCTATATTTGAAATAACGAACTTTAGGAGCTCATATTTTTAACGTGCGCGTGATCATTGAATCGCTTCGATATCCGATCCATTCAGATGCGGACAATGCGAGAGTGAAGAGCGAAAAAACAAAGGAGAAGCCTGACAAAACAGCAGGAAATGATGCTTCTGCAACCTAAAACATGAACAAACTGCCATGTTTAACTATTATCATCACCTTTTGGACTATTATGAACTCGGAATGACGGAATTTATTTTCTAACAAGAGGCTACACGTGCTGCTGAAGATTACAGACACAGATGAGAGGTTTGCACTGACTGTGGGCTATATTTCGTGGTGTTGTTTTTTTAACGCAAATAAGGACTATGCTGTGTGCAGTTTTTCTGTGATTGGTAACATATCGGAGACTGTAAGGGGCTGTATGCGTTCATATATGTTGCATTTATTCATTTTATGTAATTGCAGACGTTACAGTAGGCTATTTCACACTATCATTGATCTGCAGTTATAATCAAATCATGTTCATAGAAAAGTTAGTAATAAACATTTATACACAAGTATTTATGTGTATAAAGCATCCATGTTGTGAGAAGTGCTTCTCATATGATATGTGAACGACCTGTACGGTGTTACTGTGACATTTCCTTGAGTAAACATGACGTCGTCTGAAACTTTCTGTCGTACACCATGCCCACCAAAAGGGTATTCTTGGTAGTGGAAACGCAAGCTTGATAAAGGTGACCCGTACCGTACTGTACCTCTGTGAAAACGAGCCATTATAAAAAAAAACATCCCATAATGTAATAAGTTGTGATTTAATAAAAATATGTCAATAACTCAATTTTGGCAAAAATGTCAGATAGAAGCTTATAATTCTAAGGTGACGAAAATGTGTCTATTTATTGTTCTGTCTGTCCATCTGTCTCACTGTCCATCTATCTCTATTGTTCTCTTCTTCATTCGGTCTGTTTATCAATTGAATTAAATTTATCTGACCTTCCAACACAATCTCACAGCAATTTGAAAATTTTGATTTAGTGGCTAATTCGTATGAATTTGTACGATCTCATTTGTACAATTTAGTACGATTTGCTCATCCCCCAGTGATGGTTGGGTTTAGGGGCGTGGTTGGGTGCCACGACTCCTTTTAAATATTGTACATTTTTGTATGACTGAACTCGTATGAATTTGTATGAATTAACCACTAAACTGACAAAACATAAAATAGTTATGTTTCCTCGTGAGATCTGGTCCTTTTGTCTATCATTACATTGTTCTATAAATCAGTGTATTATTTTATTTATTGTTTTTATTTGTCTGTCCATCTGTCCATCTGTCTGTTGTTCTGTTCATTGTTCTACCGTTCTCTCTATGGATGCATGCATGTTTTGTGTGTACTGTAGTTCTGTCTGTGCTTAATCTCTTAGGAATAATGGTGTGTAGTGGCAGTTTTACATAGAAAAGTTGTCATTTTTTGAAAGTAAGTCTAACATAAGAATAAGGGCTATACGTTTCTGTAATAAAACCTCAGATTTCCCAACATCACATTTGGTTATAGAAGCTTTTCAGTAAAGTGCTTATGATTGGCTCAACTTGCTCTATTATGTACAATACAATCAACATAATTTAGTCAAATTAAACATGTTTCTGGGCGTCACAGTGGGTAGCACGATTGCCTCACAGCAAGAAGGTCGCTGGTTTGATCCCCGGCTGGGTCAGTTGGCATTTCTGTGTGGAGTTTGCATGTTCTCCCCCTGTTTGCATGGGTTTCCTCTGGGTGCTCCGGTTTCCCGCACAGTCCAAAGACATGCAGTACAGGTGAATTGAAAAAGCTAAATTGGCTATAGTGTATGAGTGTGGCTTTCCCGGTGTTGGGTTGCGGCTGAAAGGGCATCCACTGTGTAAAAAAATGTGCTGGATAAGTTGGCGGTTCATTTCGCTGTGACAACCCCTGATGAATAAAGGGACTAAGCTGAAATGAAAATGAATAAACAGGTTTCTGGATCAGTGTCTTTTGCAGATCCTGTAACATCATTTCTGTAGGAACTTCACCATGACTCCATCTTGTTGAACAAAAAGAGTTGAACAAACTACTTGCATCTTGGTTAAGATCAGGTTAAGTTGTTCCACAATGCTTGGTATAATATTTTTCAGTTAACTCTGTGTTTATCCCAGCATTTGTGATTCATTCTGGACCACATGTAGCTGGAAGTATGACACATGGAGCAAACAGCCAATCACACAGCATATGAGAGGATTTGTTTTAATGATTTCTCGTGAGAGAGATCACTTCTCTGTTAAAGTTTAAGTCATATCATTATTAAAAATATTATGTATCTAATAATATTTACAAGGCAGAAACAAACACTGCTGATGCAGCAATAATCAACTTAAAGCAAATATTATTAAATAAATGCAAATCAATTATCTGAATTAAATATTTTAGGTTCTCCAAACAGAAGGTAACATTTAAAGCTTTATACATTAAAGCAAAATTATAAGTGAAAATTAAATGATTATTATTATTTTTATTTAAAGCCATCATTACCATTAATTGACAATTCAAAAATATTTGAAGAGGTAATATTCAAATGTATAAAGTATAAATAATTATAACTAATCTAATATAAATAAACTATAAGCAACAAAAGACAATTTTGAGTCCTAAATGCTTTTCTTGTAAAAGGCTATAAATTGGAGCAAAAAAGACACTAGTGTAAAAACCCAAACTGCCTTATGCCTCATTTACACTAGCAGCGACTTTGTAGCTGCCTGTCGCTTTGGGTGGCGATCTGCTGCAAACACAGGTCTGTGTAGATCTAGCACAGAGAATACAACCGGCCTCTGAGTGAGCAGAGAGAGGATCATGTGAGCTCTACTGGTGTTCCCATCATATCTGCCAACACTCCTGTTTTTCCTGGGAGTCTCCTGTATTTCAGACCCATCTCCCGCCCCCCTCCCGTTTTTCTCCTGGAAAACTCCTGTAATCCCCCCCCCCCCCCCCCCCCCCCCCCCCTCAGCTTTGTGGTACAGTCTGTGAAACCCCTGGTCGCCAACTTTGGTATTGGATCCAACTGCGGCAAATGCAAAAAACAAACTCCATAGAAGTTACTAACACCACAGTACACAGTACCCGGTTCTCAACAGTGTTATTCAGACATCTCACCCCCAAACCTAACCCCCACCCCTACCCACCTCCCTGGTCTCCCGGATTTTAAGGGACAAATGTTGGCAGATATGGTTCCCATTGGCTGCCGCTCAAGAAAGTCGCTCTACATTTGCATAAAGTTGAAGGATTCTTAACTTTGTCGCTCGACACGCCCACCTGGTTGCCAACGGTCGCTGTCGCTCGTGTAGACGGGGGTCGACGGAAGTTGGTCAGTATGAATGAGGCTTGAGGCTTTAGTGCAACAGGCCTCCTACTCCTAAACCTAACCTAGACTGGATTTTTTCTTTTTGTTTTGGGAAATCATGTACAATCTGTACAATGAACTGACAGAATATATAAAGCAAAGTAGCATTAGTCACTCTGTTTCATTGAACATCTGTTCAGAGGTCTGTTAGCTTTACTGCTTTTTGTTAGTTATCCCCATCACCAGATCCATTCAGTTTTACCGTGTATTGATCTAGTTAAAGTGAATGAGTTCCTTTTCTCCGCAATAGACTCTCACCTCCATAAGTATATGCTTTTCAAAATAACGTCTCCGACACTGACCAGTTTGTCCAAACTGCTGGTCAAACTGAACTAATTGTGTGGTAGCATCTTTCAATTGCTTGAAATGGCTGAGAAGCTGAAGTGTGGGATTATGGGTAATTGTCAAGCTGTTGAGGTGGCTCTCACTTGACAGAGCAAACGAATAATAGAGACGTAAACTGAGAGCGGGGGGCTGTTTGGGGGGAGGAGGCCAAAACAGGAAGGAGACTGCAAATGAGCCTTGTTTCAATAACAGGATCGATGGGGTGCAGGAAAAGATGTTGTGCACGTCAATGATAAGCATCCCCAGGCAAACACTAGAAGGTGTGGGGGGAGAGGAGGGGAGGAAGAAACAAAGGGGAGGAATTAAGACAAAATGAGAGTTGGAGAGACAGAGATGTCAGGGAGTAGAAAATGGAAATTGAAGAGAGACGAACATCGGGGAATGCTTGACTGCGACTATGTTTGAGCGCGCCAGAGACCGAGAGAAAGAGAGAGGCGTGAGGTTCGACAATCAATGAATGCAGTCAGAAAGATGCAGTGCTCTGTCAGTATCGCAGCTCTTGTGAGCCGTATTATTTCATTAACTTGTCAGAATGGCGATAATGTGGGTGGAGTTTATGTGAAGAAGTTTGTTGTTTGGTTTTTGTACAAAATATGAAAAGTCTGTTATTGTTTACTTATGCTGTTCGAATCCTGTGTTTAAGTTCTGTGAAATGCAAAACGAGATGTTTAATGTGCCCAAGCTTTGGTTAAATGCAATTTAAACTGGTTGGTGATTTAAAAAATAATAATAATGTTTTATTTTTCTTTACCATCAACCTCCAAAAATCAAGTACTGTATATCTGATTTAACTACATATCTACAATGTATAGTATATCTGCAGAAGAATTGATGGACACTTCAGAAGTTCACATTTTACACAATTCACAATTTTATTTGCACTGTTAGCTTATTTGTATTGCTTAACAGCGATTTAAAAAAAAAAAAAAAATATATATATAAATATATATATATATATATATATATATATATATATATATATATATATATATATATATATATATATATATATATATATATATATATATATATATATATATAGTTCAGATGCAAAACCCTCTAAATCCATCAGACCTCTTTTTTTTGTAAACAAGCATTTTCTATCAGGCTCCTCTGATTAGGTTCAGAGGTTTCATTTTATAGATAATGATAAGGTTATTAGCCAGTAAATAAAATACCTTTTTTTCATAAATGTAGACTTTTTTTTGTTTTTAACAAGGTAGATTTTCTTTTGCGTCAAAACCAGCTAAATCCACCACTGCTTTTTTTGCAAAAACCTCTAAATCCACCTGTTGAAACAAGACAGTGTAACTAGTTGAAATTCACTAAAGATGCAATTATGAATTATTTAATTCATTCCGCTGTGGTAACCTCTGATAAACCAGGGACAAAGCAGAAGGAAAATGAATGAATGAAATCTGTCAAGTAAGTGCATTAATCAATAACATTAAAACTGACATTAAATCTTAACAATCTGTTGTCATTTCTGATATTTGGGATTTAGATTTAATATAAGTAGAACAATGTAAACATTGCAAACATTGTAAACTGAGCTTGGTAGATTCAAATAATGTAGTGTAAAAACATTGTGAAACATCAATATCTGTGCGTTGTCCATTAATATAATAAAGCTTATCAGGCGTATAGGTAATATGAAGTAATATTAATAATAAATATTTATATACATTATATTTATCTTTAAAAATAGCTTAAATTAGCTAATAAAACACAAGGTAGGCCTACTGGGCAAATAGGGATGCCTCTCAGACAATTTTAGAAGCTGTCATTCATTCATTCTCACCATACAGTACTTAAGGTCTTGGTCTCTTGTTTATCCTCATAGCATCCACGTGGGATAAAAGAACGGCATCTTAACTCCGTCTTTCATGAAACGCAGTTGCCGTATAATGTATAGTAAATCTGACTCAAAGTAGCGTCGATGTGCAAAAAACGTAATGGATGCATGCTATTCTTCCGACTGTACATAGTTTTGAGGTAAGGGACGTTTTGAGCTAAGGGACGATTTCATTTGCCATTCACTGACAGTCGGACAGCCTTATCCAGTTCATCAAACTCCGTCTTTTAAAATCTAAATGGAAGCAGAATAAAACAGACTCCTCATAAAAGCCGGCTCATCAGCGTGCTGCTACATTGAAAACATATGATTCGATTCGCGCCTTCTGATTGGTTCTTGGGATATAGTGGCTTTTGCTGTCAAAGGCAAGTGGCGTTTAGCGGTTTTTGCCAACAAACTGTTATTTCTGAATGCGCTGACGCTGGGATTCAGATGATTAGAAGCAAATCTATTTGTTGATGGTGTACTACGTGCCTAAAGCATTCACTCAATGTCATTAGCTCATTTTTGACAGAAGTGGTGTTTAGCGGCTTTTGCATCTGAACTCTTCATATATACAGTATACACACACACACACACACACACACACACACACACACACACACACTCACACACACACATATATATATATATATATATATATATATATATATATATATATATATATATATATATATATATGAAGCATTATTTTTACTTTCTTTATTGGAAATTTATCTTTGGCTTCATCACACAACCACATCAGCGATCACATTACACATCACAGAAAAAAACAGGCAACACAAATACATTCAATGTACAAATACATTCTAATGTCATCACATTAAAAACTCAATTAAACCTTATACATACTAAAAAACCCAGTATTTAAAGTTCTAATGGCAGTCAACACAAAGGACATTTGTTACACATTTTTATTTACTTGATGTTGCCTAATCGTCTTTTTGATGGCAAGATTTTATATTTAAGGGATTGGAAAAATCTTCAAAACTGACATGTGCTTTCTGTTTATTCTCATTAAATAAATTTCCTTTAGTTGTCCTTGCGCTTTACCTACAATTGCACAGGCAATTTTTACTGCTAGTTTTTGCTTTGGCAACAGTCCATACCATGCAATCATGTTCAAACTCACAACACTTTCAACCAAATTTTTGTATACCATCTCCAGAATATATTGACTCACACCAAATTGTTGTAACCTCCTCATGAGATATAATCTGTGCATTGCTTTTACACTCTACATTTCCAGCAAATGTCAATCCACTATCAACAAATGTTTTTAAATATTTAAAACATCACGTCTTTATTTCATATCCTATGACATTATGCTGTATACATGATATATTGTATCAATATTGCTTTTAGTAGATTTTTTTTCTTCATTTACTCATTTTCTTTTCGGCTTTGTCCCTTTATTAATCAGAGGTCTCTACCATACACTATGGACAATTTAGCTTACCCAATTCACCTGTACCGCATGTCTTTGGACTGTGGGGGAAACCGGAGCACCCGGAGGAAACCCACGCGAACGCAGGGAGAACATGCAAACTCCACACAGAAACGCCAACTGACCCAGCCCAGCCGAGGTTCGAACCTGCGACCCAGCGATGTTCTTGCTGTGAGGCGACAGCACTTCCTACTGCGCCACTGCGTCGCCTAGATTTAATTTTAGTACTTAAATTTGCTATAGTAAGTAGTTGTGAAACAAAATTTCTTATTTTAGTCGGTCAAGGTTTTAATTCTTATACAGTACATATATTCAATGTTATTTCATATTCATAAACAAAAGCTTCTTTATTTTAATTGTATCAAGCTCTAAAAGATGATGGATCCAGCCTGATCTCTCGAGGAAACGTAAATATTTTACGTTTTGTCAGTTTAGTGACTAATTCGTATGAATTTTCGAGTTCAGTCGTATGAAAATGTACGATTTTAAAAAGAAGGCGTGACACCCAACCCTTCCCTTAAACCCAACAAATCATTATGGGAAGAGCAAATTGTAGTAAAATTGTTTGAATGAAATCTAATGAATTTTTACGAATTAGCCACTAAATCAAAAAGTTACAAATTGCTGTGAGATTGTGTTGGCTGCATAATTTAAGTCAACATTAAGTTAAATATGGGCAAACCCAACTTTAGATAATTTTTTTTTAAATTAAATTTAAATTACTTTTTTAACCCAACTCTTGGGTTTGTCTATATTTTACCCAGCATGGGGTTAAAACTGGCCAAAATATTTCGAGTGTAGTTAATAGAATAAGACATCAACATTGGTAAATTGATGTGGGTGAAATGTTATGAGCTGTTTTCTTCGTCATTCAATGTACAAATATTGCAATATTGCCTTGGTGCTACATGCATCTTAACCATGCCAACTCCAAGGTCAAGATTTATGAACAAGTTATCAATTATGCATTATTTTTTCGTCTGTTCTTTAATTTAAGATATTATATGGCTAATGTATATTAATTTTACAAACTAAATGTTGCATTTCTGACTGTAGCTGAAAAAGGCACTTGATTAATGTTCCTTTTACTGTATGTAAACCCTGTTTAACTCTTTAATATCTTGGTCTTAGTGCACTGAACAGACCCAGTCAATGCCTCTCTAAACAAGATAAATAATGATCACTCAGCAGGGGTCAGAGGTGAAGCGCGGCCATCGGCAGCTTTATTTTTCAGCTCTAAATGTTGAGGCGTTGATGGCTGCTCGGGTCGCGGCAGCATTATCTTTTAATGCCAGATCACTCCTTACCTCTCCGCCTGTCGTACAGTCCACACTCCCAAATGCCACCGGCATTACCATCAAACGATTCCTGTCACCTCTCCCAATACGCGGGGATTTGCAACAAGCCCAGGCTTATGAATCAAACAAACAATGAGAGCGAGCGGCCCGGCGTGCCTGTGTAAATGAGCGGAGGTGTGGGGAGACAGGTAGCTGCTGATAGCTGTCACACTGGATGTTTTTGCCCTGACAGGAGCCTGATTAGCAGGCCATGAAAGAAATGAGACCGTGTGGAGGAGAGAGAGTGGAAGGAGGCAGAATGTGTGGCTCTGTACGCTGTTTGCTCATCTGTCTTTTTAAAAATCACACACACACACACAGACTGTCTGAGGGGTTTATCCATGAGACCTGTCTTTTAGTATAGAAAGTGACTACATGCAAGTTGTTGGCTCTCTCGCTCGCTTTCGCAGAGTCTCTGTCCATCATGGTAGGTTTATTTAAAGAAGTCAAACACACTCAGGGTTTAAGTTTGACTGACCTCTCCCCATCTTGTAAGTGAAAGTGGTTGTTTATTTGTTGGTCTTCACATGGGCTATGTGGTAAAACTGTTGTGTTGACACTCTGTCATGCAGGAAGGATGTCCAGCATTTGTCTAGTGCGTGTGTTTGAGCTGACATTGTGTGTCAGGGACACTTTGATTAGTCTAGAAATGTCACCCACCGATTTCATGGATAGATTTGCAGGAAAAGTTGGACTTGTTTTTGCATGTTTGGGAAAGAAAGATGTGTGTCCAGACGCCTGAGACCATTAGTTTGAGTGACAATTTAGGAGGGAAAATAATAACAATGTAATATATACTTTTCAAAAGTCTCTGCCGTTGTCATTTTAGACTGGATTTTTTTAAAGAATTTAAAGAAAAATGACAGCTTGTTTAGAAAGCTCTGTGTGTTTTAAGCAGCTGGTATGTGACCACAAAATTACTTGCTGACTTGATTTAAAAAAAGTTAAACGGTCAATGGTAAAAACCTCAATAGAAAATGAACTGGAAATGTGGAAATATTGGAAAGAAAGAGGAGTTTTTTGGAACATAAGCTTCTAGCATAGCTAGAAAATAGAGTCTGGTGATTTATTTATTTTTTTACTTTTTGACAAAAATAACAGGTTTAATTACGGACTTATTTTTAAAGAGCTGGGTAAAAAGATGGGTTTTTTTTAAAATGACCTTCTATGTAGTGTGTAACACAGCTCTAAGTGAAGTGAAATATCCAGCTAAAGCTTAAATCTGAAAGTGGACAGTGTTTAAAACTATTGATTCATCTATAAAAGAGTCGACTCATAGTGGTTGAAATGAATCGCCTTGATAACGAGTCTTTAGCCGTTTCGGCGTGACGTGAATACGAAACATAATGGTTGCGCGCTCAGACCCGCAAAATTTAAACCTGCGGCCCCGCCCACTAACACAGCAGCAAATTAAAGAGGAAGATAAACAGATCCTGAATTCATGAGTCTTGAAGACGCTGTGCTTAGCTGGATATTACTGGAAGTTTGAGGGAAAGTTTGTGTTATATTCTCTACCCAAAGATGAAGCTGTGAAGAGTCAGTGGTTGAGGTTTATTTTTGCAAAAAAAGGAAGGATCAGAAAAGACTATTGATGTATGAGACTTTGACAGAGCTCCACAGGAACTATCAATACGCAGCTCATGGATTATTCCTCCATTTTGTAATGAGGGTTGGTGTTCGTTGGGCAAAGCAGAGTACAGGTAAGCCCTGAGAACATATAACACTTATACATATCGCGACTAAAAACACGCTATAAAAAGCGACGCGTGCCGCTTTCTTTGCGGATTTAAACATGTTTGTGAGCTTGCAATCCTGTCGTTTGTCATGGCTATGGCTACCGTCAGCTGTTCTTACACACATGCGGCGGTCAAGTTTCAGAATAGTTCAGCTTTTGCCACTGTGTGGATTAATACTGAATGTGTGTTATTGTTAATAACAGAGCAATATGCTGGTGTTTAACTGCACTGCATTAATGCACTCATGCACACACAAAAAATCCGGGAGACTGGGGGAAAGTGAGGACTGGGAGGGAGGGGGTGGGTGTCGCAGATGAAAGTGAGAACCGGGGGAGTTTGCGGACGCCGCCCTCACTATTCTATGGACGCGCCAGCCCTAATAGCACTGGTGAGAACCGGGTACTGTGTTCTATGGTGTTAGTAACTAATGTGAAGTTGTTTCTTTAATATACATTCTATGTATTCCGTTTTTGAATGTTTCTGTTAAGGACTTTTATTTTTGTGTTGTGTCCTCTGAGGAGGAGGGTAATGTGTGTGTGTGTGTGTGTGTGTGTGTGTGTGTGTGTGTGTGTGTGTGTGTGTGTGTGTGTGTGTGTGTGTGTGTGTGTCTGTGTGTGTGTGTGTGTGTGTGTGAAAAAAAGCAGGTAGAGCAGTGTTGCCAGATTGTGCGGTTTTCCGCTCAATTGAACTGTTTTTAACACGATTGTGCAGGTATAAACACCATCACAACCGTGTTTTTCAGATGAGTGGGCAGTTTTTTTTTTGCATTTTGGCGGGTTTTGGATAGTTTTTGGGCTGGAATCAGTCAGCTACATCTGGCAACACTGAGGTAGAGTGTGACGGGCTAGGAGACTCGTGTCGATCTCCTCCCCAGTTCTTGGAGTTTTTGCTCAATAAAATAGTTAGTCGTCAGTATTTTCAAGTCCATCGTCTGTATTTACATTCACCCACTTCCGAAATCCATGCCTTACACTAATATGAAGTGTGTATGCACTCTGACTACTTCTATATTGTTGATAAGCTGTGCTGGGCATTTCACTCTGTCTCGCCCTGAAGGCTGTCAGTGTCGACCAATCGCAACAGGCTGTCATCGGTCCAATCAGCGAAGATTAGCTTCGCGCTAAGGAGGGGTTTGGGAACAAATGAATCACTGAACGATTCATATGGGAGTCGCTGGGATAATGAAACTGAAAATAGTCACATCAATCTTTTGCCAGGGGATTTCAGTGGCTAAACAAAACTTCTGTGCATATACAGTAACTCATTTATAACAACAACATCTATATAAGCTTTGCGAGACTAAAATATTTTAGTCCTTCCTCTAGTGTGCAAAAGTAACTCCAATATTGATTCAGGATTTTTAAAGTTTTGATTCTGCATTTGATTTTACTTTTGTGATCTCATGTGTCTCGTGTGCACATAAACGCGTGGCGCTCATCCACGCATGTATGCGCTAATGGCGAATCTGCGTAAACAGGGATGCTCAGATGCACAAATCTGCATTTGTTGACAGACAATTAAGGCTATTCCTTATCAGAATTATGGGAAATGTCGGCCCGACAATATTTAATTTAATGAACATTTTTAGTCTTATGCCTTCCCCAGAATATAAAAATACATATAAATACATTTAGATTATTTACTTTAATCATTACTATTGAAATGTAAAGAGACTTTCAACCAGCACAAAAAAAAATGTTTCTGAAGACAATCACCCACAGCACCTTTAAGGTTTTATAATAGAAATGCATTAGATTAAATTTAAGTTATACTCAATCAATTTGGACCAAAAGCCAACAAATATATATTTTTTGATTATTTATGTAATTGCCTCCACAATAAATATACTTTTAACAATGTTAAAGTTGTCATTAAATAAGTAAGTAATATTATGTTGAAAATAGTGTATACAACTAGAGTTTTCTTGGTTTGACACATTAAAGTATGTCGCTAAGAAATAATTATATTTGTAGTTTTTTTTTTGTTTTTTTTTGTGGCAAGCAAATAAAAAATCCATTGGCCTAACTGGGGCATTAGAAATAATTCATAGTGTTTAGCCCTGTATAAGTCAAAAAATTTGTTAATAATGGTCTTAATAGGGTCTTAAAAAGTCTAAAATTGGACTTGATGAAACCTGCAGAAACCCTGAATGGACATCACAGATTGATCATCTTTAAATAAAATGTAAAAAAAAGTGTCCTAAAAGTGTCCTAACTTGACACTGCTGCATGTCATGGGATGCCACATTTCACACCTGTAGAATTGTGTGATTTAAAAAAATAAAACAATATTAAGTTTCATCATTGTAGGTAGTAATATTAACAACAACCAAAACAATGTATCATTATGCAGTTCATTAAGCACTGTAATTACTGTACTTACTATACTGTAATTACTATAGACCTTTTTCTTAGAACGCAAAATTACCCATGCTTTGCATGTATGCGCAAGGAGAATGCTAAGAACTTCCGGTCGGCAGCTGATGCGTGTAAACAGTCACATTTGGACAGCTTTGAAACGATAGTTTTAATCTATTTTACCTGCTTTTAATGTCTTTGAACTAATACTGTTGTCAATCAGCGACACCTCCTGGACTGATCATTTAAAAAATGTGTGATCTAATGCTGCGTTCACACCAGACGCGGATAAATCGCGCTATTCACGCGTAAACAGACATGTGAACATTTGAGTTTACTCGCTTAATTCGCGCGTCAAACTCCGATTCATTCGAGCGTCAAATCCGCTTCATTCGCGCATCAAATTCACTTCAAAACAGACGCGAATTCGCGTCATGGGCAGGGCTTCTGTCTGCCCGGTGGCTGTAGCTTCGTTGCTAAAACTGTTAAGTTAGCACTTTTAAACATCAGATCAATTAACAATAAGTCACTTTTAGTCAATGATTTTATCAACACAAATTGCCTTGATTTTATGCTTCTAAATGAAACTTGGCTAGATGACAGTTGTAGCCCAGCAGTTCTGAATGAAACGGCTCCTTTAAACTTTGATTATTTGAGTGTTTGCAGAGCTAATAGGAGAGGTGGAGGCATCGCTGCCCTATTTAAAGATGTCTATGAGTGTAAACAAGTGTCATTTGGTGACTTTGAATATCTGAGTATAGCACTAAAGGGTGCTCCACACATTTCACTGATCATTATCTACAGACCTCCAAAATATTCTCCAACTTTAATTGATGATTTTACAGAGTTGTTATCAATAGTAACCTCTGAGTTTGACTATTTTACTATTGCTGGGGATTTTAATATTCACATTGATAATCCAGAAATCAATGCTGTAAAAGAACTCATGACTGTTTTTAACACTTTTGATCTGACTTCAAGGACCCATACACAATCGTGGACACACTCTTGATCTACTTATAACTAAGGGTCTACACATTTCCGCACTATCTGATCATTTCTGTATTTTCTTTGATATATTGATCACTCCAGCCATTAAAGACAGATCTGTCTCTGTCAGAAAGAGATACATAAATGAGAACACTGGTGAGCAGTTTATGAAGGCCATATCACTCGCACCAAGTATATCTGCAGACTCTGTTGACTCTCTCCTTGATTTGTTTAACTCTAAAGTTAAGAATGTCATAGATGACATTGCTCCTGTTAAAGTCAGGAAGAAAACAGGGATGAAAAACGGGCCTTGGAGAAAATCAACAGCAGTTCAAATGATAAAAAGACGAAGACGAAACTAGTAGTCCACTATAATATCTATGAAGACAGTCTTCATGCTTTTAATGTGAAACTAAAAACCGCTAGGCAGACTTTCTTTTCAACCCTTAAAAACAACAACTTAAATAATGTACGTACACTCTTTGCAATGGTAGAGAGACTCACAACCCCCCCCCCCCCCCCCCCCCCCCCCCCAGTAGGATTCCCAGTGAACTAATCTCGGAAAGTAAATGTAATGAGTTCGCTCTTTTCTTTACTGATAAGATCAATAATATCAGAAAAGCAATCAGCTCATTCAATCAACCAAATTGTGCCGACGTCAGACAAGCTCAACCACAACTTAAGAAATCAGACATTATGTCTGACTTCATGGCAATTAATGGTAAAATCTTAGAAGAGATCGTACATATTATGAAAACATCAACCTGCAGTCTTGACACGCTCCCCACATCATTCTTCAAAACGGTGTTTAACTGTTTAGAAATGGATCTCCTAAAAGTGATAAATGCTTCACTTCTCTCAGGGACTTTCCCAAATTCACTTAAAACTGCAGTTGTTAAACCCCTCTTGAAAATGAGCAACCTGGATAACACACTATTGAGCAGTTACAGGCCAATCTCAAATCTCCCTTTCATTGGAAAAATCATTGAAAAAGTTGTTTTCAACCAGGTTAACACGTTCTTAAACTCCAAGGGGTGTTTAGACAATTTTCAATCTGGTTTCAGAGCACATCACAGTACAGAGAGCGCTCTTATAAAGATAATCAATGATATCCGCCTAAATACAGATTCAGGTAAACTAACAGTGCTGGTAATGCTCGATCTTAGTGCTGCATTTGACACTGTCGATCACAGCATACTTCTGGATAGGCTGGAAAATTTGGGTTGGGCTGTCTGGGACGGTCCTCAAATGGTTCAGATCTTATCTTGAAGGGAGAGGTTACTATGTCAGTATAGGTGACCATAGGTCAAGGTGGACACCCATGACATGTGGAGTCCCACAAGGCTCGATTCTGGCACCTCTCCTGTTCAACCTTTATATGCTCCCTCTGAGCTAAATAATGAGAAAGAACCAAATCAGCTACCACAGCTATGCTGATGACACTTAGATCTACTTAGCCTTACTGCCTAATGACTACAGCCCTATTGACACCCTCTGCCAATGCATTGTTGAAATGAACAGTTGGATGTGCCAAAACTTTCTTCAGTTAAACAAAGAGAAAACTGAAGTCATTGCGTTTGGGAACAGAGATGAGGTTCTCAAGGTGAATGCGTACCTTGGCTCTAAAGGTCAAACAACAAAAAATAAGGTCAAGAATCTTGGTGTGACTCTGGAGTCAGATCTGAGTTTCAATAGTCATGTCAAAGCAGTTAGTAAATCAGCATACTTTCATCTCAAAAACATTGCAAGAATCAGATGCTTTGTTTCCAGTGAAGACTTAGAGAAACTTGTTCATGGTTTTATCAGCAGCAGGGTGGATTACTGTAACGGCCTCCTCACAGGCCTTCCTAAAAAGACAGTCAGACAGTTGCAGCTCATCCAGAACGCTGTGACCAGAATTCTGACCAGAACCAGAAATCAGAGCACATCACACCTGTCCTCAGGTCTTTACACTGGCTCCCAGTTACATTCAGAATAGATTTTAAAGTATTACTACTTGTCTATAAATCACTAAATGGCCAAGGACAGGGCTATTCAATTAGTTTGTCACGGGGGCCAGTTCATGAAAAGCATCCCAAACGAAGGGCCGGAGAGATATGACTTGCAATATAAACGATGACACAACTGCATTTAAGAGCCAATTATGTATTTTTGCTCCTTTAGACACCCACGTTGTATTTGTCTACATTAAAATGTTAATATATTGTATTTTGAAACTATATAACATCTCTGCATTGTACAATAAGTTTTTTTTTAACAAACATTCAAATGTTGTATTTCACAGCACAACAAAATCAGTGTATTGCTTAAGTAGGCTTCTTCTACACTCAGATACGTTCATATGTTATGTTTTGAACTGCATAACAATTATGGATGCAACAATTATAGATTTTGGTTGTACGATTATATAGTGTGAAGAATAATCAGAGTTTCACAGTTATCACGTCTAATGTAAATTTAAGCTTTATATTAGCAAGATTTAGATCTGGACATCCCTAACTAATATTAAAAAACCTTTAAAAGGCATTTTCATTAGTAATAGTTTTTATGCTGAAGGTTTTTCTGTGCTTATAGGGCTACACAATTTAATTATGTGTGTGTTTATAGAGAGGAACGGGAGAAAATAATATAATAATAATTGTTATGAAGGTCGGCGCCAATATTTAGATTAACTGTTGTTATCATCTGTGTTCATAAATACATAATCATTATAATAATAGTTTGTCTAACATGTCTTTTGTTTACATTGCACTGAAAGCTAAGCACAACTCTCACCGCTACAGCATGAGATGTCAAGGTTGTGGGTGGGGAGAAGGAGGCGAGGACCCAAATGCAGACTCAGATATTTATTTATAGTAAAAATAAAATAAAAAGGCAAAAATAAACAACGCCGAGGGGGAAAAACACTAATGAATAAAAATAAACAAACAACACAAACTGGACAGGGCAGGCTGGCAGGGATCTGGACTGGAGGACAGGACAAGGCACGATGAAGTACGATGATGTACGAAGACGAACTGGCACAGGACAGCAGACATGAGGAGATCTTAAGGAGGAGTAAATTAACACAAACAGGTGAACATGATAAACTAATAATGGGTTAACAAGGAGGGTAGGGCTAGACAATAGAAGACTAGAACACATGACACAGACACAAGCACGCGGCGCATGTAAACATGAGTCACGTGCTAAACACAACACCAACAGAAGACTGAACGCGAGACACGAGCACACGATAGATGTAAACATCTTACCGTGCGCTCACACATAAGCTGCGCGCATGCTTCACTTCAGCGCCAACCGAAACCAAAACCAACCAGACTGAGACGCTGAGAATGAAACAGCGCGATGCCGACAGAACAAAACAAACACGAGAGCGCGCGCGTCACAAGCGCGCACGCAGACCATACACGCTCGCATCAAGCGGGAGCGCGCACGGCCCGCACGCACTCATGACAGCACGCGCCCAGAGACACACACACACAATGACAGTAAACGAGTGCCCGACCCGAGAAAACTCGAGCCGAGCACAACAGGGCATGGACAGACAGAGCTAGTGTCCGGACTCTGCCACCAAACAAGAATTTGCTAGACCAGAGTGGCAGAACCCTGACACTAGCCCCCCCCAAAAGGGACGCCACCTGGCGTCCCTAAAGGGAACACTCAAGGTACAAGAAACACCACAAGACAACAAAACAGGCAACGTCAACACACAAGACAGTGAAGTGAAAAGGCAAGACAACATGAAGGGGGGGAGGGAGGGGAGCCAAGCCAGACCCAACAAGACAAACAAGGGAGGGATGGGAGGGCAAGACCAGGGTGGAACAATTTAGGATGGGACTGGAGGGACAATCCAGGGCGGAGCAGGAGGAACTCTCCAGGGTGAGTTCCGAGGGTTAGGGGACCAGGCAGGGGACCAGGGTGGAGACAGAGGGTCAGTCCAGGGTGGTGTAGGGGCAAACCAGGGAGGAGCAGGAGGGATGACCCAGAGAGGATCCTTCAGGAGAGACAAGGCAGGAGGTTTGTAGGGAGCCGGCTGGGCAGGAGGCCTGTGGGGAACCGGCTGGGCTGGAGGTCTGAGGAGAGCCGGCTGGGCAGATGCCGACTGGACTGGAGGCCTGTGGGGAGCCGGCTGGGCTGGAGCCAGTAGAGCTGGAGGCTTGAGGGGAGCCGGCTGGGCTGGAGGCCTGTGGGGGGCCGGCTGGGCTGGAGGCCATTGATGAGCCGGCTGGGCTGGAGGCCTGAGGGGAGCCGACTGGACTAAAGCCGACTGTACAGGAGGCCTGTGGGGAGCCGGCAGGGCTGGAGGCCTGAGAGGAGCCGACTGGGTAGGAGGCCTGTGGGGAGCCGGCATGGCTGGAGGTCTGTGGGGAGCTGGCAGGGCTGGAGGCCTGTGGGGGGGCCGACTGGACTAAAGCCGACTGTACAGGAGGCCTGTGGGGAGCCGGCAGGGCTGGAGGCCTGAGGGGAGCCGACTGGGCAGGAGGCCTGTGGGGAGCCGGTAGGGCTGGAGGCCTGTGGGGAGCTGGCAGGGCTGGAGGCCTGTGGGGAGCCGGCAGGGCTGGAGGCCTGAGAGGAGCCGACTGGATAGGAGGCCTGTGGGGAGCCGGCAGGGCTGGAGGCCTGTGGGGAGCCGGCAGGGCTGGAGGCCTGTGGGGAGCCGGCAGGGCTGGAGGCCTGCGGGGAACCGGCAGGGCTGGAGGCCTGTGGGGAGCCGGCAAGGCTGGAGGCCTGAGGGAAACCAACTGGGCTGGAGGCCTGTGGGGAGCCGGCAGGGCTGGAGGCCTGTGGGGAGCCAACTGGGCTGGAGGCCTGTGTGGTGCCGGCAGGGCAAGATGTCTGGGTGGTGCCGGCAGGGCAAGGAGCCGGGCTGGGGCCGGCAGGGCAAGGAGCCGGGCTGGTGCCGGCAGGGCAAGGAGCCGGGCTGGTGCCGGCAGGGCAAGACGTCTGGCTGGGGCCGGCAGGGCAAGGAGCCGGGGTGGTGCCGGCAGGGCAAGGAGCCGGGCTGGGGCCGGCAGGGCAAGGAGCCGGGCTGGTGCCGGCAGGGCAAGGAGCCGGGCTGGGGCCGGCAGGGCAAGACGTCTGGGTGGTGCCGGCAGGGCTAGGAGCCGGACTGGAGCCGACACTGGCGGGCGCACTGGGGCTGGAGCCGACACTGGCGGGCGCACTGGGGCTGGAGCCGACACTGGCGGGCGCACTGGGGCTGGAGCCGACACTGGCGGGCGCACTGGGGCTGGAGCCGACACTGGCGGGCGCACTGGGGCTGGAGCCGACACTGGCGGGCGCACTGGGGCTGGAGCCGACACTGGCGGGCGCACTGGGGCTGGAGCCGACACTGGCGGGCGCACTGGGGCTGGAGCCGACACTGGCGGGCGCACTGGGGCTGGAGCCGACACTGGCGGGCGCACTGGGGCTGGAGCCGACACTGGCGGGCGCACTGGGGCTGGAGCCGACACTGGCGGGCGCACTGGGGCTGGAGCCGACACTGGCGGGCGCACTGGGGCTGGAGCCGACACTGGCGGGCGCACTGGGGGCTGGAGCCGACACTGGCGGGCGCACTGGGGCTGGAGCCGACACTGCGGGCGCACGGGGCTGGAGCCGCTACTGGGGCTGGGCTGGAGCCGTGGTGGTGGAGGAGCCCTTTCTCCTCCTACGCTTCCTTGTTTTTGGTGGCTGGAAGCTGGCCACCTCTTCAGACACTGCAGTGTACTCCACCGCCTGCAGAACGGGTGCAGTGTCTGTTGCGGGTGCCTCAATGGGTGATGCTGCAGCCAGGGTTGTAGCTGGGCAGGCTGCAGCAGGTTCGGTTACCACTGGAGGGGTAGCGAGGGAGGAAGGCCCGTTCCTCCTCTTCCTCTTTCCAGTGGGAGACAGCAGGGAACTGGGTTCAGGTTGGTCTGTCGGTGGAAGTACAGAACAAACCCTCTCCTGAAGACTATCATGGGCCCCTTGATTAACCATATGGTCCACAAACTGTTCGTATGTGTAGCCCAGCAGTCTCTGTATCTGCAGAGGATAAAGGGGTTTATCAAGAGCAAAGTTCAGGAGGTTTAAAAGAGCCCAGTCATTGAACCCGAGCCCCTCTGCTGCCATACGGAACCTCTCCGCAAACTCCTTCAATTCAACTCCATGTTGTCGCAGCCCATGCAGTCGAAGAAGCTGTGGCACGTGGTTTAAGAAGGAGTCGGTCTGCTGGGTCCTCATATTGGCCAGTTCGTACTGTCAAGGTTGTGGGTGGGGAGAAGGAGGCGAGGACCCAAATGCAGACTCAGATATTTATTTATAGTAAAAATAAAATAAAAAGGCAAAAATAAACAACCCCGAGGGGGAAAAACACTAATGAATAAAAATAAACAAACAACACAAACTGGACAGGGCAGGCTGGCAGGGATCTGGACTGGAGGACAGGACAAGGCACGATGAAGTACGATGATGTACGAAGACGAACTGGCACAGGACAGCAGACATGAGGAGATCTTAAGGAGGAGTAAATTAACACAAACAGGTGAACATGATAAACTAATAATGGGTTAACAAGGAGGGTAGGGCTAGACAATAGAAGACTAGAACACATGACACAGACACAAGCACGCGGCGCATGTAAACATGAGTCACGTGCTAAACACAACACCAACAGAAGACTGAACGCGAGACACGAGCACACGATAGATGTAAACATCTTACCGTGCGCTCACACATAAGCACCGCGCATGCTTCACTTCAGCGCCAACCGAAACCAAAACCAACCAGACTGAGACGCTGAGAATGAAACAGCGCGATGCCGACAGAACAAAACAAACACGAGAGCGCGCGCGTCACAAGCGCGCACGCAGACCGTACACGCTCGCATCAAGCGGGAGCGCGCACGGCCCGCACGCACTCATGACAGCACGCGCCCAGAGACACACACACACAATGACAGTAAACGAGTGCCCGACCCGAGAAAACTCGAGCCGAGCACAACAGGGCATGGACAGACAGAGCTAGTGTCCGGACTCTGCCACCAAACAAGAATTTGCAAGACCAGAGTGGCAGAACCCTGACATGAGATGTTTTCTACTGCGTGCGCCCTGACAGCCGCGAGCGCGTTGCTCCGCTTGCGCCCACATATTGGCATATATTCTTACGACATAACAAACTTGCGCGTGATATGGGATATGAGACGTGATATGGGAACGGCCCGCGGCTATAGTTATTACAGTGTGCGTGCGTATTAGCTTCGGTGGACAAGCTCGGAACTTTAAACTAGCGCATAGTTGGCAACTTGGCGTAACTTTGTTCAGCAGTTTCGTTTCGTGTGGCAGAACAGAAATGCAGTAATGCGGCTTAGAGAAGCCTTTACGATTAATTAACCATGACGAATTAAAGCGCAGTTAATAGTGAAATCGGTTAATCGTTGCATCCCTAATATCGATATCAGTGCATTGTACAAAAAAAAATTTCTACAAACATATTCAAATGTATTCGGCTGCTCTCGCCACTGTCAGGTGACTCACGCTCTGCGCAGCTCATGCTGTATTGAACAGACGCACGTCACTTCATAACTATAGCGGCCGTTTTTTGACTTTACTAAATTTATTCTTGATGTCTTGGTCACACTATTTGGAGGGCCAGAACAAATTGCCTCGGGGGCCGGGTTTGGCCCGCGGGCCGCCAATTGAATAGCCCTGGCCTAGGACCTCAATACATTACAGATATGCTCACTGATTACAAACCTAGAAGAATACTCAGATCTCTAGGATTATATAAACTAGAAATTCCAAGAGTTCAGTCAAAGCAGGGTGAATCGGCTTTCAGCTACTACGCCCCTCGCTGCTGGAATCAACTCCCAGAAATGATCAGATGTGCTCCAACATTAGGCACATTTAAATCCAGACTGAAAACACATCTGTTTAGCTGTGCCTTTACTGAATGAGCACTGTGCTACGTCCGACAGGTCGCACTATTATGTTTTTCTCTTCTTTTCATTCTTTTACAACCTGTTTTAACATATTTTTATCTGTTTTTATCTGTTTTTTATTATCTGTTTTTACTTTTCTTACACTTGTCTTTTTTATTCCTGTTTATGTAAAGCACTTTGAATTGCCACTGTGTATGAAATGTGCTATATAAATAAACTTTCTTTGCCTTGCCTAGATGGCTAGCATGGATTTTATTGATAAAATAACTGTGTTTATGTGCTTTATGAAGGCTGTAAAACTGCGTCAATACGTTTGGAGCAGTGTCCGAGTCCACTAGATACTTTCAGAGGTGCACCCAGCTCTGTGAGCTCATAAACTTCTCCAGAAACTTAACCTGGATGACGGAGGCATCCAGCGGTGCTTCTGACTGAGCCAAGCCCAGTTTTTATGAACTGTTGTCGGTGTCGTCTGGAGGATTTCCCCTGGGACACCAACAACAGGTGCTACGTCACAATCACGCCCCCACAAGAGCAAGCCCCTGATTGGTTAACGTGACTCGAATGTCCACAGAAGTTCAGATTTTTGATATCGAGCGATTCGCGCGATTTGTGCGTTAAGTGCGCCAAACGCGCAAAACTTTCTCTCATGCTTGAACCACATCTGACAGATTATAACGGCTTTAACACACACCTCCCAAAGTTGTGTGTCACAAAAACACTCCGTAATCCACTCAAAACGCTATTGAAACCCATTTTCGGAGCGCAAATTACCAATTGTAAATGCTGTAAATGGAAATTCTAAACGTTCTACCGGAAGACGCTGGTCGCTATGGCGCCCTCCATGCAGCAGCCAAGAAAAAGGTCTATATACAGTGTACATTAATTTTACATCTGCAAAGTAGACTATCATTGATAAGACAGAAATATCCTAATATACTA
Organism: Danio kyathit; assembly: GCA_903798195.1. Classification (NCBI taxonomy): domain Eukaryota; kingdom Metazoa; phylum Chordata; class Actinopteri; order Cypriniformes; family Danionidae; genus Danio; species Danio kyathit. The sequence goes on along the minus strand of LR812521.1, from coordinate 40,899,727 downwards.
AATGCGGGTAGAAGTAGAAACAGGTTCACGTTCATGGTGAAGGTTGGAGAAAAAAAAAAAAGATTGAAGTCGAAAAATGGAGAGCTATTGAGTCTTGGTGGACTCAGCACTGATGTCACAATACTTTACCATTTCTGACTCCAGCAGCTTCAGGTCCGTTTGTCTCTTGAAGTGTTTCTCTTGACTATAGTTCTCTGTCTCTCTCTGTCTCTCCAGTGCAGGTTCTGTTCATAATTCATCTTCTCCCCGCTTCTTCCACTTGACCTGTTTGGGTACAATGAGTGAGGCAGGCATTTGTCTTCCTCTCGCTCACTGTGTGTCTGCTAGCCAATGCTCACAGTCACTAATGGAGGATACAGATGCCACATAGTCAATAATGAAGAGAAATGCCACGGCGAGTGTGTTGTGCCCAGACAATGAGCTACAGAAGTAATAATTGCTTCAGGCTCATTTTCTGTTATGGTTTTTAAATGACGCTAATTTTAATTATTACACTTACCACTACAACATGTGAAAATACAGATCAGAACTATTATCAGCATGTTGCAGGCAATGGTGTAATGTAGAGTTACAAATGCTGAAATTCATGTAATTGAGTAGCTTTTCTCTGGAGTAGTACTTTACTGTCATTTTAGAAAAAAAAGAATTTTTTGTGCTGTATTTGTCTTTTTACTATGACATTTGTCTTCAGCCTGCAGTCACAGGCTAGTAGAATAATCAGTTCCATGATTCCTGTCCAGTCACATCACACATAGAAAAATCATATCAAGCAGACCGAACTCTCATTTTACTCTTTTATGTGAGAAAAACTCAACCCAGGCTATATACATTTCTAGAGAGCGTCAAATCTGTCCCAGGAGGTACGTTTTCGCGAATCCACCAGAGGCCGCTGTGTACGCTTTTTGAGATCTCAAATTTCTCTTGCGAGTGCCATTTGTGCCTGCTGTTCTCTCGTAAATCCACCAGAGGCCGCTGTCGACTCACTGTTTGACTGACTGAATGACTGACTGACCGATCAACTGACCCACCCTCCCCCTTCTCTAAACCCAACCAATAGTATTGTGAAAAGCTCAGATTGACCCACTCACCCATATCCATAAACCCAACCTACAAATTTAAAAAGCAATTCAGAGCAAGAAAAGCCCTCGTCTGATTTTTACCACGTTTTACCACATTCTCACCCTGTTATTTATTTATTTATTTTATTTTGCTTTCTGTTTCTGTCTTACCTCCTTTCTGGAACCATTCTTCACTGGACTCGAACCCTGTCGTTGTGGTCATCTCCTCTCTGCATCTCAAGTCTGCTGACGTAAATGGCGAGCATACTGGACAAACTGATAACAGCTGGAAAACCGTCCATACGGAGGTAAGCGGTCAACTGGTAAGCACAAAAAGGAACGCCATCATAGTGCCCCATAGCTTTCATTTAAGGGTGTTTTTACACCTAGACTTTTGTTTTGGAACCTGGTGCATTTGCCCGGTTAGCGCGGTTCGTTTGACATATGTGAACAGGGCAATCGCGCTCGTATCCGCACCAAAGCAATCGCTTCGAGACCGCCTGAATGAGGTGGTCTCGGCTCGATTGAAACAAACTCTGGAGTGGATTGATTGTAGTGGAAAGGCGATACGATCCGAGCCTGGCTATATCACAGTGTTTTATGGATATGTAATAGGCATACGGCTATATGAGTGAATTATGGGCGGGAGGTCATTCCAGACATCCTTAGTCTCTGTGCATTTGCGGGCCCGCAAACGAGTGATAATCTCCCGGAAATCGCACGTCTCCCTCCCGGTCCTCAAATATGTCGCGCACCCTTCTCATCACCCCTCCCCACCGCATCCCTCCTTGCTCTTCAGATATGTCGCGTGCACCCTGTCAAACACCACCAAACCACTCCCGACAGCTGAGCAGGACTCTGCAAAATAAACCGTGAAATTCTGACCAATGTGAGGAGAGTTTACTCACACGTGACTTGTTTTAGCTATTTTGGTCGGCTTAGAAACTTTGCCGTGTGAAAGCGAACCGCACCAAGAACAAAAAGCAACAATGTAACAATTTTAATTCCTGTTTTGGAACAAATGAATCGATTCACAGGTGTGAAAGCACCCGAAAAAATGTAATGCAGCTATACGTACTTCTGGCTACATAATTCACAATCTCCAGAAATGTATATAGGGCTACGTTTTCAGAATGAGCCTATGTTGCAAAAGCTCTTTGTATCATGTGCAAACAAACTCAATCTTCATAACATATCTAAATAAATCTTTTGTTTGGAATTGTGGCAGAGATATATTTTGGCTGTAATAGCTTCTCAAATAAATAATATTATTACTAATAATGATTATTATTATTAATAATAAACTTTGTTTTTAAGGATTAATTAATCATCTGTGTTTTGATTTTAAAAATGATAACCCATTTGGTAACCTTCAAATTAAAAATATACAATTCTTGTACAGTTTAAGTCAGCATTATTAGCCCTCCTGTTACATTTAAATTCCTTTATATTTTTTTCCCAATTTCCCCCAATTTTTTTTATCACTTTTCTAAACATAATAGTTTTAACAAATAATTTCTAATAACTAATTTCTTTTATCTTTGCCATGATGACAGTAAATAATATTTTGCTAGAGATTTTTCAGACCACTAGTATTCATCTTAAGGTGCAATTTAAATGCTTTACAAGGTTAATTAGGCTAATTAGGCAAGTTAGGGTAATTAGGCCAGTCATTGTATAATGATAGTTTGTTCTGTAGACTATCAAAAAAAAAAAAAAAAAAAAAAAAAAAAAAAAATATATATATATATTTATATATATATATATATATATATATATATATATATATATATATATATATATATATATATATATATATATATATATATATAATATATATATATAGTTATATATATATATATATATATATATATATATATATATATTATATATATATATATATATATATATATATATAGTTTTATATATATATATATATATATATATATATATATATATATATATATATATATATATAGTTTTATATATATATATATAGTTTTATATATATATATATATATACAAGGTTTCCGCTACATTCATTCATCGGTGGCGGGCCGCCACGCCAAAATTCATCCCGCCACGGCTACATTACAGCCTCTTATTTAAAACATTTAGTCGTGTTTTTTATAGCGGATTATAATCGCATCAAAACATATTAGAGGTAAACAGCGCAAACTTTTCTGTAACTGTAGTGCTGTGCGCTATTTGTTCAAGGTGACATGCTGACTGACTCTCTGACAGACTGACTGACAGGTGCGTGAGTCCAGCAAACACCGCGTAGCTTTCAGTTAAGATGAACACAGTTTCCATAAGTATACTTTATTGATAAAGGTCAATGGCTTTGCATACAATGACTTTATCTTGCTGGAGTTTATAGCTGTTTCATTTTACTTCAGGACGCGTTGATGTCGGAAAACGCACAAAAACACACTAAATCGCGCTTCAGCAGCGCTTACTGGAGAGCGCACGAGAAGATCTGCACTTGAACGTGTAAATTTGAGTGCGTGCAAGAAGTTCTGTGCTCGAACAGAGGAAATCGGCGCGCAAGCAAAGAGATTCGCATGCTCGTATTACATGAATGCTATCTCGACTTGTTATACTGCGTGTAATATTTGTCTTTGAAATAGTTGGCAGATCTGTGTAAAAAAAAAGTCCTGCCGCCACTGCTGGAAAAAATCCTAGAGGAAACACTGTATATATATATATATATATATTGCTTATGGAGGCTAATAATATTGACCTTAAAAAATTAAAAACGTTTGATTTTTAGCCAAAATAAATCGAATAAGACTTTCACCAAAAAATATATATATATATTTTTTTTTACAAATATTATAGGAAATACTACTAAAATACTAAAATTCCTTGCTCTGTTAAACATCATTGTGAAATATATTTAAAAAAAAAATAAATCACAGGAGGGCTAATAATAATTTTGACTTCAAATGTACTTTTGATTTTAACCATTAAAATGGAGTCCAGAGAAATGACAATAATTAAAAAACAGAAAAAGAAAAAAAAAGAAAAAAAAGAATAAAAGATATATATTTTGCAGACGACAACAATATTTTCTGTGACTCTCATGGGAGTATAACAGCCCTCCTGCTTGTCTGATTAACAAATAACATTTCTTGATAAAGAACACTATGGCTAAAGAAAACACAACCTTCTCAATGTGATTAAAGTGCTGACTCAACCAGTATTTTCTAGTCGTTTAGACTTTCTCTTCTTCAGCCCAGCAATTTTCAGACCACAATTAGGAAACTGGAGAAACACGCTTTGTTTTAGTGACTGTAACTTGCCATTTTTCAATTTCAGCTTTAAGCTTCGATTTGTTTGAACACATATCTGCTACATACTGTATTGAAGTACTTTAGGAATCTACAATTTTTAAACTCTGTAAATTAAAGTCAGGTACAAAGTGTGTCATAAATTATAGTACATCGTAAGAAAATGCAGACAGAATGTTTTATTTTCAAAATGGATAGCTACCATTACCTCTCAGCCGGATTCATTTTAAATGTATAGGAAACATTTTATTAATAAAGTCTATATAAATTGAAGAAAATATAACACTGTGTTAATCACTCTTGCTTTCACCACACATAATCAGACACCGTATATGTTCAATATAATATTATGTGTCGGTAGAATAGAACAATCCTCCATATGCAAATCAAACAGCCAGCTCACAGAATCAAACAGTACAATTACAGAATTGGTCTCGTCACATATCACATATGTTTTCTTTTCATTATTAACTCTAATCAGCAGCAATGTGTTTAATGACTTGTTTTATTTTTAATTAGTGAATGTTTTTGCCATCTGGTTGATTTACGTTTTTTTTTCTCCTCATGTCTCGTGTTTTAGTCAAAGTGATAGTTCAACTGAACATGATATTCACTCACCCATATGTTGGTCAATACTTTTTGATCATTTGTTATTATTTTCATTTTACAGTTTGTAACAGAAGATAGCATCAATGTCTAGAAGAAAGGCTAAAAACAAAACAAAACAGTGTATTCTGTCTGTCTGTAAATAATAATAATTATACATAAAAGTATAACACAAATGGATTATTGTAAATATCACAATTTGTTACATTAGACAAAATCCAATGTCAATATATAGTTGTATTGAGTCATCATACTCTTTCCATCTAGATATGGACACAAGTTCAAAAGCTTCATAACAGGTTTCTTTTCAGTTTTGTATGCAGTTGATTGATTGGTTGATTTGATTCAATTTCATTTGATCTTCCTTCCCTATGAGATTTGGTTTGCACAGATATCACAAATCATGTAAATGTACCACAAAATACACTACGCAAATTATCTCAGACTGGTTTCTTGAACATGAAAATAAGTTTGTTGGGAAAAAGGAATTACAAAGACATTTTTTAAACATATTTTTATCTCTTTTTCTTTTCATCAAACAATTGCATTTGTATTGCTTAAAGATGATATATTAACTGAACTTCTTTTCGAGTGTGATATGTTTTGTATACTAATAAAGCATTTTTGCAGAAGTAGATGAAGCTTGCCTAAAATTATCTTGAGCTCTGCAGCGAAACTTCCTGTAAGCACAGAATTTTATGTTAAGAAGTCTTTTGCTTTTTGACGTTGTGCAGAGAATTAGTAGAAAAAGAGGACGTATGTATGGGTGCGGCCAATAGAGGACTGGAAAATGATTGACAAGTAACAAATTCCACTAAACTCCACCTGTTAATATCCGCTACGTATAAAATCGCAAATCAGAAAATGAAATTTGTGCGCACCTCCTGAATGTAACTCTTGCATTGCATTGAGGATAACAGAATTCTGTGAATCAAATTATTCATGTGTATCCAATAAATGATTAAGATTTTTGACATTGAGGAAATCCTCTCCTGACCTTTTTTATTGAACACGCATGGAATTGATTAATTATTCAAACAAGCTCACTGTACTCAAATGGCCTCCTCAATCACCAGATCTCAATCCAATAGAGCACCTTTGGGATGTAATGGAACGGGGGATTTGCATCATAGATGTGCAGCCAACAAATCCACAGCAACTGTGTGATGCTATCATGTCAGTATGGACCAAAATATCTGAGGAATATTTCCAGTACTTTGTTGAATCTATGCTACAAACGATTAAGGCAGTTCTGAAGGCAAAAGGGGGTACAACCCGGTACTAGTAAGGTGTACCTAATAAAGTGGCCAGTGAGTGTATATAGTACAAAAATATTATTAATAATCTTCATGCTACCCTTTAGTTTGAACTAGATTTGACTTCTTAACAATTTTGTCATTTTCATTTACATTTTATTTTATTAATTAAAATAATGTTTTTTATTAATTAGTTTTATTTTATTAATTTAAATGTATTCTTTTTGGTAATTAAATAGTGAATGTTTTGATATAGTTTAGTTTTTCATTTTTTTCATCTTAATTTTATTAGTTTAGTTTTTATTTTTAGATAAGATTATAATTTGTGTGGTTCATTTCGCTGTGGCGACCACTAATAAATCAGGGACTAAGCCATAGGAAAAGGAATGAATTAATGAATTAAAGAATGAATGATTATTATTCAGTTAGAGTATATTTCATTTCAATTTCATGAATTAGATTAGATTTATTTTTTATGGAAATTTGTAATTGCCTCTTGGTTTAACCTGTGAGTCAAATCTTATGATTGATTTTGGTAGAAATTATTACCAGTGAATATTCACACTTAAATTTCAGCCTGTTCCTCACATCAGGCTTTCATAAAAACCTCAGAAAACACAAAATATAGTCCTTTCACCTTTTTTTGAACATGCCAGTCAGGCTCACTAGTCATAGTATAGGCAAAGTT